>CP139508.1:430409272-430883618 GCA_021014915.2 Artemisia tridentata subsp. tridentata
TCTACCCAATCAATCAATCCCCTAAAATGTTCTTCTTTTGCGGCTTTGGTAACAAAACCATTAACCTTGTTTGCAACTTCATTAAGTGGCATTGCTTGAAGATCATGATTGCTTGCCTCGCCATACGGGATAGATAGTATATTCCCAAAGTGGTTTTCTAACATGGATGACTCGTGCTCATTGTTGCCTCTTAAGAATTTTCGGCCACTAACGATAACACCCATTCTAGATGTCTTATTCACATCATCGGCTAATAACTTCCACATATACGCAGTAAAAGATTGAAGTTTACTTATTCTAGTTTCTTTTGAACTTGCTTCTGCTTGAAGGTGGCTAATTGATTCAGCACGAATATAGCATATACGACTATGAAGTTGGTCATCACACGAAGGTGGTGATGGAAGTGATGATATAGGAAGGTACATATTGTCGAAGGTTTTGTCATAACAAGGTGGACGTCGTGGGCTGAGTATTGAAGGGCGAAATGATGGGATGCTTGAAATTTGTTTGAATTGCGCAAACTCGGCCCATGATACCAAGAACATGTTCAAGGAGACTCCGTCTGCGATCCGATGATCAAAAGAGCATGATACTATTATTGCTCCACATTTCAACTCTGTGACCTGTTTTATCTCAAAACACAACATATTATCGTGTTAGATTTTAAATGTTTCTAATAGTTGTTGGTTTAAACGTAGAATAATGACTTAAAATGAATGTATCAATATGTATAACCAAATAGATTTTCGATTCCTGGCGAAATATCATTAGCTTGACTAGGTCGATAATAGTTTTGTTAGGCTTGTACTCGGTAGCTTTCTTGGCAATAAAAAATATATATATATATATAAAATAAAATAAAATAAAATAAAAAACCCGATATATCTCTATTTCTTTTAAAAATTTAATATTGTCACATCGAAGCATGCCAATAAAATAAAAATATATGTCTTGTATGTCTCAAAAAGTTATGAAATACTAACACGTTCATGCTTATCATAATATTTTTTTTTGACAAGTCTCAGTAGAGGTGCTAGGATAGCTTGTTGTATTGCTTTTGTTTGCTGGTAATAATTTCTGATATCAATCTTGAATCGTACTTTACAGTTAGACCTTTGTCATTTTCTTTTATTCATATTTCATAGAATTGATAGTAGTGAGATTCTCTCAAATACCTAACACATGCATAAAACTGTGGGATCTACCAGCCATGAGACCCAGTTTTTCATTATTTGTGAGGAAACAATCTAATGTCTTGTAAATTATGATATTCTCAGATGCTAGAGTTTATTGTAACCCGGAGTACATTATATACCCACTTCAAATGACTCTCATATATTCGTAATTTAGAACTCTTTTTAGTAGAACATCTTAAAACTAAGGATTAAAGTCCTTAAGTAGTGTTAATTAATACTAAACACAATATGCAGATTAGTAATATACTAATAATATGATTTAGCAATTTTAATTGTTATAAAATTTGTTTTATCAAAAAAATATTTATTAGTCGATCAAAAATTCGAAAATCATTGTTGACAACGAAAAAGTCTATTTTATCAAGTTTTTTTCTTTACTTCTTTTAGTTTTAAAAGAGCATGCATATTGTTCCATGCAAGTTTATATATACCTCGTCTTAAAATATATGATCATGTCTCAAAATAAATGTTTATTTTGTGTTTCAAGCAATCAAAAGGGATTTTATTTGTTTGCGATGATATTTAATTTTGTGATACTCCGTATTTGATTTTGATTTATTTTGGTCTTCTTGAGTATATACTAATGGTTGAAGCCAGGATTGTAATTTACCTGAACTGCAAGCAAGCCACGATCTATCCTAGGAACCAACTTTCCCTTTACGGTTTCATCTGGACGGTGAAAATCTATAGCTTTGAGCTCGACATCTGCATGAGCATGCACAAATTCCACCCCATTATTGTTGCACAAAACCTCTGGCTCCCCTAAACTATTCGGCACGATCTCTCCAGCTAGCGGGTAAAATGTTGACAATACTCCAGCCAAAGATTTCTTGAGGGTGTTCACGACAGTTTCTGAGGACATGGAAGCGTCGCCTTTTTTCTTGTAGCAAAAGAAAACTCCAGCGTCAAGTTGCGGTAGGAGAAGGTCTAGATTGGATTGAGGGAGCCAGTATTCGATCTTCGGCCCATGAGATGCGTGAATGATAGTTCTCTCCTTCATGGTCACTTTGTAGTCGAGTGTGTAGTAACTATCCTTCTCATGGTATGGGAGTTCTAACGCGTGGAGGGTAGAAAGTTGAGCATAATGTTGATCATGGTAATACCTAGAAATATTTCTTAGTCCACTCAATCTGTTTCTGAGTATGTCAGAAACAGATGAGAGTAGTCGTGATGATGGAGGTGGTGGTGGTTGAGAGTGGCGAATGAAGTGTTGTGATCTAATCGGACCACTTGTATGAACCCATTTTTTATTTGAGGTAGAAAGACGTTTGGATGTCCCAATGTTGAGAAGATGGATATATTTTCTCATGTTATAATTAGGATGATGTTGTTGATAGAGATATGGGATAATTTGAAATTTGAGGAATTCAGAAAGATCTGGGTATACTTATAGTTAGAAAGAGGGACTAAATTTGTCACTTTATCCATAGTTATCAAGACACGAAATTGCATGGTAGAAAATGTCAAACATATATGACTTTTGGTTATCAGTAGGGCCGCAAACAAGACAATTTTTTATCAAGCAACTAGATTGAGCTCGAGCTTGACTCGATCAAGTCGAGTTTTTATTAAACTCATGCCCAAGCTCAATCCTAATAAATTGGCTCGAAACATATAACGAGTCGAGCTCAAGCTTTTGATAGCTTGGCTCCGGTTTTTATCAAGCATTAATATAGATATTTTTTAATATTAAATTCATATAAGTAACTAAAGGCTAATTTAAATGTTATTTAATTATAAAGACTTACTTTATAAAGAATTAATTAATATATATTAGCAGCCTAAACTTTTGTAATTTTCATATATGTTAATCTAATACTTTGTTAATGTCTGGTAATTCTTCATATATACTAGTATTAATTAGCAGCCTAAACCTTTTTAATCATTTAAATACGACAACATTCAGTATGCCTAATGTATATATATCTAATAATTTAATCAATGAATTGTTGCAACAATAAAGCCAAGATATCCTTATATATTGGTGCAGCGAACTTGTTGCAAGTACAAGTCAAGATATCCCTATACATGAATGCATGAGTTAACCTTTTTTTTTTTTTTTTTAGTAGACAAGTAGTAACATAATAAACTTCTTACAATAAAATGATAAAGAAGTCATCAAGTTATGGAGATCATTTTGCTCAAGAAGTATGTGAACCTTATGAAACCTCACGAGATATATTTTAGTTTAGACATTTGAACATTAGTTAGTGCTTTGGCTTATGTTTCATTCTAATGTTGAACTAGGATACGAGAATGTTATTGTTGGTTTTATTACTGTTAAATTAATCTAATTTGATTTTCAAAATGTGGTTTTAGTTTGTTTTACTTTATAAATATATTTTTCGATGAGTTTTATTATTAAATACAATATTTTTGTATACATTCAGGCTTTTCACCATAATGTTTAAAGTTTGACGAGCTATTATGCCAAGCTTAAGCCTACTGTTTTTGTTTCGAGCCAAACTCAAGCCTTGCTAAGCTCGAGCTCGGCTTAACTCGATTGCAACCATACCCTTTAAGTTTTATATGTTGACTCTCTCTATTTTATTGAATAACTTTACTTTTTCATTTGCGAGAGAAAAAAAAATTGAAAATCAAAAAAAATACTTGATTATAGAATGATTTTGATTATATAATTATTTATTTTAAAGGTTTAAATCACAGTAACTTTAGAGCAACTGCAGTGGTATAAAGTCTTTAAGACTTTTTCTTTGTTTAACAATAAATATTTCAATAAATACCATGTTTCAAAAAGTCATTTATATACAAGTTCTCCAGTGCATCAAAGCTTTTCAAAAGCTTTTCACATAAATGAAAACAACTTGCATTTAATGAAAACAACTTGATATATATTGTATCAACTGGTCGGTAGATTAAAAGTCTTTGTATCAAAAGTCATTTACAAACTCTTTAACACAATGGTTCAAGTTGTATAATAGCTTTTTGAAATAGTACAAAGTCATTCAAAAACCACACCATTGCAGTTGCTCTTAGCTTCATAGACTTGTGGCTAATCTTTCATCAAAAACCAGCATGAAGCAATATTTGATTGTTTTCTAATAACAAAAAGAGTTGAGATTAAAAATCAAAATTTGATTAGACAGTAATTTGACTTGCTTAATATATTAAATTTATAATAAATTATAAAATGTAAATAATACACTATTAATGTCATGTTGAAGAAGGGTAACTGTGGCGTTTATAGCTAAAAAGTTATGTATAAGAGCGGGGGGTGCAGTGAGCAACCTTCCCTCTTCATTCGGGTCTCACGGGGTGCCACGTCATCACAACAAACCATAACTAACAACCCTCCTCCCCAAACAACTAACCACAACTTACTCATTTGGGCCCCACCACTATCCTTTTTTTTTCTTTTATCAAATACCCAAATAAACTAAAATTAATTTTATTCAAATAAAAATACAATACATTTTATTCAAACACACATTAAACATAAAGTTACGATACGAAAAAAAACGATATGGGAATTAAAAATAACGACAGGGGCGTCTCCGAGGATTTGAGGGCCCTATCCGAGCCGTTAAAAAATGTGCCCCTTAGACCCCTTATTGGGCTTATAAATTTATTATGGGTTATAGGTTTAGTTATAAAATTGAAATTTAATTGGGCCCAAGTTTAAATGTTTAATACCTATTTAAAAATACATATAATATATATATCATTATATATATATATATATAATATAATATATACATATAATATATATATATATATATATATAGGATTTTTTTTATAAAAAATGGGCCCTCGCGAAAATGGGCCCTAGCCGGTTGGCCTCCCCGGCTGCCCTTAGAGCCGCCCCTGAATAACGATACACCGAATACTAATATGATACGAAATTTTATATAGAGTTGTAGTTGTCGATGAGATCCGACTTCTCCTCCCACACTTGTAAGACCTGCTCCCTAACCATCTTCAACGCTACAGATACAACATATTAAAAACGATACAGATACAACATATTAAAAACGATACAGGTAACAAATCATACAATATTGTTAAACATTTCTCACAACCTCCCACACGTGAACGTAGTGAAAGCTTCTTCCCCCAAATCGTTCTTGAAACATAGTCTTTGCAGTGTTGAGAAGCTCACCGTCATTGTCCCCACGTGTACGCTGCAAATCTAAGAAAATAGCATTGAATTTCTGACATTCACTGCTAATTCTTGCCCATATACCACTGAGTGGGTGTCTAGTACAGATCTCACCGTTAGACATAATGTTGAACATGTCTACAATCTGGTTCCAAAATGATTTCTCATTGTCGAAGCTTTGACTTTGGGAAACCGCAACCCAAATTTCTGCTAGCAACTTCTTGTCCTCTTTAGCCAAACGGTTACTCATTTCAATTGTGTTGGAGAATATTACAAGTGTGGATAAAACTCATATAATGATATGGTATTTATAACCATACGAAATTGCATTCCAGCAAAAAAGATTTTGGGCAACAATTAATCGTTCGTTGTTTACGTTAATCGTTTGTTGTTTGTGTTAATCGTTTGTTGTTTACGTTAATCATTCGCTGTTGTTTGTGTTAATCGTTTGTTGTTTACGTTAATCGTTTGTTGTTGTTTATGTATCTCGTATTGATGTTTAATGAAATCTAAGTTTTTATAAACCTTTGTTTTATATACATTTACATATATATACATTTTACATATATACATTTACAAAAAAAGAACATAAAAAAAAAAAAAAAAAAAAAAAAAAAAAAAAGCAATAAAACGAAAAGAAAAAAAAACTGTGTCAGAGAAATTAGCTCGTCGTGCAGACGAGCAAGAAGCTTATGACGAACGACGACGAAAGGTGATGGTGCAGCGGCGAGCTCAGCACGAGCTCCAGCTCAGCAACGACGAGCTGAGCGGCGAGCTGCACCCTCCCCTCTAAGAAACTTAATAATTCGCAGCAGTGTCTTTTATCCAGTCACAATTTTATTTTCCTACTCTATACAAATAAAAAGAAAATATATTTGTTTAAAACTTAAATTTTTAGACTAAAATACCCTATTTATAAAAGACAACACTTTAAATATTTAATACTTAATTATTATTTAAACCATTAACTTTTTCCACTCTCACTTACTTCACACTAATATATAAATAAAAAAGTTGCATACAAAAACTAACGCTACTATATATTGTGCCGCTATGCGCGGTTAATCATCTCACTTTAAAAAATAGTGCTATTTTTCACACTTATTCTGCCACGGTATGGTCAACTGTGGACTTTTTTTTTATGTGGATAATAATTTGGCTACATTTATAAGTGTCACAAAGATTTAAAAAAATAATCCACATATACAAGTGCGTACAATTATAATAAAGCTACACTTATATGTGTAGCAAATATTTTCATACTTTTTATTATAAATAATTTTTGCAATTTTGGCACACGTTCAGGTGTGGACATTCAAAAAATATTTTCACACTTTTAAATATAGAAATTTGAATAATATCTCCACACTTATATGTATAGAAAAAATTATCACACACATTATTACTACACATTAAAAAGTATGGGCTCAATAATTTTACACATTTTTAAACGTGATCATTTGGCTTTTAAAATATGAAGAATTCAACTATAAGCGTGTTTAGTAATTTATCATTGTGGGTGCCAATGAATTCAACCTTTTCTGTCAAACTTTTCAACAACTAATCCACACGTGTTAAATGGGAATGCAACATGATTAGGTGATAACATTCAAATAATTGGATTTCAAAAACTCTCATGTTTGACTATAAGCGCAAATTATATATCTATACTACATATAATGTAGGGATGAATCTCTCTCCTCTTAGTCTTAAAATTCAGACTTACAAGAAATAAAACATGATTTACAACACTTTAATGCATCCGATTTTCAGACTTACAAGAAATAAAGCATAGTGTACAACAAACACCACATTAATGCTATTAAATTGGTCAATTAATACACAATTTAATTTACCCTTCACCAAAATATGCAACCATTTAACCACAATGTACAATCTAATCATGCTTTCAATGGATATTCATATTGTAAAACTAAATAAAACACTTTTTTTAACAAAATTAAAGAGTATTAACATTTTTAACAAAATCATAAATCTGATAAGATGCATATTATCGATTTGAATGTATTAACATTTTTAATAACAAAACATATGGTAGTATGGTAGTATCATGATGATAGGTAACAACAAAAGAGAAACACCCTCACTCTTTCTTATGATCTAACTATATATGAATCACACACAAACAATATTTCTCTCAAACAAATTCGGATAGTCGGATCTGACCAAAAAATAATTTTAATAAAGAAAAATAAATGTGGATCTATGTTGCAAATTGGTGGTGGATGATACAGATCGAAATAGTGGTAGAGAATGGATAGGGAGGCAAAGGGAGGAAGTGGTCAATGGTATCAACAACGGGATGGAATGAGATGAATTTAAACAGTGTCGGAGGCAGGGGGATCTACAACTACAACAGGGTATGCACTTGCATAACATGTGAATTCTGATTGTAGTGTAAAAAATAGTGATTTGTGGCTTTTATGCATGAATTTATGAAGAGTGCATGCCCATTGAAAATGGGGTGCATACCATGAGCCAACCGAATTCTCTGTAAATGATGGAAGAAGAAGGAGGCGCCTATATTTTGGTAGGGTTTTATCTTTTTTTTTTTTAACTTTTTAGTGTAGTTGTTTATATTATGAATAAGCCCATAAGAGCTCAGTTACACTTGCAATCTCAATCTACACAGTTAACAAGCCCATTTATTTTCAATCATTTATTTTGATATATTACATATTTACATGCAACTATTAATACGAAATTATGTACAAAACAATTTGAAAAGTAAATAAAATTGATATACTAGAACTATTTTTACTTTAAAATTCTAACTTTGACATATAACTTATATAGAAGTCTTTTTTTGGATCTTGGAGATTACATGTTAAATGCATCAAAAAGTTTTACGTTATAAATGATATATGCATAAGTATGTGATCACGCAACCTTTTAGTTATTTGCAACTACCCCGTTAATGTCGACCACCACAACCTCTTACATCGCCATGCAATTGATATCAGCATCCTTGTCATCGCAACAACGCATTGACAATCACATAACCTTTTAAAGTACTTGCAATTGTACTACTCTCTTAACTAAAGTTATTGTTATTTGTAAATTAATCGTTAAAAAAAGATATAGGCGAAGAACATCACATTGCCAGAAAAATTAGTCACAGGGTACCCGTCGCTGCATCGCGCGGGTACCCTGCTAGTATATACTAAAAGGGGGGAGGTTGCTCCCTTCAAAAGCCTTCCAATAGTGAGGTGTGCCTTTTCTATTGGTTGGTTCCTCTAAGTGGTACACATGACACTTATACATTGCCTATGTAAATAAATCTCGGTTTGCAATCACTGTTTAGACAACTGTTTTTCATTATTTACACAACTGTTTTTCACTGTAGCATGTACAAACACTCTGCTATAATTTTCCATCGCCTTTTTATCTCTCTAGAAAAATCGATTTATCTTCTCTATCTGGGAGTATCTGTTAGGATCTCTGGGAAATAAGGAGTTTCTCAGTGATGGGAGGATTGTTGGGATCTGAGAAATAAGGAGTTTCTCATTGCTGCCGATAGTGAAGCTGGTTCCTGCCGATAGTGTTGCATTGCTGCTGCGGTTGGTTCCTGCCGATAGTATTGTTTTGTTTCTGCCGATAGTGCTTATTGCTGCGGATAGTTATTGTTTGTTATCCGTAGGTTTAGAAAGTTTGTTAGATTTATTTTTAGAAGAGATTGTTGTTTATCTCTTCACACGTTTTCTTGTAAGACGGGTTAGGGTTAGGGTTTCTTATCATTATAAAAGAAACATCCCATCCATGAGTTTGATACACCTTTAACGTTTTACAATATTCAATAACAGAATTCTTAGTTCATAGTCTGATCCATAGAGGATCATTGTCGTTTAGAGTTTTCTTCTTTATTATACTTGCTGTTTAGTTTCCGCATAAACACTTGTATACCATACAGAGGTTCTTGTTTAACCAAGCTCAATCTAGCTCGAAGTACTCGATCCTACAAGTGGTATCAGAGCCTGGTAAGGATCTCTGATAAAGAAGAAAAAGTTCGATTTCATATCTCTTAACCCTCTTTCAATGGAAGACGAAATCCCTCAAAACAATGTCATTAACCAGGAAGATCACCAACCCAAACCTGAAACATCACAAGTCCAAACACAAATCGTCACCACTATGTCCACCAACAATGCTAAATTCCCATATCTGAAGAAAGACGAGTATGAAGTCTGGGCTATGAGAATGGAATATTGGATCACGAACAGTGATTACAATCTGTGGAATGTGATTCTTAGGGGAAATAGCAAGAAGAATACTGGAAAGGATAATGATGGCAATATCTATATAGAGCCACCTGTTACTGCAGAAGAACACCTTGCTGTTCAAAGGGAAACCAAGGCAAGAACCCTTCTACTTCAAGCTATTCCAGAGGATCATATGAGTGATTTTCATCACTTGGATGATGCTAGAAAGATCTGGCATGCTGTAAAAGCCAGATTTGGAGGGAATGATGAATCCAGAAAGATGAGAAAGTCTATGCTCAAGCAAGAGTTTCAGGAATTCAAGATTTCTGAGGCTGAGGGAATTCACAAAGGGTATGACAGATTCCACAAGATCCTGAGCCAACTCAACCAGTTGAAAGCTAGGCCGGACGATGAAGATTGCAACACTAAGTTTCTGAGGGCTTTGCCACCATCTTGGTCTCAGGTTTCCATAACACTCAAGGCCAAAGGAGGACTGGATTATATGAGCTTTGATGATCTGTACAACAAGCTGAAAACCCTTGAAATTGATATCAAAGGGTATTCCACCTATACACCCCATATCCAACCCATACTGCTTTTGTTAGTAACTCTGGTCCTAACAAAGCATCATATGGAAACAGTCCAACACCATCAACATCATCAATCTCCTACTCACCTGCCACACCAAAAGCTCAGACCAGATCTGATAATCTTGTAGTGGATGTGCTTCATTCATTTGTTGCTGAGAGTACACCACAGCAGAAGATTGTGTATGAAGATTTCAATCAGGTTGATGAATTGGATCTGGAAGAGATGGACTTAAGATGGCAGGTGGCTATGATATCGTTGAAATTGGATAGGTTTGAAAAGAAGGCAGGAAGAAGGGTCAACTTTGATGGACAGGAACCTGCCAGGTTTGACAGAAGGAAGGTGAGGTGCTATAAATGTTCTCAAACATGACATTTTGCCAGGGAATGTACAGATAAGAAGGTGGATGATAAAGCACGATATTCTGCTTTCAAAATTCAAGAGCTGGATTCAGAGGACCCCAAGGCTTTGGTATCTGTGGATTCGATGGTGGACTGGGAACATCATGAGAAAGCTGTTGCAAGTGGAGCAGAGAAGGTCTATGGGATGATAGCTGGATATGGTGAGAAGAAACAAGTGGCTGGTCAGTTTGGAATGATGGGTCATCCATCTCAGGTACAAAACTGCCCATTTGGTTGTGAATCTATATATGCTAAATTGAAACAGGAATTTGATGATATAGAAAGTGAAAATAAGGATAACTTTATTCAACTTAAGGCTCATAAAAAGGCTGTTAAAACATTAGAACAACAAAAGGTCTGGTATCAACAACAACATTCTGCTTATGAAGTAAAAATAAAGGTGTTGGAAAGAGATTTAAAAAATGCTACTAATGAGTTTAAACATTCTGAAAGGGAAAAAGCTAAGGTAGTGTTAGAAAATCAGGATTTGCAGTCTAAACTAGATGATTCCTTAGCTAGATTTGATAAATGGAAAAACTCATCCAAAAACCTTCACAAGCTTATTGATAGTTCTATGTCTACAAAAACTAAAAGAGGTTTAGGGTTCGGTGACCTTATAGGGCCAAATCAGTATTATGACCCTAATGAGTATAGTGTTTTTAACCCGGAACCTGTAGATTATAGAAAACCTGTAAAGTATTTGAAGGAGGGAGGAATGAATGATGTTCCTCCACCCATAACTGGAACATTTAAACCTGCTAATCCTTTTGATGACTTTGATGATTCACAAATGATCTATGGCAAACAGGCAAAGGACTTGCCTAAACTTGATTGTGACTCTAATGAATTTGTCTCTTGTTCTTACAGTGACAAATCTTCAGAAATCAAGACTAATGACTATGCCACATGTGGATCAAGTGACAAGTCAGCTTCAATAAAGTCAGAAGATCTCTCCTCAGAAGTAGCTACTGATGAATCTCACTCAAAGACAGCTGCATTTGAAGATATTTCTTTTGATAGTGTTAAAAACAATAATGTTTCTAGTTGTGGTTCTGTTTCAAACAATTCTAGTTGTGGTTCTGTTTCAAACAATTATGGTTGTGGTTTTAATTCTGTTAAGGATAATTTTGTTTCATGTGTTGGTTTGAATGATTCTGTTTGCAATAAAAAGGTTATTGTTACGAAAAAGTCCCCTAGAAAGAAATCTTGCTTTGTGTGTCGTAGTTATGATCATCTTATTAAAGATTGTGACTATTATGAAAAACAGATGAGTTTATATGCATGTCAAAATAGGTCTGTATGGAAAAATGTTAATGATATTCCTCCTTATATTCCTCAAGCAACAAGGAGAACTTCAGTTGCTACTGGCAAGCCAGTTTCTGCTGGTAAGCCTGTTGCTGCTGATAAGTTCATTCCTGCCGATAAGCCTGTTCCTGCTGCTTATCCTGTTCTTGCCGGCAGGATCAATCCTGCTGGTTGGAGAAGCAATATTGCTAGACCTTTCAGCAGACCTACTAGTACTTACCTTCAAAATGATATGAGACCTGTTTGTTTTGACACCATGCACAAGGGAGGGGCAAGATGGAAAACTGCTGTTAAGTCCTCAGCAGGTTGTTCTTGGAAAATCAATAACCAACATATGAAAATGGGGTCCAAGATCAATGGTGGATCTCATCAATCTCCAGGGTTTAATTCTTATTGATCCACTAGGCAGGCTCAAGTCAGCAATGGCTTGAGTCTCTCTTGTATCTAATGTTGTACATGTATTCTTTTTCTCAGGATTTTCCTTTTAGAAGTAAAGATGTTGGAATTGTTGACAGTGGATGTTCCAGGAGTATGACAGGGAATTTGGAAAGATTGCATGACTTTGTGCCTTTGAATGGAGGTTCTGTGACATTTGGAGGAGGAGATGGAATAATTTCTGGGAAGGGAACTATCAAAACTGCCAAGCTGGACTTTGAAGATGTACTTTATGTGAAGGAACTCCAAAACTTCAATTTGTTCTCTGTCTCTCAAATCTGTGACAAGAAGAACAGTGTTCTCTTCACTGAGAATGATTGCTTTGTGCTGTCCAAAGACTTCAAGTTGCCTGATGAAAGTCAGGTTGAACTTAAAGTTCCTAGGACTTACAATCTTTATACCTTCAATCTTAGTGATGTTCAGCCTGAGGGTTCACTTGCTTGTCTGGTTGCAAAAGCTTCTGTGGATGAATCTAATAAATGGCACAGAAGAATGGCCCATGTGAATTTTAAGACCATTAACAAGCTGGCTAAGAATGGTTTGGTTAAAGGGCTTCCTCTCAAGATCTTCTCAAATGAACACAATTGTGTTGCCTGCAACAAAGGAAAGCAACACAAAGCTTCATACAAGGCTATCTCTGCTGTGAGCACCATTATTGAGCCTCTGCAGCTTCTCCATATGGATCTCTTTGGTCCTACCTCTATCAAAGTATTGACCACAAGTATTATTGCCTGGTGGTTACAGATGATTTTAGCAGGTTTTCTTGGACTTTCTTTTTGGGTACTAAAGATGAAACTTATCCAGTTCTTAGGGATTTTATTGCCTTAATAGAAAATCAGCTAAGTAAAAAGGTTAAGTCTATAAGGTGTGATAATGGCATAGAGTTTAAGAATTCTAATCTTATTGAACTCTGTGTGAGTAAGGGGATAAAAAGGGACTATAGTAATGCTAGAACTCCACAACAAAATGGGGTTGCAGAAAGGAAAAATAGGACCCTAATAGAAGCAGCTAGGACTATGTTAGCTGAATCTAAGATGCCCACTATGTTTTGGACTGAAGCAGTATGCACTGCTTGTTATGTGTTGAATAGGGTATCTATTACTAGTCCTCACAATAAAACACCTTATGAACTTTTGTCTGGGAAGATTCCAAACATTAGTTACCTTAAGCCTTTTGGATGTCATGTCACTATTTTGAACACTAGTGATCACCTAGGCAAGTTTGATGGGAAGGCTGATGAAGGATTTATTATTGGATATTCTGCTCATAGTAAAGCCTATAGGGTTTATAATCTGTCTTCTAAGAAAATAGAAGAAACTCTCAACTTAAGATATCTTGAGGATAAACCTAATTTGCTGGGTGCTGGTCCAGAGTGGTACTTTGATTTGAACTATCTGACTGACTCTTTAGGTTATAATAGATTCAAATCAAATCTATCTGTTGGTACACATGTTTTTCAATCTAACAGTGCAGGTACCTCAGATGATGAGTCTGATGCAGAGAGTGATGAACGACCTATAGTTGTTCCTTCTTTTCCCTCTAACAACATTTCAGGTTCAAAGCTCAAAGATTCTTCTGATATGGCTGGAGGTGATTCTAGTTTTGCAAAAGATCTTGCTAGGCTTCAAAGACAAGAGTTTAATGCCAAGAGAGCTGCTGAGATGTTTGGTTCTGGGTTTTCTAAAGAGACAGAGGAGATTCTGAGAAAGGCTGAAGCTGAAGTTAGAAAGCAACTGAATTCGACTGGTGGTATTCCTGTTCCTGCTGATGCCATTCCTGCTGGCAGTGGATCTGTTCCTGCCGATCCTTCTAATGTTTCTGCTGATGTTTCTATTCCTGCTGATGTTCATGTGTCTACTCCATCTGTTGACACTTTGGGTATTGATAACTCCCCTGAAAGATTTCCAATCCCTTCTGATCTTGGAAATTCAGTCTCTTCAAAAGATAAGCTGGAAGATCCTCATCATCAATCTAGAACAGGCATTTTCACTTCTTCCTCATATGATGATGACTTCAACCCCTCTATTACTAATCAGGCATCCTCCATTGATGTCAATCCCATTGTTACCAAGAGGATCAATACAGTTCATCCTCAGTCTTTGATTCTTGGAGATCTTAATTCCCCTGTTCAGACAAGAAGTAAACTACATCAACCCAAGTTTGGAGAATCTGCTTTTCTCAGTTATATACAGGATCAGTTGAGGAGCAATCATACTGATTACTTACATTGTCTGTATGCTTGTTTCTTATCTCAAGTTGAACCAACTAGTATAGCTCAAGCCCTTGCTAATGATGATTGGGTTGAGGCTATGCAAGAGGAAATGCAGCAGTTCCAGAATCAGAAAGTATGGATGTTGGTTCCTTTGCCTACTGGAAAGCATGCTATTGGAACTAAATGGATTCTAAAGAATAAAAGGGATGCTAGGGGAATTGTGGTTCGAAATAAAGCTATATTGGTAGCTCAGGGTCATAGACAAGAGGAGGGGATTGATTATGATGAGGTGTTTGCACCAGTGGCAAGAGTTGAAGCTATCCGATTGTTCTTGGCTTTTGCTTCCTTTATGGGGTTTGTAGTATATCAGATGGATGTGAAGAGTGCATTTTTGTATGGAAGGATTGAGGAAGAGGTTTATGTTACTCAACCACAGGGATTTGTGGATCCTCAGAATCCTAATTTGGTTTACAAAGTGGTTAAAGCACTTTATGGTCTTCATCAAGCACCAAGGGCTTGGTATGCAAGGCTGTCAGCCTTTTTGCTAAAACATGGTTACAGAAGAGGGGCTATTGATAAAACTCTTTTTATCAGAAAGAACTTCAAAGATATCATTCTGGTACAAGTTTATGTAGATGATATCATCTTTGGTTCCACTAATGAAGCCTGGTGCAGGGAGTTTGAAGAATTAATGAAGAGTGAATTTGAGATGAGTGCTATGGGTGAAATGACTTTCTTCTTGGGTCTTCAGGTTAAGCAGAAACCAGATGGGATCTTTATTTGCCAGGAGAAGTATGTTTATGACATGCTTAAAAAGTTTGATATGGATAATGTGAAGATTGCTGCAACTCCTTTTGAACCTCCAAAGCCTAAGTCCAATAATGAACCTGATGTTGCTGTTAATGTTCATATATATAGGTCTATGATTGGATCACTCATGTATTTGACAGCTTCAAGACCTGATATCATGTTTGCTGTTGGTGCATGTGCTAGACATCAGGTTACACCATTGACTTCTAACCTAAATGCAGTTAAGAGAATCTTCAAGTATTTGAAAGGATAGCCAAAGATGGGACTTTGGTATCCCAAAGACTCTCCTTTTGTGTTGGAAGCCTATAGTGACAGTGATTATGCTGGGGCTAACTTTGATAGGAAGTCTACTACTGGAGGTTGTCAGTTTCTGGGTCAGAGGTTGGTTTCTTGGCAGTGCAAGAAGCAGACTATAGTGGCTACATCTTCTACTGAGGCAGAATATGTTGCTGCTGCTAGTTGTTGTGGACAGGTTCTTTGGATGCAAAATCAGCTGTTGGATTATGGGTTCAACTTCATGAACACTAAGATCTTTATTGATAATCAAAGTACTATGTGTATTGTTAAGAATCCTGTTTATCATCAAAGGACAAAGCATATTGAGATTCGACACCATTTCATAAGAGATGCTTATGAGAAGCATCTTATTCAGGTGGTTAAGATTTACACAGATGATAATGTGGCTGATTTGCTAACCAAGGCTTTTGATGGACCAAGGTTTAAACATTTGGTGGTCCATATTGGGATGGTAAATCCCTAGATACTGAGCTTAAGGGGAGGATTGCAGCTTCAGGGGAGGATGATGCTTAAAGGGGAGGATTATTCTTGTTGTTGTTGTATATTTTTCTATCTTTCTTTCTTTTGATTTCTTTTCTTATTTTCTTTCTTTTTCTTTTGATGTGTTTCTGATTTCTCTTAGTTTAAAAAAAAATTGTATATTTTGTGTGCTAATAAGTTGGTTTTGAGTAACACCTTGCAGGTACAGTGTTGGTGTTTACACCTACACAATAAATGGTGCTCAACTCACCATGTCTTGCAGACAAGAAAGAGTTGACTCACCATGAGGGTACGGCTCTGGTGTGATAATCAAATCCGTTGATAGCTGTAATAGCTTGCTCAAAGCTATAGGGTACTTCAACTCACCCATGATTCAGTTCTGAGAGTTGAAAATGGTTCTCAATTCACCATGGATGTAACCCTTTATGGGATCCATAGAATTGGCTAGTCCACAAAAGTATGGTTTGTGGTAAAGACAATTGGTATCCATATTTGGTATTCAATTCACCAAGGTTCAGTTGAAACCAAAGAATTGACTAGTCCTGAGCAAACGGCTACAGGTAAAGACAAGTCAAATCTGTTTATAGTTGCTGGTTTGCTAATAAATCAGATGGTTATCAATGTACCATGGTCTAACACACCTAAACATTGGCTACTCCAATAGTGATGGCTATTGGTAAAGAGACATCAAATCCATTAATTTTCAATGATTCACCTCTCACCGGAGTTAACACTCCTGGATGTGATGAGAATAGTATGAAACTTAAGTGATTTGATGTACATATTTTCATAGTAGCAGTCAAGCTCAAGTGAATGTCATGGTGACCAGCTTATATGTTTTGAAGAAGATTTCCTATTCCTGCTGAACTATTGAAGTTGCTGCTGGATGCTATAGAGGGTGGAATCTTGCAGGTTATGCATGTTGCTGCTGGTTACTAATTATTGCTGCTGCTAAGTCGCAGTCCTCAAGCCTGAGAAGTTAAAGCTCTATCACATTGGAATCTTGCAGGTTAACCTAGTCAACCTCAAGATTAGGGGAGGATTGTTAGGATCTCTGAGAAATAAGGAGTTTCTCAGTGATGGGAGGATTGTTGGGATATGAGAAATAAGGAGTTTCTCATTGCTGCCGATAGTGAAGCTGGTTCCTGCCGATAGTGTTGCATTGCTCGTGCGGTTGGTTCCTGCAGATAGTATTGTTTTGTTTCTGCCGATAGTGCTTATTGCTGCGGATAGTTATTGTTTGTTATCCGTAGGTTTAGAAAGTTTGTTAGATTTATTTTTAGAAGAGATTGTTGTTTATCTCTTCACACGTTTTCTTGTAAGACGGGTTAGGGTTAGGGTTTCTTATCATTATAAAAGAAACATCCCGTCCATGAGTTTGATACACCTTTAACGTTTTACAATATTCAATAACAGAATTCTTAGTTCATAGTCTGATCCATAGAGGATCATTGTCGTTTAGAGTTTTCTTCTTTATTATACTTGCTGTTTAGTTTTCGCATAAACACTTGTATACCATACAGAGGTTCTTGTTTAACCAAGCTCAATCTAGCTCGAAGTACTCGATCCTACAGTATCATCATCATCATCTATAGTCATTGTAAGATTCAGATTTTCTTCTCATCTTAACGGAAAAAATTGATTTCCATTATACTTTAAAAACAATTATACAGAGATTATAATTGGTCAAAACTAAAAATCACGGCAACAATTCACGATCGAAGGTATATTACTGATCCAAGTCTTATCATTCATAATTTTCGTCATAGGTGGATTTCGTGGGGTTTATTGTTACTTTTTACAGGACCATTAATTTGATTATCAAAAAAATTCCAGGCCATGATGAACATTAAATGGTGACAAATTGTGATTGTCAAGGGTTCAAGTTGCAGGTATGCTCTTTCATATATTTGTTTACATCATAATTTTTGTATTAATTTTCCAAATATTGTATTGGATTTTTAATAGTTGATAATTTTAGGGGTCTTAATATTTGTTATTGCTAAATTAGTATGTAACCAATCCTATACCCGAAAGGTTTTTACAATTTTTTCAGTTATTTTAGCCTATTGTAGGTTTTATGTTTATGAATGCAGTGACAGTAACATAAATGTGAAAATTCATTAAGTTTTGTGCTATTAACACATAAAAGATGTTGAATTAATCAATGTTAGATGAGTGGTATTGTAGCTTTTTATGAGATTAATGAATGGAAGTATACTTTTGTGTGTATTGTATTACAGGGGATGTGCTATGTGGGGATCAATCTGGTGAATGTTCGGTTCACTTGGGTGTATTGCAAGAATGGTTTGGTAAAAATAAAATAAAATAATTAGTAAAGTAACGTTATTGAGCTTATGAAATATAAGGCGAAAAAAAAGGCTCCGCCGCCACCAAAAAAACAGAAACAAACACTCCCTAATATTTGATATTGTTGTCTTGGCAGGCACACTTTCAACCTCTCGAACAATTAGAGACACGATATATGGAAGGCAGTTGAGAAGCTTCTTACAGATAACCAAATGTGTGAGGTGCAAACAGGTGGTGACGTGTACATCAAAGGACACCCAGAATAAGGACTTTGAAGATGACTTCCCAGGCTCAATCCACCAACAAAACCAAGAAACAGAACATGGGTTGCCGCCTTTACATACAGGTATCGATCAAACTTTTTAACGGTTACCCTGAGCTTAGCCAAACAGTGATGTAGTTAACGAAAACAAAATTAAAACCTCAGGTATCGATCAAACTTTACATAGACGTTGTAGCGTTTGCAGCTTATACAATGGATGAGCTATGGAAAATCATAATTTCTGAAGATGGACGCCTAAAAAAGGAATTCGAAGAGTGATCAGTTTCTTATGGTTTCAAGGTTCGTCTAAATTTCTTTTCACCTTATTACCTATGAAAAGAATATACCATTACAAATAAAGGTGGCCATCTGGCACATGGTCGGTATGAGTGGGTAATGTAACTGTCAAACGTCGGTAGGGTCTGAATGTGTTGAAACAGGTCCAAAACTTTTAACTATGTAATTTCTTTTGATTATGTCAAATACGTTTGAAAATATTTAGTTATAAGCAGATAACCTGAAAAAATAAGCAATCTCATTGATGCATTATATTGAATTCAATCTGTGAGTGTTCTGGCCATCGTTCAAAGATCTCGCAGATTTATTATGAATTTTCCTTTATTAAGAAAGAAGCACATTATAGAGTTGATAATGTAATAAATTATGTGCATATCTATTATGAATTTCGCTATATTAGAATGAACCACATGAAGATAAATTATGATATATTTTCCTACTCTGACAAAGATATCAACAGAGTACAAAAAAATGTGAACTGATTTAGAGGAAAGGTTAAGTGAATCTAACAAAATAATTTCAAAAAGTATTGCCTTCTTCATTTGAATGCGTTTTTTATTGATTTTTTGTTCTGGTATATTTCAGAGGTTTTAATTTTGCTTTTTCATGCGAAGTAGCGAATAGTGTATTTATGCTTGCTGTTTGACTATGTCCTTTCGGTTTAAGTGAACTTTGTTTCACTCACTTACCATTTTGCACCTAACCATATTTTTGAAAAGCTGATACACATAACTAATACGTTTCAGCATTGTTTATGGCGCTTGCTAAACGAAAGAAAGGAGCTGGAATATTTCCAGAACTAGAAACTGACGTCTTCATGAAGGTATAACTGAATTATTGATCTGTAAGCAAACTTCTCTTAATGTATTTGTATATCAGTTATATCAGTAGCAATTGCCTAATCAAAACACTGCACTCTGTACCAAATTGCCTTGGTACGACATTAAATTCGGTTCTAAATTGGCCTCTGTTTTTTTTTCTTTTTTTTTTGCTGCTGCAACTCTAAACTCAACGGCAAACAACCCTTGCTGCAACACGAAACTCAGTACCTTTACATTTGAATATTATTAAGTTATCCATTGTCAGCAAGTGGCGCCGTTACCTTTACATGAATTATCACTAATGAATATAAGTTTGATTGTTGGTTAATTTGTCTACCTACTATATTTTTCAATTGTAACTTTGCCATTGCTTTATGATATACAAAATACGGTATAAATTATTTCTGTCAAATGGTTATGCGGGTGTAGTCAATGAAATGATTTTAATTGGTAGTAATCACATTTTTCTTTTTTACTTGGACATGGAGTTGAGCGTATTTTTATGTGGGTTTTGTTGTTTTGTTAAGGGGTGTTTTCATTAGCTTATTTTCCCGCCTTATGAGCTTATCTGATGTGACAAGTGTTTTCAATAGCTTATTTTCCCGCCTTATGAGCATATTTTTATGTGGGTTTTTTTCCTTCGGCAGGGGTGGCATTTACTGAATTGAATGACATCTCAGCATGTGACCAGTGATTATTGCAGGCAATGAGTGACCATTCCAAAAAAGAAGTTGAGATGACCAATTTAGCAGTGTCACATTCAAAAGTTAGTGTTCGCAACAATTATTGTTTAATAGGAATGCTTCTTCTTGCCTCGACGGTAAAAACTTGAACTTACTGTTTCATTGTTCATATAAATGTTTGTTGTTTAGTATATTAATAACTGCATTTCTTCAGATGGACTAAGAAGTTAGAAGCTTATTGAAAATTTGCCACGCTCACTTTTGTGGGCTTATGAGCTTATCCGCTTGGGCTTATAAAGTTTTTAGGGTCAAGCGAATAAGCTCATGAGCCTCAAAAAGTGAACTTATAAGCTTATGAAAGTCTCAATAAGCTTATAAGCCAAATAAATAAACTTAGAAAAACACCTATTAAACATGAACATAAGTTCAGAAAGTGGAAAATAAGACAAAAATTGAGCTTATGATATATAATCGAAGTCAAATGCATAAGCCTGTAAAAGTAACCTTATAAGCTTATCAAACTCTCAATAACCTTAGTCCCATTAAACATGAAAATAAGCTCTTAAACTGGAAAATAAGTCGAAAAGTGGGCTTATGATATATAGGAAGAGTCCAATAAGTTCATAAGTGTATATACAAGCTTAAACAAACAGATGAAGTACTCAAAAGAGGCAACCCCAAACACACTGACTTATGGTTTTGTTCAAAATGTGAATATACATGTTTCAATTGGGTGTTTGGATTTGCTTATATACAGATTACGAATCACATTAACATCGCTAAAAAATGTCCAGTAGGCCAGGCTTATGTGTTAAACAGAAACTTGACGAAAAACTGTTGATTGGAAAATTAACCGATAGCAGGCGTTCTTACATGAACAGCACATTGACATTCCAATTTATAGCATCTCCACATTGAATACGCCTAAATTGGTTACAGCCCATTGACATTCCCAAATCACCCGCTAAAATTGAAAAGGAGTCTATTTCAATATCAGCGAAAATTGACTGACTCATGTCTATTTTCTTGCTTAAATGCATGTTCCTGTGGCCCGATGAGTAAATCGAATTGCTACACGGCTGGAAGATTCTCAGAACACCTTTGCTTTGCTGCCGCCATTCACTGAAGTTGACATGTTCGTTCCAATAATGGAAAACCGTAAGCTCTGCATAATTTAATGTTAGGTTAATACAACATAAATCTGTAATACTTTACAAAATAAAGGTTTATTTACAGATGGGTTTATGCCTTTATGTATGGTGCATAAATTCTTGGATGGTGATTGCCACACCCTCAATTATTGTATTTTATTCTTTACTATGTCTGCCATATTTAATAATAGTTATTTAACGTTAAATGTAATAAATGCCCTCTCCCTCCTTTCCTTTATCCATCTTATGTATGCTTCTTTGTGGCAGTTATGTCTAAATTGACAAATGGCATGTGCTGGGAGCGGTTGGTATATTATAAAGATAGATTGACCAAAGTCGGTGCATCAATGCACACAGAGCTAACTTCCAATGAATGTTATGAGAATATACAAGGAAATGCTCCGCCTTTATGTGAAAACAATGATGATCCAGATGCTATATGGTAAGGCTTTTTAGACTCAGTCGACACTTCCTCAAATGTGTATGGAGAATGGGTGGGTTGGGTAACATGTAATGGTTTATAATGTGTCATATGAACTGGTCTCAGGTCACGCTCAACCTTTAATTTGTCAGTTTTCTCCACCATTGATGAGATGGCTGAGGAATGGCGGACGTCATTGGAGAAAATGGTTCCGGGTATTGTGGTGCTTCATACGACTGTTAGCCGGTATTTCGACTCCGAATTTATGAATTTGAATAGGATAGTTTTTTTCTCCTGCGAATTTTAATTAATTTATTTTTTCTTTCTTATATAGGGTGGTTTTTTGTCGGCCGAGTAATGTATCGAATACACAATCATTTTACCCTGCCGTTCAAGTGAGCAAATATCTTTTCATCATTAAAAAAAACTTGACTATATCTTTAACTGGGTTGGAAAATAATGTTGAATTATTTCGATTCTTATATTTCTTGCTCACAGTGTACAAAATGTTTATAAGGTTGTACAGCTGAGAAAAGGAAGGCATCTGCTTCCAGTTTTCTTGATCCGGATACGTCAGGATGACCTTTTAGGTAACTATACGTTATCTTTGATATACGATATATGGAATCTTATTCCCGATATTGATTATTCCCGATATTTTTACTTACTGCCCAATAGTTGCCCATTTCCATAATCGTGGCAAACTTATTGCCGATATTGCTACTTACAGTAATGGGTATTCAAAGGGCATGATATAAACCTATGGGGTCTTTAAGTGTGGTGTTATGGGGTTTAAGATGTTTTAAATGGGTGTTAGGGGGATTTCGTGTGAACTTTTGTGTCGCAGAAAAAAAAAGTAAAGTGATATGTTTATTTACTTACACATTAAATTTATTTACTCAATTTTTTACAAGGTTACTGTGAAATGGCGTTTTCCCCAGAATATTGCTGCTGTCACAACAGCCTAATGGGTAAAAAAAAATCATTTTTTTTTTGTAGAGTTGTAACCGAATTTCATAGAAATTTGAAAGAGTAGGAATGTTTGTAAGTTACGGTTATGGATTATATTGGTGATATGCTCGGTTTGAAGTTGCTCGAAAAGGGTTGTTTTGCCCCGAAAATTGCCATTATAGTATCTAATTTTTTTACTTATATCACCTATTAATACCACGTTATTACTTACCATGATCTGGCAAAGCTTCCAGTGAATACCACTCATCGCTCCAAAATTATCCAGGTCACCTGCCACACCATCACCATCAGATATAGGTGGCTCAACCTCCCCACCTGCCAATCATCCGAAAATGCCGCAACAGATGAGTTGCCACTCATCACGACCAAAACACCAAAAAAACGACAACCCAAAGTGCATAAATCCAGTGTACCGCAATACTTGGTAGCAGCAGGTTCCTATTCAATAACTAAGGTCCCTCTGTTACTCATCCTTACTTCATAGACACGATCGATCAATAGGTTACTCATCTATTATTGCTTCATCATTTTACTTTCCTAACTCGATTTTAAGTAAAATTCTCATTGATTTGGTTGTTTGATTTGCAGAATTTTAACTCTTTGAAGAGCCACAAAAAAATTATTGGCTACTTTAATGCGAGCATGTGAATCATTCAAGTTTCAGTATGTGGTTTTGTATACCAGGTGACATATAGATTACCATATAAATTTCACAACTACTTTTCATATAAAGTGCCATTCATATGTCAGTAACATATTTCGGATATTTAAGGGTGATTTTCTCATATCAAAATGTTATTCGCACTTCATTAGGATTGCTTAACCTTTTATTATTTTCACTACAAACTTTATACTGAACAACGAAATCAAGTTTGTAATGCATTTCGATCATGATGATTGCCAGTCATTTGCAGAAGATAACGAATGTCACACGTGGATACTTATACATGGATAACCGAACAACAAAGAGACGATTATAATAAAAAACGCTTTATGAAAATTTTACCCAAACATTATGATTTTGTGCAGATTTTTAACATAGACCATAATAACTTGGTGTTACATTGCAAGAAAATTGCAGACTTGATTGCTGATTTTGCAGATTCTATAGCAATTGAACGCTGAAGAATTTTGATGCCATGTCTGTTGCTTATTTGGTGTTACTCTCAAATTTTCTGTCATATTATTTCAGCTTTGATGGTCGAAATTCCATACAAATAACTGGGATTCAGATACATTTGAGTATAATGAGGTCCGTACTGAATTTGCATCACACAAGCCCCTTTAAGAGTTACTTGCAAAGCCTTCTCTTTGCGTGAAATTTATTTGTTTAAGACCTTTGCTTTAGGGTACATGTACCATGATAGTTATAAAATCGAGTTAAGAGTATATTTGTTGTTTAGCTCACACATATAACTCTAATTAATGTACACATTCACTTAATTCTGTTTTTAAATCTTTAAAGAGTTGCATAGTCACTCTTATATGGAAAAATGGTAACATAAACGTCTTTGTGAACGGTTTCACATGTGTTGTGACATTAGCAGCAATTTAGAATTGCTTATTTAAAAGTGTTCATTTTATTTTCTTTCCGTATTTCAGTCCATTGCTTCTTGGAAGAGAGGGCCGTGCTTGCTGAACTATGGACACAAACGGATAGAGTTACATCTATATGAAAAAAGATAAAAAAATTGCTTCCTTATTGAAAGAGGATTGTTTTAGCTTTGATGTTAGTTGTGATGACATGTAATTGAAATAGGCTCACACTTAGCAATGTTGTACTAAATTTACAAAAATTGTTGCGGTTGATCATATTGACTCACATTCTATCTGACTAAATGTTTAGATATAAGTTTCATGATTCAATTAGCGTATAGGTGTCCGCGCCGGTTGCACTTGAGAAATTGGGAAATTTACTCTATGTACACGGCATTCCAGCAGCAACGCGCGGGTTACCCCGCTCGTTAAGAGTAAACGAAAATAATTAATGTGCTAAAAAGACACCCTTTGTAAGTAATTTAATGTGCTCTCATATTAGTCCAGTGGTTGGATTATCCCATATATATCCTCATGCATAACGTGTAACATTCCTGTTTCTTGTTTCTTTGTAATCTTTTTACAAGCTACTCGCTGGTTTTGCAAATGCCATAAAATAAAGGGCAAATTGCATAAAAATGTATCAATCTTAGGTTCAATTTCAATTAAAGGTACTACTCTTTTTTTTTCTCAATTTAAGGTACCCGACATTTTTTTTGGCCGATTTAGGTTTTTTCTAACTTCCGTTAACAATTTCGTTAGTAATTACATGTTTGGTCCTTGAGTTTGTATAGGCATTTCATGTTTGGTCCGTTTTCGTCCACTTTTATACGTTTTCATCCGTTTTTACACGTTTTTATCCTTTTTTACACGTTTTCGTCCGTTTTTACACGTTTTCGTCCATTTTTACACGTTTTCGTCCGTCTTTACACGTTTCCATCCGTTTTCACACGTTTCCGTCTGTTTTTACACGTTTTTGTCCACTTTTACACGTTTTCATCAGCCTTTATACGTTTCCGTCTGTTTTTACACGTTTCCGTCTGTTTTTACACGTTTTCGTCTGTTTTTGCACGTTTTCGTCTTTTTTACACATTTTCGTCCGCTTTTACATGTTTCTGTCCGTTTTTACACATTTTCGTCCGTTTTTGCACGTTTTCGTCCGTTTTTGTACGTTTTTGTCCGTTTTTACACGTGCAAAAATGGACGAAAACGTGTAAAAAGAGACGAAAACGTGCAAAAAGAGACGGAAACGTGCAAAAATAGACGGAAACGTGTGAAAATGGACGAAAACGTGCAAAACGGACAAAAACGTGTAAAACGGACGAAAACGTGTAAAAATGGATGTATAAAAATGGACGAAAACGTATGCAAACGTATGAAAACAGACGAAAATGGACCAAACATGAAATGCCTATACAAACTCAAGGACCAAACATGTAATTTACTAACGAAATTGTTAACGGAAGTTAGAAAAAAACCTAAATCGGCCACACAAAAAAGTCGGGTACCTTAAATTGAGGGAAAAAAAAAGTAGTACCTTTAATTGAAATTGGACCTAAGATGGGTACCTGTATGATATTCACGATCAAAGAAACATACGTTTGGGACTAGAATATGGATCGAATAGATATGAAGATGTAGAGAGAGGTAGGAGAGTTGGAACCTTGAGAGAGAATGAAACTAGGATGTATTGAATATGAGAATAAGGTCCAACCCTCTCCTTTGATGGAGAGGGCTTTATATAGTACTACATAGGGTGTCCCTAGTGGACTGTGGAGCGAGCTGATAGTGGGTAAAAGACCCGAACAACTCCACAATATTAATACTAACTAATCTACATCTAATATTACCAATAAACCTACGAGCTATTAAGTGCTATTAAGTACTCGGGGTGACCGAGTCTTCATCTGAATATTTATATTCCTAACAATCTCCCCCTAAGGGAGGTCACCCCGGAAGTAACGTTCTGAATTCTAGCACTCTATCCTTGAATCTTGACTTCATAGCTCGTAGACCTTGATTCTTCTTCGTCAAAAATCTTTGTGCCTTCAGCAGTGAACTTGCGATGACTGTTCTTTGTTTTGGATGATCTTTGAGTATTCTTTGAAGTTATCATCCAACATATGTCTTCAAGTCATCTTGTGGCTTCGTCATCATGAGAAGTTGTGATCTTGGAGCCTTCTTTGAGATCATCGGCCACCATCAATCTCTGAGCTCATCCATTGTAGAAATGCCTCCATGTGAATTGTTGTGACTGTTGGACTCGCATGCTCACACTTTTCTGGATCATGATAATTATCATCAGAGTTGCGGAAGCTGTGTCGTAGGTCTTTCATCTATCATGATGTCTTTGATAATGAATTGGAAATGTGAGCATGGAGTGTGGATTGACACGTCTCTGCTGGAATCAGGAACCACCATCGCCATCTTTATATGAATCTGAAATAAAACAGTTAGCAATAAAGTTGAAGAACGAATATGGCTTTGTCATTCGTTCGGTGTGGTTGGATTAACCTTCGGATCCGTGAGGACCGACCTGTGATCAGGTAGAATTCCCTTTAAAGAGAATTCTCCTTGACAGGAATTTCCAGCTTGTTGTAAAGACTCATTCAATGAACTAACATTGGACTCGTCTTACAAGCATGTTCTCATACCGGAACGTCTCAAAGCAGACAACACGGTTGAGTGAATCAGTGAATTGAATACCCACTGATTGATGAGAAATTGATTAGAAAAATCACTCGCATGTTACTTAGATAAACAATTTTTATGTAACACGACGAGGGTTTTACACATTAAATCACATTTCTGTCATAAATACTTTGGTTTGAAAATTATCACAATCAATGCGCTCGAAATTCATTTGATGAGCGCATTGAAGGGTTTTCCAAAAGCATCCGTCAATCCATTTCCTGGAACAAGTTTGATTCAAATGTGAATCGCCCCATTGTTTCATTCCAGTTGTCACAGGTTTGATCCATGAAGGATCTCACATGTCACCCACCAAGAGCTTGTTTGATGTTGGCTCTAGAAGGATTTCCATCTTCATTGTGATTACTTTAAGTATCACTCGGATGTTCTGGCAATACCACAAGAATAATGCGTAGGACTCTTCATATATATTTTCTTGCTTTTCACGGTTTATGAAACAGCAAGCATATTGGAAATATGTCCTAGTTAGATTAATGGATGATCTCTGGGCTCTAGACTCAATAGTGCGTTTTGATTTAGTGATCGGAGGCTGGAGAGGACTACTACCTTTTCAATATCATCAAACTCGGAGTGAGAAAGATGATAGCAATGTATTGATCTCCGTGACAAGTGAAACAAGAGTCCTTTGAGGGACCTTGTGTTGGAGTATGCTCGTGTCATAATTACTAATTATATGGCTAGACATATGTGAGCCTATGGGGTCACACACATATACACTGAGGTGCCACATTATATATATCGTATTTATCGTATTTACGATATATAAACAACCGTACGTAACTAGGAACCACTATTGGGCTTCTAATGAATAAGTAATGGACTTATTCTATTGGACTTGGAAATCAAATGGGAAGCCCATTTGGGGCCCAATGGTGGCCGGCCTTGATGTTGTAAAAGAAAGGGACTAGTTTGTATTTTATGGTAAATATAATCTCCATAATATCCTGATTATTGTGATTAGTAGTTACCTAATATTTTTCTCCCTCTTCCTCTCATCAAGGACCACGAAATAAAACACACCAAGATGAAGGTTTTTATTTTTTGCTTGATCTCTCCATTGAATCTTGATTATTCAAGGGTGATTTGCAAGCTTACGGTGGTTACAAGGACTAGCATCCATTGGCATACGGTGACGTGTAGTGTGTTTCACACTTAGAGAAGATCAACCATATTGATCTTTTGGTTTCTTGCATCCCAACGTGGTGGTGATATTGGTGGTGTTACCCGGATCACGCTACAAAGGTATAAAACATGTTTGTTTAATTTGTTTTCATTTAGATTGATCATATGGCTATATGGATCCTTGTTGGTGATGTTTTCCGCTGCGTTTATATATTTGATATGTTATTTTATTATTACATCACTTATAGTGGTATCAGAGCCATCATATGATGTCATATGATCATCTAGTATGCATAAAAATGACCAAAAACGCATGTTTTTAATGGATCTAAAAGTATATCTTCAAAAAAGCCCCTAGGGCTAATATTTTCTGAATATGTCGACCCATATAGGGTCTTAAGATCTGGTCTTTTTCATCCCATGGTCATTTGTTATGCATACATTAATTGTTTACTTGTTCGGTGCCCGTAAAATGGCCTAAAAACGTGTTTTTTGATAGATTTGTAACCCGATTTCAAATCAGCCCATGAGGCTTCTTTTTCTGTGGTAAAATGATGTTAAAAAGGTCCTAATATCAGTAGGTTTTGAGTCTATGGCCATTTGTCACGCGTACCATTCGGGGTTTTAATTCTTGTTAATTAATTTCTTCGATTAGTTGGCTAACCATTTAATTCTTGTTATTTATTTTGTTATCCATGGAAAATACATTCATGTTTGTCCATGGAGTTAGCCAACACCTTGTAATGATCATAATTTTAATGTATTATTATGTGTATATGCAAAGCCGATGAAAACCTAGACCACTTATGCATTGTGATGTTGTGATTGTTGGTTGTTTTGTTTGTTTTTGGGGTTTGCCATTGTTTCGGCACTTTTGTAATGTATTTCATTTCGGTTTTGCCATTGTTTGGGAATTTTTACATTAGATAGAAAGTAGATTAGATGTACTTTACTTTTTATATCATGTAACCGAAAGCTTGGAAGCAAATGGCAAAAGAATGAAGAGTTTTGGACCAAAATTAGCTGCTGGACACCTGATGGGAAAACGCGATTTCCAGAAGATTGGTAAGGTATTTTTGGCTAAATTTTTTTGTGCAGGTTCACAAGACATGGGCCTACAACTATCTAGTTTGGGCCGAAGCAAAAGGAGGAATCCTTTTAGGCCGTTTAGGCCTCGCAAGACAGAAAAACTGGACTGACAGAATCATGTTTTCATGTGCATTATGGGCCTTTACTTGCCCATGATTGTCTTGGGGCAAGTGGGAGCCCTCCATGTGGTTGTGTTATATGTCCCTAGTTGACTCTTGGTTCTTGTGATGGCTCATAAGACCAAGCATAGGATTTTCATCGGTTGAGGCTTTGCATATTGTGGTTGTGTGTTTATTTGGTTGTTTTATATATGATGTGACTATATGTAAAACGGAAAATGTTTTCTTAAAACTTGAAACGAAACACAAACCATTTTTGAACTAAGTCTTATGATTTAGTTTAACTAAGTTTAAATATGATTTGAAACTTAAAATCATTGTTTTCTAAATAACACTTAAACTAGTTAAGGTTGTCTATTTATTTATTGTATTGTCCAAACTTAATTATAATCCACTTAGGATTTATATTAGTCTTGAAAATGGACAACTTGACACACATAAATTAAAACAATGATTAGACTTAAGTTAAGAAAAGTTTTTAACTTGTGCTACGAAGAATGAATGCATGCTTCTTTCGTACACGTTTTTGATCCACATCAAAATATTTTACCCGTCAAAATTTAAGTTATGCCGTCCAATTTTGAGGACACTTGCAATTACTTTTTGCCTATGCGTTGGACCTAGGTTGAATTGTAACCCAAGGTGACTATTCTCTATGCGTGAGACCTAGATATATTCTCACACGTTTTCAAATTGGATGACTTAATCGAGTTAAGCGGTTAGACCTTGACCCGAGGCAAAGATGGGACTAAACATGCCTACATGACACTAGTTGTTTGACACTAGATGCCATGAGTCCCATAAGGATCTAAGAGTTGTACATGTAATACAATTGGTGATCGTCGCCTACAAATTGAATCTACTATTGCTAGCAGATCAACTGATGTGATAGTAGAAGCACAATGTGGATCTTAGCCTTTTCGTAAATTAATTGTTTTAAATTCTAAACATGGGGTAGTTAATTTATAAAAGGATAATTATCAAAAATACTAAATATGAACTTTGTAAATTCAATTAATGAATTAATTCAACACGAACCTAAACAAGAGTTTGTTATTTTCTTGTTAAAAGGACGAACTAAGTCACTCTTTCCTTGTAAGAAATAGACTTATTCCTATCCTTTTTCTTTATGAGGAAAAGCCATAATAGGAATATTTGATTTTTTCTAAATTCTAATCAAACTCAAAGAACACCTACTCTAGAAATCGTGATGTCTTGTAAAAGTCAAAACGGTTAAGTATGGTTACACATCTTATTCTTTCAAAGTTGTTTTATAACCCTAGTTTCGGTTTTGAAACATTGATGAAACATAAGATATTTGGATAACTAGAGAACACGTTTTCTATAGCTACCAAACTAAAATGAGTTTAATTAGAAGACATAAAATATCAATAAACCGCAAAGTGGTAAAGGAAATCACTAGCATGATTACCTAGCAGTTTGTCTTAACCCAATAAGTCTACTAAGGTCCTACATACCATTGTGGTAAAGTAGACCAATTATGGAGGAAATGCATGCCTATTCTCAAGTTAAAATAGCAATGATGGCTAGCCCATCATCTATATGTTAGAACTTGATGCACTTTCTTGAATTCCTAAGTACATGTTTACTAGTCAAAGTGACTCACATTAGCAATAATGTGTAGATATTCAAAGAAAGATAGAAAGTATCCAATCACCACTCACTCTCCACTGGTGACGAAACACATAAAATGTTGTCTAATCCAGTGGGAGCTACGTGATTTTATTACTGGTGACGAAACACATGTAATGTTGTCTAATCCAGTGGGAGCTGTAAGCTTTAATACCTTGCAAGTTGCCCATCTTATTTCCAGATTGTCTTGAAATAATACATTACTTTCCACATGTTAAGCATCATAGTTTATATAAGAACCATTACATAAATTTTATAAGATAACTTGTCGCGTTCCTGATGTTGCTTCCTGAAATGTTATCTATAAACTTGTTGTGCATGATTCATTATTAAAACGATAAAGTTCTACATATCTATATTTTGATTTTGACTCAAAATCATATGTTATCTTAGACATTGTCATATTGCTCATACAAACAAACGAGCGTAGTGTTGTTTGTATACTCTCATGATGTTGTGCCATGCACAAGTGGGAGAAATCTTAATTGTGTGCAAGGTAATTGTGTGCAAGGTACAACATATAACAATATGACTAATGGTTTTTCTTGACTGCAAGGTAAGAAACCAAGATTCTACTAGGACTTCTACACATAAAATGTATGTTGCCCTAATTAGAACAAATATCAAGATAACATGAAAAATTACTTCAACATATTCACTGAATTGTTTAGTAAATATGATTATGTTTTCTTGCAAAATCATAATCATGAAGTATAAAATTAACTTGAATTTACTATTGAGGCCATGTGTCGGCGCTCATAATTACTTTAGTTGAATATGTTTAGGTCTCTTGTAAAGACACAAAACATCAATTCCGTTAATTGTTGAAAAACTTATAACGTAAAGTAAGACGTTAATTTGTTATGTCTTCTTGTTAAGACATGTACACTTACGACGTATAATAAATGTTTATGTTTTCTAGTCAAAACATGCACATGAAGTAAAGTATGCAATAGGCTATAATTACTATTGATGCCATCTGGTTTGACTTGGTTGGCAGATATGTAAGCCAAAAGTATAAGTTCATCTAATGAGTTGTGTGATAGTCTCACAACATCAGTCCTTATGGAATACCAAAACTTTATGGTATGTCCATCATGGAAAATCAAACACTATTGATATTGTTTGATCTTTGATGACTTAAACTGTTTTACCACCAAAGCTATCAAGGTTAGAAATTGGATGTGCCATGTGTACACTCAATATGATTCCAACCCAGAAGGAATTTAAGACACCATTGTATTATGGCATGGGATGAATCTCATTATGTCTTGATTGAAGTTCTGAATTTGTTAACTACCTAAGAGTAAGTAATTAACAAACTAGAGTCAAGAACTAACGATGTATTTTGGATGTCCCACTTGAAAACAATTTATTGTTACTCAAGATGCTGAGTATCTAGAGATTAGTCTCTACATACAAAAGCAAGTGGGAGCACCTTTAGATCTTGAAGTTATTCAAGAGCAACCTTCTGAGTACACTTGCTAATGTCATACTAAGGTTGAACATGCATATGTTAAACCATAGATTGATATCTCTCATTCATAAATCCGCAAGGATACCTCTTACACCTGAATGATATAGTTTTATATCAATGCAAAAGGACATAAGTTAGAGGATCATGGTGAACCTGCTAACTACTGAGATGCATTATCAGATATTGTATCTGATGAGTAGCTCAAAACTATGAATGTTAAGATGCAGCCCTTAAAAGACAATCACTCATGGAGCTTGATTGATATCTTACCAATCAGTTAGACTGTGAGGTTAAGAATGAGTTTCTTGATAAGAAGACTCAAAAGGGAAAACTTGTACACACGTTTAATGCACGACTAATAAAAGGAGTTTACTCGTACTCAAGAAATTGACTATGACTAAATCCTTCTACCTAGAAACATTAAATGTATAAAGATGATTAATTGTCATACCTGTTTTCATATAAATGAAATATGACAATAGGATATCAAAACACTTTTCTTGTTGATTACCTTTGCGAGGACGATGAGTAATCAAAAGGGTTTATGAATCCATATAATCTTTATTATGTATACAAGATAAAATAATCCATGTGTGGATTAGATCATGCATCTAGGAGCAAAGATCTTGAGTTAATTATAAAATCATTAATTTGATTTTGATTAATAAGATTGTTCCTAAGTACACTAAGAGCAAGTTGGAGCACTGTATTTATTTTCTTAAATCTCATATGTCGTTAACATATTAAGAAACAATATTCCATCTAAGCTAGACTTTAATCCTTAGCTTGGAATGAAGTTTCTCTTGAGAGATTTATAAAATAAGACATACAACCTTTTTATGTATATGTTTATTGGAATAAAAATAAGCGGTTATTAAGTCTAAACACAATATGACACATTATTGAGGGGAATCTCAATGATCAATCTCACATGATGAGATTGAACACATGAAAGGAAATCTTAAGTTTAACTAAAGGATTCATCATGTAAGTCAGATTATGCGTTGGACTATATTTATCATTTGCATGAATGCAAGATGAATGAATGACAACAAATATCTAAGTTAATGTCATTAGATAATTGTTAAATGAACATTAATAATGGACCTACAAAGTACCAAAGATATGTTCAAACGTTTACGGATATTTGAGGAACTCTGTTTTGTTTGCATACGCTGATGCTTATTTAACTGAGTTGGCACTCAACCCTAGTCGTGGTAGGATGTCATCATGAATGATGACATTGCTGACTAAATGTGCTCGACTGAGAGCATTAATGCATTATACATTAAAAGAATAAGAATACTTTATAGTTTGAGAAACTATTCAGATGACTGTCTATAGTAGGTGTTCTGCTAGCTTCAAACACTCTATGGAATGTATTGTTGCATTACTCGTCTTGTACTTGAATGCACACATACAAAGGACAATCATCATTCAAAGTCTTTCATTTGAAGCAAGTATTCCCAAAGTTTACTCAGATGACTACTTGTTGTCTTATACAACTTGATTCGATCATGGTGGGAACATTGGATTCCGACCTATGAGTAGTCTTATGCATATCTGTTTTTAGTATTTGGATAATGGAACTGTAAACAGTTTATATTTATAATGAATTGATATAATGGTTATGATCGTTTTCATTCATATCAACTGTGTTCTATTTTTGCATGTTTAATCCATGAATAATTTATTTATTCTAAAATTATCCATTGTCGGTTGACGATACGGGAGTATCATCAAATTAAGGAAAATGTGAGTGTGTTGGTGATTTATTTGCCACACTCACATGTTGTTCATTGTGATGAACATTGGATTGACCCAACCTACGAGTATTCACTACATGGATCGTCGTTAATAGTGAATCTCGCAAGAGGTTATGTCTCTTATCCTTAGACTTGAGATGCAAGCAGGTCTTGCATGTGTGGAATTTCATTCCTTGATATGGTTAAACGCTATCCTGAATAAGGTAGTTATAAAAGCCATTATCAGGAGTGATATGAAGCATGTGAATGACACGTGTAGTCAAAATAGGATTTGTTCCTCCACATGTTATGGAGTTAGATACTATTGGGCCCCTCGATGAATTGAACAGATGTTTGTATGGCCGTACCCAACTGGGATTAAGATGAATCTTAAATCCACTTGGTAATCTTGTTCAATATCTATATCGAGAAACATAATAGTTGAACTATTAGAATGACTTTTGATCCATGTCTAATATTCAACACGGTATCTGTAACAAAAGGAAAGATGACAAATAAACCATCTGAAATGAGATGTTTTAGAAACTAACCTCACATATTTCTTTCTAGGGCATTGGCATGTTGCTAGACGCTAACCATTGCTTTTATAATTACTTGATTATTATGACATCGCAAGTGGGAGCTGTTGGAGTATGCTCGTGTCATAATTACTAATTATATGGCTAGACATATGTGGGCCTATGGGGTCACACACATATACACTGAGGTGCCACATTATATATATCGTATTTATCGTATTTACGATATATAAACAACCGTACGTAACTAGGAACCACTATTGGGCTTCTAATGACTAAGTAATGGAATTATTCTATTGGACTTGGAAATCAAATGGGAAGCCCATTTGGGGCCCAATTGTGGCCGGCCTTGATGTTGTAAAAGAAAGGGACTAGTTTGTATTTTATGGTAAATATAATCACCATAATATCCTGATTATTGTGATTAGTAGTTACCTAATATTTTTCTCCCTCTTCCTCTCATCAAGGACCACGAAATAAAACACACCATGATGAAGGTTTTTATTTTTTGCTTGATCTCTCCATTGAATCTTGATTATTCAAGGGTGATTTGCAAGATTACGGTGGTTACAAGGACTAGCATCCATTGGCATACGGTGACGTAGAGTGTATTTCACACTTAGAGAAGATCAACCTTATTGATCTTTTGGTTTCTTGCATCCCAACGTGGTGGTGATATTGGTGGTGTTACCCAGATCACGCTACAAAGGTATAAAACATGTTTGTTTAATTTGTTTTCATTTAGATTGATCATATGGCTATATGGATCCTTGTTGGTGATGTTTTCCGCTGCGTTTATATATTTGATATGTTATTTTATTATTACATCACCTATACCTTGAGTGGCTAGGGAGGGTTGTGCAGCGTATCACTAGGTCCATGATACTTTGTCTTCAATGTCAGCAATCAACTTAGTGATTCTGACAGCTTATGTATTGACCCGGTTTCTGCCTAAAGTGTAAGGAGGGCTTCTTTCTTTTCACCCTTTATCTTTACAATTCTTTTTCATTCTTCAACCCCTTCAGCGCTTACCGAGACTTCATTACTAGCACCTTGGTGGGTTTGTTCCAGTACTAGCTCCATCTCAGTCGGCACTTTTCCCTTATTCACTTTTCTCCTTTTTAATCATTCCTAAGGACTTCTATTCTAACTAGAGGATTGTCCCTGGGAAGTTCCCTCCGGTTCTGGCTAGATCATGGGAACTAATACCTAACCTTACCATCCTTATAACTCCAATACATAAAGTAAAATGGTCGATCTTTGGTATTCTTTCACAATTGCCATCACAAATCATTTGCTCCCCCTCAATATGTGCATTGATATACGAAAAGGTTTGGCACATATGGGAGAGCCTACACTTGAGTTTCAAAAGATCACATTTTTTATCAGAATTTCATATTTAAATCACATTCTCTCCCCCGATCAAAAATTTCAAACCACTTGAGATTTGTTATCCCAATTGATTTAAATATGTTTAGAAAATTTGGGAGAAAATGTGGTAAAGTTTAAATGTATTCTGATTACGGAGCATACTATGCTCCCCTTTAAACCACGAGAGAGTGTCACTGCTGATGTTGCACAAATTTGGCAGGGTGTCAGAAATTTGAACAAATATTCTCCCCCTCAATTAATGACCCGTTTTCTATTTAAAGAGTTGTAGTCATTCAATTGAGCGACGAGTATTTGTGAAAATTTAATTCAATTTACCACCTTGTGTAACATCAAGACTCTCTTGAAGAATCAAAGAAGATAAAGAGTCTGATGTAAAGAAGACTTCTCTTCTTATACACGAAATGACGCACTGAAACGTACATCAGATCGAACATCACACATTACACATATATGTATATATATTGCTACTAGATCAGTGCAATTTTAATTACATTATATGATTACACGATGTCAAAATAAGACAAAACAAGACAGGAAAGACACAATCATTCTGTTCTCTGCAGGAGTCGGTAATCTCCTTCACGAATTCTGCCACCAACAAAGCTCTCCAAGTTGCGGAAGATCGTCCGTGTTTTCAGCCTTCGTTCAATGGCTCTCATGAACTCTTCACTTCTCCGCACGTCCATATCAGTCCAGAATCGAGTGTTGAATCCTGGGTTTTGTGGATTGATCTTGACTTCTTTCACCCTAACGTCCAGTGCTTCATCGATCATTCTGAGGGTTCCATCACTAAACTTATGAATCTCACTGAGTCGCACCATCATTGGAGCCCCATGCTTGTTAGTTATTTTGACGGCTCTTGGAGATTCGATCACTTTGAACTCGTGTATGAATTCTAGACCCTTTCCTCCCCAGTTCGGTTTTATGAGATTGAGTTTGGTCTGGTAGCTCTCAATCCCAAGTTGAAAGTCACCTACCCTTTGCCTGATGACAAGACCCCTGATCCATAGGTTTACCGCAGCCGATAGAATCTTCTTATCACGGGGAGGGAGATGATCCAAGTGCCCTTGTAGATTCAGCAGGAAGAGATCCTCGAAATCACCTGGAAGTAGGTGTTTGAAGTCGCTTTCGGCAATGACGTACTCATTCTGATTGGCACGACGAAGCACAATTCTTTTGAGATATTCATACCCGTACATATGTTGAATTTCAACTTTAATGACACTCAAGATTCTCAAGTGAGAGCGTACACCCCGACGACTACCCTCTGCAGCGTGCCTTTCAATATAAAATCGTTTCTTGTGGAACCACCAATGTGTGATACCATAAGATGCAGCTATATCGAACTGGTGTTCTTCATTTGACCATATCTGATCAGGCACCATTTGTTCTAGCTCAATATCAGAGTAGTGAGCCGCCTTCATCTTGGTAATAGATAAAGCTTGTCTGCCACCTTTATCCCCAAACCTGAGATAATCCAGATCGTTGTTGAAGAAGAGGTCAGCTTGAATGGTAACTTGACCTGGTGGACCATCAAAAGGAAGAGGTCTGTTGACGTTGTATGAAAGTATCCGGTCATCTACTTGATCAGTTAAAAGTCTGTGACATTCTTCCATCTGGTATTGAAGATGATGCACATCAGGGTGAAACACTTTGACAATTTCATAAGCTGGACCTTCCAGATCCTGAGGGGTGAGATTCGAGATGCATTTCTTCTTACAGAACCAAGTAATAAAGGACCCTATATCATTAGTTTTCGCCAGTAGTGAGTTCTCAGGAGGAGATTCGTGTTGAGATGAAATAGCATCTGCCCAATTGTTTTCAGGAACACTTGTGTCTGATGATGGAACAGACCAATCTGGTTCAGGTTGGTGCTCGTTCTTCCTCAGGTACGGGTTTCCACCAAGTTTCCATGTCTTCCCTGGTGGGGGGATTTCTTGTAGAGCCTGAGTCATCCGTTGTGTCTTTTCTTAAGAATTCCCTCCACCATGCATGATTAGGATTAACTTTTGGAATATGGACATTTGCTGTGTCTTCTTCATCATCAGTGTGAGAATTTAGATCTTCTGCAACCGATTCCTCATGCATGACGAATTCCTCTAGAACTGGTGGAAATGAAGGCTTGAATCGAGTATCAATAGTTGACCAGGCAGGAAATCCAGTAGCTGATACACTCTTAGATGTGCTAGGACCAGACGAAGGTTGAGTTTGATCTTTTCCAACAGATGATGCAGAGGGGGGATGATGAGGTTGAGCTTGGGTAGAACCTGAAGCTCCCGAAAACCCTGCTGCTCCCGAATCACCATCTGGTGGAGGAGGTGGAGGAGAATGTGGTGGAGATCCAGGTGGTGTACAGGGTTTGTCATGTCTCTTTTTCTTCCTCTTCTGTCGTTCATTTAGTTCAGGTATGAGGAAATCACGATCATGCCGGTCCATTGATTTTTCCAAGGCTTCGTATAGCTTCTGATGATCTTCATGTCCTTTATGCTGACCAATTTCAAACATTCTGTTGTGAAGAATAGCCTTCATATCGACAGTGGGAAGATCTCTGAATCGAGCTTGCATCGGTGCTTCCATTTCCCATTTGACAGCCTCTTTTGCATATGTATCAACAGCAACCATAGCCTTTTGTTCAATATCAATCTTTTCCAGCTTCAGCAATCTACGTTCATAATTGTTCATCTTTTGTGACATATCAGCAGACTGTTTTAAGGCTGCTGCTAGTTGTGATGCTAAGTTTGTTGGTGCCTCTGTGGAGACGTTTGCGGCTGTGGTTGCTTCAAGTGAGGAAATTACTATGACGGGTGCTAGTGTGGAGACTGGAACTGTCATAGGTTAAATTCCCGACATGTCTTGCTCAATCAGCACCGACACCATTGACTCAACTTCTTTTTCGTCATGAGTTTTTCTGGTCTCAGTAACGTTGCCATTAGCTTTATCCATGAGAAATTGGTCACCATAACTGAAGTCGGGTTCAAGGTTTTTGAGTGAAGACAGGGTACCTGTAGACTCCGTTGGTTCATTTAAGTGAGTCTGCTCATCATCTTTCATTTTCAAATTCTCATGCACATCTGGATATGACGTAGCCACAAACTCATCATGTTGAAATTCCTGTGGAGGGTCGGTTGTGGTTTTCGTTTCCGTGACTTAGGTTTCCCTGACAGTGCTTTCAGGCTCAGCTACATCATTAACATGAACTTGTGGGATCTCCTCTTGGGATTGTGGATCCCCTATCTGAGCGTGTGGGACCTCCATCTCAGCATCTTTATCCCGGGTTAAATTCTCATCGGTTTCAGTGTCACTGGAGTCTAGATTATCTTCTAAACTCGGGGATTCCTCTTGAGCACCCTCAGATAATTCAAGTGTTTTGGATGTTTCCGACCCACGTTTTCTAAGTATGAACTTTGTTGTCGTCTTGGGTGCAGGAGATGAAATTGTTAGAAGAGTTTGTGCAGCTTGTACTGCTGTAGCGATCCCTTTTCCCTTGCCTTCTACGATAGGCAATGGTTCACGACTTCCTGAATCTTGTTCTCTAATGACCACACCTTTCGCAGAATGCTCCGTTGACTCAGCATGTTCTTTAGCACTAAGCTCCAGGGCTTGTTGGAGATCAATATCTTCTTCATCTATCAGAGTTAGCTCAGGTACAATGACATCTTCATCACCAACTTGACCTTTTGACTCATGTCTCTTGGATCCACGTTTCTTTCTTGTGGCCTTCCTTTTGATTTTCGTGGCTTTCTTAGGAACCTCGACTTCAGTGGGTGCATCCTTCCTCTTCTTTGTTTTAGGTTTTCTTTGCTTGATTGTTTTCTGAGCTTCTGATGCAGTGGATCCAGCGTCACCATCCAGAGATTCTGAAAGAACCTTTTGATAGGTCTCTACTTTATTCAGATACTCTTGATAGTATGAAGCTTGTCGAATATTATCTGATAGAAGAGACTCAGGTATATTCATTCCAAAGGTTTCTTGTTTGGTTCCTTTGGCAGTCCACTTGAGATTTCCCAGAATGTGTTCATTGGAAGGCAGGTGGAGAGGAGAGCCAGATCTAGGATGAAATTTGTGAAGAGAATAAAGATGGTGAATTATCATCTTTGTGAATCGGATGCTTGGAATTACCAACTTTCTAACTGACTTCTTGCTGGTCTGTTGTAATTCCAATCTCACTTTGTCTTCCAGGAAGGTATGAATGGAGTAGGTAAACTCTTCCCAAATTTTTTCAGCGAAGTCAATGTTTGCACATTTTACAACCCCCCATAGAATTTGTAGCACTGGAGCCCTAGGCCTTTCAAAACCCGAAGTCTTCCCAGTGAGACATAAGTTGATGATAGTGGTAATTGCTCTCCATGGCTGATACATGTCATTGGTGATTACTGATGACAACCTGTTGACAGTTGTTGGGTAGCCCAGGTCATTGATGAAGCTAATGAGGGCTTCGGATGAAGGTGGTTGAGTAAATGGTTTATTCATGATGACTGGTGAGATTTCTAGAGCCTCTCTGAGAGTGTCTTTAGTGAGCTTATACCACTGTTCATCTAATTGACAGCGGTAGCACCCAGTATCTTTGTTGAGATGGACTGTGTTCCAGAACTGCTGAATGTATATAGAAGGTATGGATGCACAGGCTGTGAATGCTCTGAAGAATGTGGTTTCCTTAATTATATCAACTGCTATCTTGTAAATGGGATTAGGTTGAGATCTTTCCATATCTACATAACAGTTGCTCTTCCCAATAGGTACCCATTTTTTACAAGGAAGAATTTGTTCATCTGTACGAACTGGAGTTGGAACCACAGGGGCTTGTTCAGAGGAAACATTACTTTCAGTGTTAGCCATTAAACCTGCACATACACATTCATAGAAAAACCAGCATGCGTATGCTGAGTTAGATAGGAGCCAATGCTCGAGGTTAGTGCACAGAATATGATATCACAGATGGCTGCAGATTGAGTAATGACTCGACAACTGATAGCATGTAGCACATAACAGAGATGAGCATACATATGACATGAATATGGTTTAGAGTATCACAATGACCTCAGTAAATCAAGTTGCAATCAATTGTAAATAACACAATTCGCAACATACATGAAACACATCATATGGCATCAAATACAAAACGCAAGCATGCACTAACACAAATCAAGTTGGAAACAGGTTTCTTGCAATAAGAGATCAAAACGCAAGTTTGCGATTAGATCAAGTCGCAACAATCCCATAAGTCCCAAATATTCAAATCGCAACTAGACACGTGGCATAAGATGCTTGATGACACAAATCGCAACAACGCAAGATCATACAAGACGCAAATATTCAGTACCATGTCAAAACGCAACGTTCATACTTTTATACACTAAGTTGCAACTGAATAAGGACAAAACGCAACCATGACAGATACACAAAACGCAACAAAGAACACATCATCAAAACGCAACCTTGATCATATTGAGAAAAACATCTCAGTAATGCAACCATGTCACCTAAATATAATCCACTATCAATGCACAATACCAAAGCAAGAACAGAACAGTCAATCACCAACCACACTAGAAACAACGAAGCACTACCCAATAAGATCAATCGATGCTTCACATATTTTGCACATCACATATAGTCCTAACCCAAACAGCATACACAGGGGATGCATTCAATAGCAAGCAAATGTAGAATAGTGAAAACGCAACCTAGAATAAGAGCAACCAAGGGCATATAGACAAAACGCGACATAGAACAGACAAAACGCAACTTTGAATATAAACCCGAGAAATCATACAACCATTCATCACATGAAGTAGATATTCTAGGGACACGGCAATCACTTACAGCAAACAAACCTAGGCATCGATATCCAGACTCACTCTTAACAAGGCATATTGTCAAGAGACTCAACGCGTCAATTATTACTTGCGCAAATACCTAACAGATCTAATTCCCAAATGTACAAATGAAAAACAATCACCCATCACTAGTATCACACTAATATCCAATCAATCGATCAAATCCTAGACACATGAACAGTTTTGACTTTTTTTGAGTCAAACATCATTCGAATGCCCCAACAATCAGTATCATATATTGAAAAATGGAATAAAAATCACACTTATAAATCATCATTACATGCTATAATGTGAATCCCACCAATCAGAAGAGAAAACAACACACTGACCTATAATCGATTGAAGAATCGTTCGAACAACCTAGGAAGTAAAATGATATAGATTAGAACTCAAATATGTTACAAATAATAACCTTCTAATTTGAGTGCTACTCATAAAATACCTAGGATAACTATTGTTGATTTGATTGTGGTTCGATCGAGTTAGCGATTAGAGAGAGAAAGGAAGTGACGGTTTGTTTGACTAGGAGAGAGAGAGAGTGTGGAATTAGGACAAAACGCAAGATTGTCCATGATTTTATACACCAACCAACCACTTTCCACGTATGACACATTTGGACCCTGTCTTTTCTAGCAAGTGAACTTCTTTCAGAGTATGTCATATTTAGTCCCTGACTTTCCTAGCAAGAGGAGTTCTAACATATTGGGAATCAATCTACTCATCGACTGCCAATCTCTTCAGATAAAACACAATAAGTTACAAAAAAATCCTTATGAAAGCCCGGACAGGTGCCATAAATTGATATTGCTCTCCCCCTCAATCAATGACTCGATTTCTGTAGGGAAATAGAGTCGTTGATTGTGAAGCAATTTATCACGTGGAAAATCCAACTGTGAGCAACATAATATCACCAAGGGTACAAAGAAGATTTCTCTTCTTTCTGATGAAATGATGCACTGAGGCGTACACCAGATCGAATGAGCATGGATATGAAGTAATCCATGCTCAGGTGAACTTCACCTCGAAGGATAGCTGTCTTTTTGGCGACAAGCTGTCCTCAAATGGAAAAGCGGGTTACTATCTAAAGTAATAGTAAGCCTTAGAGACATGATTTACTTATTAGGATCAACTTCTGTTCAAGCTTCATTTAAAACCCCGTGTCATTGTTGAATGACATTTCTAGGGTCGTAAATGTTATTGATATCCAGAAGACATGTCTCTCCCTACTCTAAACACATTCCACTATAAATAGATAAAACGTACACCTATATAATAAAGGAACAAAAATATATACAAAGGATACATGACATTCTTTCCATGATATCAATACGAGTTTTGAACTGATCTGTTCAAAAATCATTGTGTCCGTACATCACGGATGGGTTTTCTGAATCTCCAGCATGGGAGATTTCATCACCTTTGGTCGCCACACTGTGAGTTTCTTCTTGAAGCATTCTGTGAAAGTACCTGCACTCATAAACCGTTTCCCTGCACTAACATAAAGATTTTGTTCACATATGTATTGGTTAGTGACAATGGTATCCTGCCTTTGTAGTTTCTTGCAGTCATTCTTGGAAGTGTTTTCTATGTCAGTAGGTATCCACTTCAGACCAATTTTCTTAAAGACTCTACCTGTAGGTAACCATCTTAGGCACATTCTAGAAGGATTAGAGTTCTTATGCACCTTACTGTGTTTACAGGAAGGATTTTCTTGTCTTTCAGCAATAGATCCACCAGACTTCTTAGGGTGCTTCAACAGTTCTACAGGCCTATTGTGGTTTTTGGTCGTAAGGGAGTACACTATGACATGATCATTTACTTCCTTAGCTGGTGTTTTGTGAGACATATCCTTAAAGTGACACTTAGCTGACTGACCCTTATGTCTAGGTGATATGTGTCTAAATACACATATATTTAGTATTGATTAAACCCACAAAACGACCAAAAACACACAAATGACTCACAAAATGGTACAAATATCATGAAAATGTGTTTTTATGTGATTCAGGTACAAAAGATTGAAAAACAAGTGAAAAACACACAAAGTTTACACAATTGTCATTTTCAGTCCCTGAAGTTTCATAATTTGGCAAAACTAGTCCCTGAAAGTTTAAAATGAGTAAAAAGTCAACTTTAGTCCTTGGGATATCAAATATGTTCACTAATAATCCCTGGATGAAAGTTTACACAAAATAGCAACTTTTACCCCTCAAGTTACAAAATTGGCAAAATTAGTCCCTGGGTATTTAAAAAGTGAAATTTATCAAAATATGCCCTTGTACTATTCATAACTTACAATTTGGAACCTTTTGATAACTTTTGGAAAAATTACAATTTCACCCCTCAAACTTTGGAAAATTACATAAAAGGTCCTCGGGTGTTTTAAATTGTAATAAATGCAAAATGGGTCCTTTGGTTTATCTAACTTGGCATAATTGGTCCTTGTGATAACTTTTTAATTGTAACAGGTTTAGTCCTTCAAGAATTCAGAAGTGGCAAAGTTAGTCCTTGGGCTTTTATCACTACTAACCATCCGGATCCACCTTTACTTCATAAATAACCCAAATAAACAAACCCAACAAACAAACTAAACCCACTACACCAAAGCCCAACCCTTATCCCTATCCAGCCATCCTAAACTAAACCCAAAGCCCAAACCCGACCCACCAACTTAAATAAATAAAAACCGGGTCAAACCCCGGTCAAACCCACCAAACCACTCCCCCTTTTCCCTCCTTTCTCCTTCCTCTCCCACACAACACTGAGTCACAAAACCAGGGTGGTTTTCACAACACCTGGCCACCACCTCACCTCCCTACTCACCTACCTTGTTCCCCCCACCTCACACATACTACAAACTTCATTAATTACAAAATGTCGGCCTCACGCAACCAAGACTACTTTTGGCGCCAAAAGTAAGTTAAATGGTCAAGATCAATTCTGCAACATCAATGGCCAATTTTATTGCTGGGATTTATTCAGAGGTCGACAAGGAACTCAGAGATGTATAAAGAAGAGAAGAGAGGCAAGAGAAGAAGTACCTTGGGCTAGCCTTGGTCATGTAGTGTAACGTTTAAAATGCTTTCTTTAAATTACTTGTCATTTAATGTTTTAATGTTGTAATCTTCATCAAATTAGTGTAATGAAACTTTATTTCCAGTTTAATTTCAAGTTATCTTTAAATTTCAAGTTTTTCTTTAATTGCCTTTAATTTTCAAGTCATTTCAATTTAATGTTAACTAGTTGTTTAGTGGACTTTATAAGCTCATATAAGCTCCTGACAAAAGCTTTAAAGCTTGTAGAATCCTTAAAACAACCTTAGTTCTTAAAATTCAGAAAATACCAAAAGAATTCAAGAAAACCAATGAAAAATAAAAATCAGTTGTGTGAAAGAAGAAGCAAGGAGCAGGGTGAAATTTTGGAATGCCTTGGGTTAGAAACTTCATGGGAAGCCTTAAGTAGTGAAATTGATCCATGGTTCTTTGTTCTCCTCTAAAATCACTTGTAAGCTTCATTTTTACCATTTTTGCATTTTGTTGTTTCAGTCTTGTATATGCTGTGATCTTTGCATTTTCATGTTTATTTGTTGATATTAAGTGTTATTAGAGCTTAATATAGGTTGTTTGTTCATAGGATTCAATTGTGCTAAGAATTGAAATTTCACTCAGTTGAATTGCAAATGTGACAAGTTTGTGTTTTCTTGCTTGTATTCTTGAAGTTTTATGCTCAATTGGACTTAATATGTGATAATATAGAGTTTAGGATCAGGGTTGTAGTCAAATTCATTGAAAACCTTGAAATTCATGTGACAAGTGGAAATTGAGGGACTGTTTGGATTTGCTATGATTTAGGACCATGAGGTTGTTTGTGTTGTTTATTTCTGTGTATACATGTCCCATTAGGCCATTTGAGGGATTGACACCCCTTTAAGCTCAGTGGTACTGTGTATATGGTCAAATCCAACTTCAAATCTTCCTCAGTGCCCACTGTGACTATTTTAGGTTTCATAAAATGGAGTTGCTGTCAAATCTGTGTTTAAGGGTGTGTGTATTATTGTTCTTGTTTGATGTATGATGCATATGGCCTGAACAACTCAGTCAAACTATCAATTCCATGTTTCATCTAGTAGATAGTCAAAGTAGCTTTTTAACTTTCTTATTTTGTTGTCTGTTAAGATTTTGATGTCCAAATTCATCATATTAGTGTAAAAGTTGTTTATATTGCTTAATCTAGTATCATTGCAGCTTAATATAACATGTTTAATCAGTAGATTAAGATTAAAGTTCATGTTAGTCAACTAAGTAGTGTAACTTAAAAAGTCAAGTTTTCTGCATATATGCCCTGTGCAGGGCAGATTACCCATTTTTCATTAGCTTGTAAAATCTTCATTAGTTAGCTTTAGCTTGTAATTATTGTTGTTCTTAGTAGCCCACCTGGCCATTATGTTATGTGCATACTTATTTTTCAGTTAGTAGCTTATATAAATAGCTTAATCAACCCACTTATCTTGTCCCATCTTACTCACTCACTGAAGCAAACAGTGTGATGAGTTGATTTTCCTAAGCTTTAGAAAGACTCCTCACTGAGCTTGTTAGTGTGATTCTTGGCTTTTCACAAAGCCAAGGTACCCAACTCAATGTCTCAGTATGAGTTGAGCTTATTAAAGCTTATTTGATAAGTTATTTTGAAGCTTTTTGTTTGCCCACTCATAACAGATGACTGAGTACTCAGTCATCTTACACCATTTCCAAAAGCTTCCTAAAAGCTCATTAGTGAACTAGAGCTTGAGTGGTTTGGCTTTTTATAAAGCTTAACCACCCAACTTATTGTTCCTGTTCCTCATTTCACTCTTGCAGCCTATTTATTAGGGCTGCAAGTAGCTACTAACTTGTCCCATTTTGTTTTGTGTGCTGGTTCACCCAGCATGCAGTCAATTGGGGGCTTTTTCAATGGGTTCCCACAAGCTCACTAGTGGACCCCACTAGGTGAGCTTGGGCTTTTTGGAAAGCTTACCACCCCAGCTTGCAACCTCCATTCACAATAAGGCTTTTGAAGCTCATTAGCCGAGCTTAATTTGCCTTGCCAAAAGGATGCAGGGTGTTTGGGACTGCAGTGTTCTGAGAATAGCTTATGAGCTTAAATGAGCTTATTGGTCATTCTCAGTCCACATGCTTGTGTAAATATGTCAATACAACTTGTACATATCCTATCTTTTCTTTTATTTCAAATGTGGAGCTTATTCTAGGCTGTCACAAGCCTCAATTCCTTCCAAGTCAAGCTTATGCTTGACTGTCTAAACCATAAGCTTGCATATGGTGTATTTGAGCAATCCAGTGCACCAAATCTGTTTTTACTTGTCCCTTGGGCATGTCTGCATGTTTCTCTTCTTTTGTTTTCCTTTTGTAAAGCTTTTTCAAGCTTATTTTGGACTTGTGAGTTGACTGTGAGCCAAAAGCTCACTGAATAAGCTCATAAGCCCTTAATCTGTCTATTCTAATAGTTTGTATAGTTCCATTTTACTTATACTTGTATATTATCAGTATTTAGTTAGTTTCAGAAAAAGAAAAGCCAAAAAGAACCACATAAAGCTAAGTGATAGCTTCTATTTAAGAAGCTTAATTGCTTATTAGCTTATTTTTGTTAAGGACTTATAGTTTTTATATTTTTCTTAGGTTCTTATATTTATTTAATAATTATGTAAGAAGTTTCAGATTTTTCTTTATTCATTTAATACTTTTAATAAATCAAATAGTTTTTAGTAATTAATAATAGTAAATAATTAATAATAAATAGAATAATTGTATAATAAATATATTTTTACTTTCAGAAATTCTTTTATATTATTTTAGACTTTTCTAAGTTTTTATTTTATTTTCTTAAGCTTTATTTTCCATTTTCTTATTTTTAGGTTATTATATAAAAGTAAATAATTAATAATAAATACAATACTTGTAAAATAAATACATTTTCAGTTTTAAAATTCATTTTATAATATTTTAGATTTTGCAGATTCTTTATTTCATTTATTTAAGTTAATTTTAGATTTTCTTATTATTTAATACATTTAATTCATTTTTAATTTATAATAATTAATTTAATAGTGTAAAAATTTATTTTAATTTTCTTAATAATTTTCTTATCTTTTTAGGATTCCAAAAATATGGTTTTCACATTTGTGGGAGTTGTATTGGATTGAATTCACTTTTTATTTTGGTACGGTTACGTAATTGTTATGTAAACGTACACGTTTTAGGTTTTTAGGTTTTCTTAACTTTTAACTAAGTTTGTAAATATAGTTAACTATTTTATTTTTATTTAATTTGCATTTAAGCCGTTAAGGCATGCACATTCCCTCTTTGGGAATGTTTGTTTTATTTCGTTTTGTACGTTTACGTTTATTTGAATCTAAACGTACGTTTGTAAATCCTTTTACATTTTAGGGTTTCTGATTGCACGTTTCTTACTGATATAGCTGTGACAGAGCTATTACTATTCACATTCCAGTGTTAGTCAGTCAGATTCCCACATTTTTATATACTCAATAATTTCAACACACGCATTCGTTGTATTACATTTTACACACCTCGTTGGGACAAAACGACCCGGGGATATAATTCTGTACTCCCATGGATTTAAATTGCATTTTTCTCCCTTACGGTTTGACTTTAGTTGACCAATATCCTTGGTTGAAAATAGTTTACTGTAAGGGAGAGATCACTAGGTTGTGAAGTGACTGGTATTGGCAAACTCTGAATATCATCAACTTGAGCTGCACACCTTGGAAAAGAGACAGGTGTTCCCAAGACTGATGGTTTGTCAAACTTTGTGTTCACACTATTTTCAGCTAATTTCTTCAAGTCATTCTTAAGAGCAGCTATAGTGAAACATTTCCTTTGAATTCGTGCTTTGAGTTTATCATTCTCAGCTATCAAGGATTTTGTTTGTTTTATACTCTTAGATTCGGTATCCTTGATAGAATCATATAGTTGTTTACATTGCATTTTCAATGTTTCATTTTCAGCCTGTAACTCAACTGCTTTAGTAACATGTGTGGTTTTGTCATCTTTGTACATGTCATGCATTTCAATCAACCTGGTTTTTAAGTTTTTAATTGTCAAGTTCTTGGCCTCTGGCTGATCTTTCAAATTGTTTACCATAAAAAATTCACGAAATTCAAGTAGTTCCTGATTTTTTGTTGGAAGGTTAGTTTGAAGACTTTCTTTCATTTGTTGCATTGAAATTTCAAGATTGATACAATGTTTTTGCAGTTGTAAAAATCTTTTTGAAAGTTCATCATAAACCTTCTTTTCAATCATATCATGTGTTTTGAAAGACTTAGCCATAAACAAAGACCTTGACACAATCTCATGTTCAGCATCCTGACCAATGTCTCCCCTCCTTTTACTCATATATGTTAAACTAGGGTTGATATCGCTATCAGTCTTTTTCAACATATATGGGTTACAAGTAGGTTTATATTGATCAGTGTGTTGATGTTCATTAATGAGTACCATATGTAGATCATATTGATGTACCACAGCGGACGGTTCTTGTTGATCTTCAGGTTCACAAACTCCTGTGTTGACACCATCATCGGACATGACTGATCTTGTATCATTCCCAACTTGATTAGCTTTATTCTCAATGAACCCATTAACATCCCATATCAGTTGTAGCAGTGTTGTTCTGAACAATGAAATCTCTGTCCCAGTGTACTTAGCAAAGCACTCTTTTGTCATTTGACTATCATAATCATAGTCCACAGTGTATTGTGAGTCAATGAACACTTGAAGTTGATTGTTGATCACACTGAGAGCGGCTCTGGATTTTGCTTCAGAAAATTCTTCTTTATCCAGTTGTTGTTCTAGTTGATCCAGATATAGTGTCATTTTAACTGTGAAATCATGAACCTCTTGACCAAAGAGTGTCGAGAAAGCCCGTGTGTACCCCATCACGTATTCAGATTTTTCAAACAGAGCCTTGACATGTGACTGAAGTGAACGGAAGCATGCAACTCGACTTTCCTTTTCATTGGCTAACTGCATAGACTGAAGACATTCTTCCATGTGTGACTGTGAGCATGACTCATCTATTCCAGCAGAATCAGAATCACTTGCTTCAGTTTGTGGTGTGTAATTGGACTTCCTGTGATCCTCATTAGCATCATACAATTTAAGTATCTCCGATATGAAGGAGTCTGAATAAGTGTTCATTGTTGGGAGCTGATTCATTTGCAACATTTTACCCAATTCAGAAGAGATCATAACCCCAGAGCAAATTGCAGAATTGATTTTCAAGGATAGTACAAGATACAATTGACAAGTCTCAATTTGATCAAATCGCAATAACCCAAGTCGCAAGCTGACAAGTCGCAATAAGACAAGTCGCAAATTGTCCAATCACTATAAGTCAAATCACAAGAGTAATCTTGCAACGACAAATCGCAACTAGACAAATCGCAACATATCTAATCGCAACAGGTTAAATCGCAACTTAGTTAGTAGCAACTAGACAAATCGCAATTTGTCAATTGAAGTTCAAATCGCAAGAATCAATTCACAATAGCTCAAACCGCAGCAATTACTGACACAATTCGCAACTGACAACTCGCAACTATAACAAGTCGCAACCCTGACAGGCACAAGTCGCAACTCACAAATCGCAAGTCACTAGATAACAAATCGCAACTTTTGGAAACAGGACAAATCGCAACCTTGACTGACACAAGTCGCCACACACAAAACGCAAGTCACTAGAAAACAGAACTGTCGCTATCTTGGTCAAAACGCAACACACAAAACGCCAAATATGTCCCTTTCTAAGCGGTTTGTCGTTTTTACCAAATCCGGTAATGGGCCAAGTCGCAACTTCGAGGTACCACAAAACGCTACTTTCACTTACCCCACAGTACACAAATCGGTACTATGAAGCTTTCACAGAAGGACAAAACGCTACGAAGAACACCTTTCTACAAACCCTCGAATCTGCCTAAAACCACCACACAAAGCCTGAAACAATGATTCCAAACACCAAACACTACTTCAATACTATCCCTAAGCTAGAAAGTACAAGATCTAACAACTTCTATCAACTAAACAAAGCGCAAAATAGAATTTTTAAGAACCTAACAATTCGAACCAAAAGTGCCCAAAACTACACAAATCCGTGAATATAACCATGCATGGACCTAACCATGGCTCTTGATACCAATTGTATGATATTCACGATCAAAGAAACACACGTTTGGGACTAGAATATGGATCGAATAGATATGAAGATGTAGAGAGAGGTAGGAGAGTTGGAACCTTGAGAGAGAAAGAAAGTAGGATGTATTGAATATTAGAATAAGGTCCAACCCTCTTCTTTGGTGGAGAGGGCTTTATATAGTACTACATAGGGTGTCCCTAGTGGACTGTGGAGCGAGCTGACAGTGGGTAAAAGACCCGACCAACTCCACAATATTAATACTAACTAATCTACTGCTAATATTACCAATAAACATACGAGCTATTAAGTGCTATTAAGTACTCGGGGTGACCGAGTCTTCATCTGAATATTTATATTCCTAACAGTACCTTTTTATACAATTTGCCCTTAAATAAAACTGTAGTACGGACGAACTGTTCTACGCGTTTTTTACCAATTAAGCTCGTTGAAACTAAAATAAGAGTAAACTTTTGATCTACTTTGTTTTCATCACAGGTTGGCATATATAAGAGCACTGGGTATGGTGCTCGCAAACCCTCGCCACCCTTCGCCATTGAACACCGTCGTGCAAACGACGAACCATTTTCCTAATATTGTTACCGTTTTGTGGGGCCAAATTTTAATAAAAACGGTAATACTACTGTTTCATACCTTAAAAATAAAAAAAAAAAAAAAAAAAAAAAAAAAAAAAAAAAAAAAAAAAAAAAACAACGTAACACACTTCATTTACATACTATAAATATCATACTATTACATACTATTTTTCTCATACAATTCAACAAAAAAATAACATTAATCTCTATGGCTACATTTGGCGCGAAGCTTTTTGAAAGTTTTTGGGGCAATAAGCGGTGAGCAATGAGCTTTTTGATTTTTATTGTTCGTTTGGCAAAGGAGCGGTGAGCTTTGCGATTTTTTAGGAATGCTCATTTTTCCAATGATTCTTTAAGAAGCTGTGAGAGGTGAGCTGTGAGATATGGCTACTGCTCACAGCTACTGCTCATCGCTCACTGCTCACAGCTCACTGCTACTTTTACCAAACACACCCTACATCTCAACTTCAAAAAAAAATGTCTCAAAATCCAAACGAGGGCGTGTATTTTACGAATCTACTCACCTCAAACCAACAACAATACGGGAGTTCTTCAAACTCGTTCTACCCCGTTGTCACAAAACTCTAACTCCTCGTCTACTTTTAATATGTTGTAATATATTTTTAATTTTAATGAAATGAATTTAGTTTATTTGAAAAATTGAATAAAAAATAAAATAGAAAGTGGTGGTACCCAAATGAGTAAGTTGTGGTTAGTTGTGATAAGGGGGTTGTAGAAAGGGGTTTGTTAAAGTGATGTGACACCCCGTGGGACCCAAATGAGTAAGCAAAACTGCTCACCACACCTAGGGGCCGTTTACTTTCAACTTAATGTCCTGTTTGGTAATAAAACTGGCTGGAAACAGAAAATTTTGGTGTTTCTTTTTAACTTATTGCAAAAGAGAATCCTTAATGTGGAAGGGGGCAAAATTTGATACTGTTTCTATTCAGGACGTCTTAATACGATTTTTTTTCCGAACTAGTGTAGGTGGAAAAAATAAATTCGAAAAATTTAGAAAACTTCGAAAAAATTTATAAAAATTCAAAAAAAAATTAAAAATTCGAAAAATTTATGAAAATTCGAAAAAATTTATAAAAATTTTTAAAAAATTCAAAAAATTTTAAAAATACAAAAAAATTATAAAAATTGAAAAAATTTATAAAAATTCAAAAAATTTTAAAAATACAAAAAATTTATAAAAATTGAAAAAATTTATAAAAATTCAAAAAATTTATAAAAATTCAAAAAAATTTATAAAAATTCGAAAAATTGATAAAAAATCAAAAAATTCGAAAATTTTATAAAGAATTTCTAAAAATTCAAAAAATTTATAAAAATTGAAAAAATTTATAAAAATTCAAAAAATTTATAAAAATTCAAAAAAATTTATAAAAATTCAAAAAATTGATAAAAAATCAAAAAATTCGAAAATTTTATAAAAAATTTATAAAAATTCAAAAAATTTATAAAAATTCAAAAAATTCGAAAATTTTATAAAAATTTATAAAAATTGAAAAAAACTTATAAAAAATTTGAATTTATTAAATTTTTTTTTCGAATTTTTATAATTTTTTTTGAATTTTTAAAAAATTATAAATTTTTACAAATTTTTTGAATTTTTAAAAAATTATAAATTTTTATAAATTTTTTGAATTTTTTAAAAATTTTTATAATTTTTTATAAAATTTTTGAATTTTTTGAATTTTTATAATTTTTTTGAATTTTTAAAAAATTATAAATTTTTACAAATTTTTTGAATTTTAAAAAAATTATAAATTTTTATAAATTTTTTGAATTTTTTAAAAATTTTAATAAGTTTTTTCGAATTTTTATAATTTTTTATAAAATTTTCGAATTTTTTGAATTTTTATAAATTTTTTGAATTTTTAAAAATTTTCGAATTTTTTTAAAATTTTTTTAATTTTTTTCGAATTTTCATAAATTTTTCGAATTTTTATAAATTTTTTCCACCTACACTAGTTCGGGAAAAAACTCGTATTAAGATGGTCAATTAAGCATAAAAAAGAAACAACATATATCCACACAGGACCTAACTAGAAACAGTACACATATATCCACACAGGACCTAACTAGAAACAGGAAAATAAAGAAACAGCCCACCACACCTAGTCCTCTAATATGGCAAGTAGGGATGGCAACGGGGCGGGGCGGCCATCTCCATCCCCAAACCCGATTACCAAAGTTTTCCCCAAACCCGCCCCGATCCCCATCGGGGATCTAATCGGGGCGCCCTGTCGGGTTGTGATGCTCCTCCAAACCTGCCCCGTATTAATCGGGGATCTTATCGGGATGTCCTCTTTGGGTGCAATTCTCGACCAAAGCTACACCATTTCACATTTATTATTATTTTTAAACCGTTAGCAATAACTTAAAAAATTAAGAACTTATTAATAATCAATTACAAACAAGCCTTGTTAAGTTTTCAACGATAGTATTATACATAAATAATAATAAATTACACCGCCGAAAATTAAAACTTAAAAATATGACACTAGACGAGTTTCTATAATCAAAATTTTGCAATTTACACAAAAAAAAATAATAAATAAATAAATAAATAAATAAATCTAACTATAATTAGAGTAATATTTTTTTATTACGTAAATACTATATAGGTATATATATATTTGTATATGTGTATATATTATTCGGGCGGGGCGAGGATTCCACGCTCTCTGCCCAAACACGATTAAAATCCCCGTTTAAGCTTCAAACCCGCCTCGTAACCCGATTAGCATGACCCGCCCCGCCCTAATTAGTTCTGGTTTCGGATTTCCCTGTCGGATTTGGGTTTTTTTGCCATCTCTAATGGCAAGTTTGGAAGATTATCATAACTCTTTATATGTTGGGATGGCAAGTTTGGAAGATTATCATAACTCTTTATATGTTTAATAGCGTAAAGTAAAAACGCGTAATCATTGATACCTAAAAAACATGACATGCACTATAAGAAGATAGAGTAGTCGTATCAACGATCATTTCATGTGTGAAGGAAAAAACTAAGGGTGGAGATATACTGACCCTCCTTTAGGGGAGGGTCTGTTGACTTGATCAAGCTGCCGCCGCTGTACTGTCTGTTTTAAAACTTGTATATTATGACTAAAGTAGGCGGATCCCACATGATAGAGAGAGTCCGGTTAGTATGACCCAAAAACTAAATCTTTCAACGTTTCTCTCATTCTATAGATGTATTCTGAATAACACTTTAATATGGGTGGAGATATACTGACCCTCCCTTAGGGAGGGTCTGTTGACTTGACCAATCTGCCGCCGCTGTACTATCTGCTTTAAAATTTGTACATTTTGACTAAAGTAGATGGACCCCACATGATAAGGAGGGTCCGGTTAGTGTGACCCCTTTAATATATATAATCATACCTGCTTTTGAATTAAAAAGTTTGATATCAACTTATCAAAGCTGGCAAGGAACTCTTTGATATAACATATTTGATGTGCACTTTGAGTCTAGTGTAGGTCGACATGTTGCTAAACAAAATTATATAACATATTTCGTATACCTTTATTGGCAAAATAATTTATTAGAAAACCAAGCTATAAGTTAGAAAATACGAAGCGTCAAAGCAACCGAAATTATTTTTTGAGAGGCAACTTAACAAGAGCTGTACAAGTTACAGTAGATCAGATAGAGCGCTACAAGGGCTAATATACCATTGTATAGGGATGGCAACGGGGCGGGGCAGCAATCCTTATCCCCAAACTCGATTAACAAAGTTCTTCTCAAACCCGTCCCGATTCTCATCGGGAATTTAATCGGGGCGCCCCGTTAGGGCGTGATGGTCTCTCAAACCCGTCCCGTATTAATCGGGGATCTTATCTGGGTGTCCTCTTTGGATGCAATTCTCGACCAAAGCCGCACCATTTCACATTTATTGTTATTTTTAGACCGTTAGCAATAGCGAACCTATTAATAATCAATTACAAACAAACCTTATTAAGTTTTCAACAATAGTATTATACATAAATAATGATAAATTACACCGTCAAAAATTAAAACTTAAAAATATTACACTAAACGAGTTTCTATAATCACAATTTTGCATTCTTACAAATATTAAAAAGCTAACAATATTATAGTAATATTTTTTTATTACGTAAATACTAACAAAATACTATATAGGTATAGATATATTTGTATATGTGTATATATTAATCGGGCGGGGCGGGGCGGGGCGAGGATTCCCCGTTCCCCGCCCCAAACTCGATTAAAATCCCCGTTTAATCCTCAAACCCGCCCCGTAACCCCGTTCCCCGCCCCAAACCCGATTAAAATCCCTTTTTAATCCCCAAACCCGCCCCGTAACCCGATTAGCATGCCCCACCCCGCCCCAATTAGTTCGGGTTTCAGGTATCACCGTCGGGTTCGGGTTTTTTTGCCATCCCTACCATTGTATCGTTGATCAATTTTCTACTTGAAGAGAGGCGTACAGGTTTATTAAGGTTAGTCGTATCGACCCGTCTATCACCTCAATATGTTTTCAATGTGTGCCACTTTTGAGTTTTGCTTCAAATTTTCAATTTTGTAGTTGTTATAAGCTCAGTCAGTATCTACTGAACCTGGACTCTTACAATAAACTAACATAAACACCACCACGTTAACATTCAGAAATCGTTGCGACATTTTACCTCTTTGTATTGTGAATGGCGTAATTAGTGGTAAAAGTCTCCTTCCATACGAAGGGTAGGGGCGAGCAAATGGACCGGACCGACAGACAAAACCGACAGGACCGGACCGGACCGACCACATTCGGTCCGGTCCTCGGTCTTGGCATTTTGGCTAATTCGGTCATCGGTCCGGTCGGTCCGGTCCGGTCCGGACCACAAACCGATTATTTAGCCTTGTTAGACCGGACCGACCGACGGACCGACTGAGACCGGACCGGACCGGACCGAACCGACCACATTCGGTCCGGTCCTCGGTTTTGGCTTTTTGGCTATTTCGGTCCTCGGTCCTGTCGGTCCGGTCCGGGACCGATGCTCACCCTTAACGAAGGGGGCCAACTAGGGTGAAATTATGCATGCAAAGTGAGTAGAGTCAAATTTTGATTTAAGATCATTTGAGGACCAAACTTTTTTTACATACTAAGGGACCAATCTCCATCCTCCATCTTTATTTGATCTAATGGATGAGATTAATCTCAATAATTAAAAAAACCCACTTTCATCCTTTTTTTTCAGATATTAATATTTTTCAAACCGTTAATCGTTAAGCGAAAAAAAATATACCGTTACGACGAGCATTTAATTATCTTTCTATAGATATGCACTTTCATATACTTTCGACAATTTTTTTTTTTTCACTTTTTTTTCGTTAGTAAATTTCCATGAAAAAATCACATGTGATATGTAATATGTGATATATCAAATGTGATATGCATGTGATATTACATATCATATGTGATTTAACACTAATATCACATGTGATTTTTTCATGCAAATTTACTAATGAAAAAAAACGTGAAAAAAAGAAAAAAAAAATTTTGTCGAAAGTATATCAAAGTGCCCGTCTATATAAAGATAATTAAATGCTCGTCGCGATGGTGTAATTATTTTCGCTTAACGATTAACGGTTTAAGAGATATTTAAATTATAAAAAATATGTGAAATATTAAAATGCTTTTAATCTCAACCATTGATTTCTTTTTAGATGAATGGTAGGGATGAGTCCCTTGATATATAGAAAAAGTTTGATATGTAAAATAACTTTCCTCTCAAACTTTTTTGTAAAAAACAAAAGTGTTGTTTTCATTCTTGATCTATAGCAATTGATAGAAAGTATAGGTAAATTGACTAAGTGTAACTAAAGGAGTTTAATATGTATATCAACATATGAAAGTTGAAATCTTTGGTATAAAGCCAAAAAAAAAGGTAAAAAATGATATGGACAAAGCAAATACGTGGTACACAATTTCACATGTGAAATGTAGTTGTTGGAACTTACCAAACATATTTTTTGAAGGAAGCAAATCTGTATATAGATAATAGGTATGATATGCCAAACTCATGTCCAGGTGTAATTCGTTAATAAGGTTGTGTTTGTTTTTCAAGAATATGTCTGAATATGTCTGATGTCTGACCGAATCAGACATATTCAGACTTTTGGGTGTTTGTTTTCTTTCAGATTTCAGAGATTAAAAAGTCTAAATAACCTCTGATTCTATCAAACATTGGGCAACCTCTTTTTGTCTCTGAAAGCCCACAAAAAAAAAAACCAAATACGAAGCTCCCACATCTCCAATTCATGCTCCATCATCTTGATCTGCTATCTTTTTCGAGTTTTTTCTCCATCTTAAAATCATTGTTCTTCCCCAAACTTTAATAATCATCTTGATCTCCTATTTTTTGCAACTCGAAAAATACACATCATTCCAACTTTAATAATCATCATCTTGATCTGCTAATTTTTTGCAACTTTAATAATCATCATCTTGATCTGCTATTTTTTGCAACTTTAATAATCATCTTGATCTGCTATTTAAAATCATTCCAACTCGAAAAAAACACATCATCTTGATCTGCTATTTAAAATAATTGTTCTTCCCCAAACTACACATCATCTTGATCTGCTATTTTTTGCATATTCTTTTGCTACTGTGTTGGAATGAGTTTAAATGGATGTGTAGTTTCATGAAGAGAGATAAAAGAAGAAGTGAATTATAGATGCAAAAAATAATAAGAAAAAAGAGAAGGAAAAAGAAAAGAAAAACATACCGTATATGATAAAATAATGGGCTATATGGGCTAGTTCTTTTTTATAAGTAATTTGTCAAATTATTTTAGAGGATAATAATTCAAGTTAGAAGTTAAGGTTTGTTCTATAGTGAAAGAATTGTTTTTTGTTTATTCAGACATTTTATAAAAACAAACAGTCTAAAATAATTCATATTCAGACTTTTGGACCACTAATTCAGATTCAGAAGTAGTATTCAGATTCAGACATAAAATGTCTGAATAAACAAACGCCACCTAAGTCTCATGTTTCATGCTTGAGAATAGTAATAACGAGGATAGTTTCTACCGCACTTCTTTGCGGTAATTATTCAATTCCTATAATTTATACATCTGATTTTAACCTAAGTTTATTCATATAATCCCTCCGTCTCAATGTGTATTTTACTTGCGTCTACATATTATATCAAACTTTTTAGAGTTACAAAACTATATATAAAAATATTTTTAGTTCTCATTCAATTAGAGCATACATTCGTTCAAAAAAAATTAGGAGCATACATCTAATCTAAGAGATACAAATGTTGTACAATATACTCTTTTTCATTTATGATTATTTGATTCACTTAACATATAAACGGTTAATATAAATGGTGACATCGTATTAATCATAGTTGTTAAGATCTCAGTCCTGATTTTAATATTTTACGATGCTATAAAACAAAATGATCCGGATCTTACATAGGATCCCAGCAAACTTAAGATTTTATAAGTTTCCGATCTGGACCATAACTTAAGATCTAATTCGATCCGATCTTACTTTTTTCAAACCGCAAACTAAAAAGCTAGAAAGTTATGGTTTATGTTTTAGAGAATTTGAAAAACAACATGTTAACCTTCTTAAACATTTCATAGTTATAATTTAGGGCAACATTTGCATGAAACATTCATATAATTTTGTGTTTATTATACATAAGAATTGTAGATTTTAATAATATTACAAAGATATTAAAAAAAATAACATAATAGTAGGATTTTAATATCCCGATTCGATCTTACGATTTGGGAAATGAGTAGATAAACCATAACTTGCAATAATTATTACTCCCTCCATACTAAAATAAGTGTCTTGATTTGACATTTTGTAGTCTCTCTTTTTTCAAATTTGACATTAAATATTTTTATTTGTGTTATATAATACTTGATGAAAATTATATCAATGAAAATAAATTTAAAACTCAATTTCATTCATATATTTTGCATCAACTATTGTATAACACAAAAAGAAAATAATTAAGATTAAAATTGAAAAAAAATCAAAAAGTCAAAACATGACAATTATTTTGAGACAAATGGAATATAATACAATGCACAAATATGATTACTCGTAGGGTATTTTGACAAAACTAACTGTAAGCTGTTAACTGTCAGCTGTAAATTGCAAAGCTGTTAACATGAGCTATAAGCTGTATCTTTTTTCAATAAAAGTATTTGATAAGTTAGCTGTTAAATATAATTATAAGATGTAAAATGACATAAAAGGACATATTTATAATTGTAAACAAATGTTTGGAGGGTATATCAGTAATTTAAAGTTTTAACAGCTTCAAGATGTATAAAAAGCTTCATGAATCAGCTTTTTATTTAGGAGTTATTTGTTTGAAATAAAAGCTTGAAGTTAATATATACAAACGGAGCTACTTATTTTAGAGGAGATTATTTTTGTCACAAAAAGCTAACAGCTCTACAAAAAGCTCCTACCAAACAGGCCCGTAGTTTGTAAAAGAAAGTCAATGACTAATGATGAATAACGGACTCCGCTTTTCATTTAATATAGAGTAAATAAAAAAAGGGAGAATTGCGTATATATCCCTCCCAAAACACATAATTGCGTATATATCTAAGCCAAACTCATAATTGCGTATATATCCTTTCTAAACATTAAATTTGCCATGTATATCCAAATTATTATTTTATGTACTTTTAAATCCCAAAAATACTTGATAATTATAATTTTGATTGAAATTGACAATCATACCCTTGTGTTAAACATACGATCAATATAATAGATCTGTTAGTAGTAATTCTTTTTTTCTCAACATACATCATCTACAACTAACATACATCATCTACAACTGCAAACCCTAATATGTCCTCAGGTAATTCACCTCTTTTTTAGCCTTATTTTTGTTCATAGATAGGATCTATCATACCTAAATGTTGTTTTAACTTGCTCTTGATAATCACCATTACACGCTTTAGTTAATAGATACGATCTATCAAAGGCACAAAATTTGTTTTGGGGATGAAGCTTTACACGAGTAAACTGGTATAATCACATTAAACTTGTAACGCACGGTTAACGCTATCCATAATTAGTACAAAATAAACAAACCTAATGAAGATCAAATTGATCAAAATTTGTAAAAGGCTACGTAAAGTAACTAAAAGCCATCAACTGAAGCAGAATTATCTTTCTCATCACCCAATAAAAGTCTATTAATTTCTTCATCTTTGTAAGTAAAAAACCATTTTTTTTTGAGATTTGTCACTACTCACCCTTAACTTGATACAGTCCCGGCCCTTGTCCTACTATTTGTAGAACAAGAAGAAAACATGAATTGCCTATTAACACCCCATTTCACTGAGGGCTTATGAGATATATAATGGTTTAATTTGCAAGTGAAAGTAGGATACATTAGCAGAAGAGTCATCATAATGAATGAATGAGAGTGATTTGTGAATGTATTTGTTTAGAGAAAAAGAAAGAACAAAAAGTTAGAAATAATATACTCAAGTAAAGGATGACGCAATTACTATACAATAGTATCAGTATGATATGTGTCTGCAAGCAATATATTCATTTGGAATTCATGTTTCAGTAATAGGCAAAAATTACTAGCATGCAAGTGAACTAATGAACTACTAGTATATATGATGTTTTCCATTTGATTATGTTAATATTCTTTTGTTTTAAAAAGTGGCAGGCAATGATGATATTGTTAATATTCTTGTTCATGACTCGTCGCTACGATGCCTGGACGGGATCAATGGATGCACCTAGAAACAGTGGAGATGATGCACCCACCTGTTATCAAACGCCCCGCTGGACGACCTAGAAAGAATAGAATTGTACCAGCAGACGAGTCCAAAAAAAGACGCAAGTGTAGGAAATGCCATGAGCTTGGACATCTTCAAAAGACATGCAAAAATCCACCAGTTGAAAGTTCAAATCTTGGTGAAACATCCACTACGAAAAGGTTTCAAATCTTGGCCACCTTAGTGTGTGTTTTTTGTTTTTTTTTTTTTTTTTTTTTTTTTTTTTTTTTTTTTTTTTTTAATCTGGACTTTTTCTCTTAATATTGATTCGAATGATAATGATTGTTTTCTGTTATAGGAGAAGACGGAAGAATACAAAAGCTCAAGAACGCTCTGCCGAGTTGGGGTCGAGATAGAAAAGCTCAAAAAGACAGTTATTTCTAGAAGTATTTGTTGGTTTAGTTGCTAAAACACTTGTTATTTTGATATGTTGGGTTAGTTTAAATGCTAGAATACTTGATTCAGATGTTAGATTTTGGTTCGGTTTATAATAAGTTAGATTTATATAAGTGGAATGTCATACTTATTCTGGGTGAAAATGATCATTTTTCTGTTTTCATTATGTTTGTATTCCTTGTATTTGTATGAGGTTGAGCTACTTAGCCAACATCTCTCTATTTTTGTGCATATGAAACAAGTTGGGGCTGATTTGTATGTTTATTAACATTCGAGGGCCACAAGAAGTGGATTACAAGTTGGCGCTGATTTGCATCGTTATTCTCTCATGTTGTCGCTTTGTCACTTCTAGCAAAGATGGTGATGCACAAATCTGGGATGCCACAATGTGTTGTAGTTCTATAGTAATTAGCAGTTTATTTGTATGTGTAGTTTTTTTGTAACTAGGTTGAATCTTAAGGGATATATGTGTAATTATTACAACTAATTAAGAAAAGGGTATAATGGTCACTTTCAATCTAAATTATAATTATCAAGTATTTTTGGGATTTAAAAATACATAAAATAATAATTTGGATATACATGGCAAATTTAATGTTTGGAAAGGATATATACGCAATTATGAGTTTGGCTTGGATATATACGCAATTATGTGTTTTGGGAGGGATATATACGCAATTCTCCCATAAAAAAAACATATTTTTGTGGTTCGTCTATTTTCACATCATACAACTTAATTTGTTAAAAAAAAAATAGGGGTATGTATATCTTTTCGTCAATAAACGCAAGACATTATTGTGTGATTAGACTGCTTAAATTGTCTTTGGAAAAAATAGGTTATAGATCAACGGTGTGATTAGTCTGCCTAAAATCGGTATGATAGTATATAGCGGCTTTTGATATTTAGTTTCGAAGTAAAAGAACCAAAAAATAGAACGGAGCATAACTAAATTGTTGTAGCTTCAAGTCCTGCTCAAGACATGTTGCATAGATTTGTGATACGTATTTTTTGAGATAAGCAGCTGTCGTTAAAAAAAATCAAGATGAAATCTTCTAATAAAATGTCAATGGAAGGGGTATTAAGTGGTATTAACTTATTGCTGAAGGATACATTAGTCACATCGCTGATAAATAAAACTAAATAAAACCAAATAGTATCTTTAAAATGTTAATGACTAAAAGATGTGATTTAAGGTTGAATCGTTTTAAGAACAAAATCTTGATGATCAACTTGATGATAATATTAATTACAACATCATCCTCAAATATCAGAAACAGACGACGAAAATGTTATTAAAGAACATCATAATATCCAAATTGTATTAATAAGTTAAACATCTAATATTATATATTCAAATGGTATGAAATATGAACGTACTGACTATTTAACTAAGCGTATGTCGTTTACAAAGGATGACAGGTTTAGTCAATGTTACATCTTAGCACTAGTACAAAATGTCGTTTACAAAGGACGACAGGTTCAGTCAATGTTACATCTTAACTCGATAACCTGTCAACTAGCACAATTAGTATGAGACTAGCTTACTGGGTATTCACATGTAATCTTATGATAGAGAATGTATAACAGCAACTAACAAACGTGGGTCGATGTTTTGTTAATTGTTCACAAAAATTTAATTTGGTGTTCAAGTTTATAACGTATTTCCATTTTATTTGTCTCTAGTATTTCCAACTTCACATCCATGTGTATTTTACTACAATGGATTGAAATAAATTAATTCATCCAGTTAATGTTTGTTATGTATTCAACTTTGAGATACGGTGTTAACTTTTTTCTATTAAGTAATAAACGAAATTGTTCAAGATATTCAAATTAAGAGTTACGAGTGGATCGGAAGAAGGGCGGAAAAGAAACATGAGTTAGATTGGCAATTATGGCTTCGGGATCCTATAAAATGTCGTCTGCAATATTGATCCAGTATCATCCAATTCAGTGTTCAGCTTATGCCAACTCAGTTGGTATCTTTCTGTGAGAGTGTCCAAGCAGGAGGTTCAGGTTCAGTATGTTGGATGCTCATTTTTAGTTTTCTGCATAATGTTCCTGGGTGACTCCCATTTTTATTTGTGTCTACTGTCCTTGTGTTTCATTTTGCCCTTTAGTCTTGTTTCTATTTTGGTTTCTGTCTTAGGTTGTATTGTAGCACATGTGGGTTTTGTTTGTGGGGCCCTTGCTTCAAGCAGCTTGTTGTATGCAAGGGTGCTCCTTTTTTGTAACTTTTTGTGGTGTTTCGTTTTTATATGATGGCTTTTCTAAAAAAAAGTAATAAACGAAATTTTAACAACAAAGGTTATTGTTAATAATATTATAACATAGTTAATAACTAAGGGTGTGTTTGTTTCATTAAGATGTTTTAGGTTTGAATCTGACTACCACCTCTTACCAGTAAAAGGTGGCTAGAAAGTCTAAATCTGAACGAAATAATGTTGTTTGTTTTTTTTATAATTGTCCGAATTATTTTAAGTACTCGTTTATGCAATTTATTTAATTAACTTATTTAAATATGAAACAAGACTTTTTATCATAAATATAACATAGTTATTAAAGCATCAAATATATTATATTAACACGAGTCTTTAATCTCTTATCGAGTAAGAGGCAGTAAGACAAGTCTCCCACCTCTTACTGAGTAAGATGTTATATGTCTAACTGGGTCTGATTCAAAAGAAAAAAACAAACAAGCAAAACGTCTGACCACCTCTTACTGGTAAGAGTAAGAGGGCTAGTAAGATTTTTTTATTAAAAAACAAACACACCCTAAATCTCCAAAGCATCTACTAGTATTATAACAACATATGCGGTTTCATGGACTCGTGCTCCAATCAAGAGACCATGGAGGTTATTACCTTACTTTCAAGAGGTAGACATATTTTTATCAAGTTGTTCAAGTTATTCGGTCCTTCATGTTCATCGGGAATGCAATTCGGATGCTGATAAATTAGCTAAAGATGGGGTTTATCGAACATCTCCTCTAACTATATGGAAGGACGACTGAGTCATGATAACACTGGTACAGATATGGGATTTCGTCATACCAAAAATGTGTAACGATATGCATATAGTCACACACGTTTTTTTGGGTGTGTGTCACCAAAGGTCGCGCCACCGTAGGTGGCATATGGTGACATTGTTTAGTTTGTGGCCGTTTTCATTTAAAAAGAGTGACCAAAACCCGAATATGTGTGACAAATTAGGCACAAATTTTGTTGGATTAATCAGTATCAGTCACCGTAAACACTTTATAGTCACACAAATGTGTGACATTTGAGATGATTTATTCAAGTAAATGTGTATTTTGTGTGACTATTTTCCGTCCTGTGGCCATATGAATATATAATAAATGTGACGTTTGTGATGATTTAGTCACACAATGTGTGTTTTTTTTTTGGAGTTAGTCACATACAATTTAAAATACAGTTGCCAAAAGTGTTAATAAGTGTGACCATATGCTATTTAAAGTGAAGAAATGTGTATTTTGTATGACTATTGTTCATCCAATGGCCACTTGAATTTTATGTTTGTGTGGCCTTTTGTAATATTTTGTCACACAAAGCATGTTTGTTTTGGGTATTTAGTCACATACAATTAAGCAAAAAGTGGCCAAAAGTGTTAATAAGTGTGACCATATGCTGTTTAAAGTGAAGAAATGTGTATTTTGTGTGACTATTGTTCATCTAATGGCCACTTGAATTTTATGTTTGTGTGGCCTTTTGTAATATTTAGTCACACAAAGCATGTTTGTTTTGGGTATTTAGTCACATACAAAAAAACAAAAAGTGGCAAAAAGTGTTAATAAGTGTGACCATATGCTGTTTAAAGTGAAGAAATGTGTATTTTGTATGACTATTGTTCATCCAATGGCCACTTGAATTTTATGTTTGTGTGGCATTTTGTAATATTTAGTCACACAAAGCATGTTTGTTTTGGGTATTTAGTCACATACAAAAAAGCAGAAAGTGGCCAAAAGTGTTAATAAGTGTGACCATATGCTGTTTAAAGTGAAGAAATGTGTATTTTGTGTGATTATTGTTCATCCAATGGCCACTTGAATTTTATGTTTTTGTGGCCTTTTATAATATTTAGTCATACAAAGCATGTTTATTTTGGTTATTTAGTCACAAACAATTAAGAAAAAAGTGGTCAAAAGTGTTAATAAGTGTGACCATATGATGTTTAAAGTGAAGAAATATTTATTTTGTGTGACTATTAAACATCCAATGGTCACATGATTTTTATGTTTGTGTGGCCTTTTGTAATATTTAGTCACATAAGGCATCTTCTTTTTTTTTTGGTATTTAATCACATACAATTAAGCAAAAAGTGGCCAAAAGTGTTAATAAGTGTGACCATATGCTGTTTAAAGCGAAGAAATGTGTATTTTGCGTTATTATTGTTCATCCAATGGTGACATGAATTTTTAGTTTGTGTGGCATTTTGTAATATTTAGTCACACATCGAATTAAACAAAGAGTGACCAATATTGCTGATAAGCGTGACCATATTATGTGAGTGCATCTTTTAGTCACAGGGTTACTACTACTAGTACTAAGTTAGTACTGTTGGAGCAGAGTTGCTACTGCTAGTACTAAGTTAGTCCTGCTGAAGCAGAGTTACTACTGCTAGTACTATGCTAGTGCTGCTGGAATGAGTATATATATATAAAACAGAATTAAAAACAAAAATAAATTTTAAATTGAATAAAACTCGAATATATATATGATGAACTCAAATAAGTACATTTTATTACCATCATTTATCCTATTTATTTTACTTGTTTTATTATATTATTTGTGAGAATTGATACGTTAATGTTTACTTTTGTAATTCTCAGGTAAAAACAAGCATTTGGTGAAACTTGGCGATTTTGGACTAATTATGGAGCAAAACAAGCAAGAAGTTAAGAGTCTACTGAAATGTACAAGATCAAGACATTCTGCTCCAGATACGCCGCATCTTACTTATTACATACGGCGCATCACTATATAGATTTCACAAGATACGATCCAAGATACAAGAGGACATGCGCCGCATCTGAGAATGAAGATACGCCGCATCTTCTGGCGGTGTACGAATATTCCTAAATATATTAATCTTGGACCCCACGCGAAGTTAAGTCAATGCGCCGCATCTACTTATTAGATGCGCCGCATCTTACCCTCAGACAGAAACTATAAATACCCCAAAGTCAGACAAGAGAAAGAGTTCGACAGTTTTAGAAGACCGAAGTACAGAAACCCTAGGACGAATTCAGTCGAAGTAGCAGCACAAGACACACCTTGAACAAAGATACAAGAGCTGTAAGAAGGTCCTGCATGTATTTAATTCATTAAGTAGTTTTGTTTTATTGTGTTAGTAAACTTTAATTCATCAGGATTGGTGGCTTGTGTAATGTGACAACGGAAAGGTTGCACTCCCTTAAAACTGCTTTCCCATTAATTAAAGTTTATATGTTGATGTCTTTGGTGACTTTTATTAGTGCATTGATAACCTCTGTGTCTAGCTGAGCGTTGATCGGGTCGCCATGCCTCTGCCCTCTCCTATTTATTAGATCGCCTATGCATTCTATCGTCTGTAGAAAAGTAGGAAGAAAGATAAATAGGATAGTCATAAGTAATCATTAAGGGTTTACTCGCCGATAAGATTAGAACCAACGAGAAATGACTTAATCTCGGTGCGTTGCATCAAACTATACACTTCATATAAAACTAGCAATAAAACAAGTGACAAGCTACTTATCTATCAGGACAGGCCTTCTTATTGTCTCGAGTATTTATCTGTGTACGTGTGTGCTATTCGCTGATTCGTGCCTATTAGTTTAGTTTATTATTTAATTGCAACCAAACCGAGCCAGTCTCTCAGGCTGAACCCCCTTGCGTTAAATTAGGTTGTATAGCTAACTTAAGATATTAAAATACTGATTAGAATAACTAGATAATACGTTCCACTCTTAGTGATCGGCACTCTACTTACCATTATATACATACTGACCGGTTACACTGCTCGTTAAAGTGTGTGTGTTATTGATAAGTCGGCTAAATATAAATTTAAAACTTGAATACTGCTAAAACCACAACGACATACCGTGGGTATAAATTAGAGCACTCGCACGCACGCATCAATATAACTGAACCAAATATACAATTATAATGTCGTACATAATCAAATTCTCAAGTACCATAATTTAAAGACTTTTGACTCTTCGCCGTCCTAGCTTGCAATTGCTTTATGGCTTTAATAGAGACATAATTTTTGCGCTTCGATAGTACTTTTGGTCCACAATTGTTGTCACTAATCTTTTGCATCGTATTTGTTGGTGTAACTTGTAGTAAACAAAAGACGCTTGTATCAAACATTGAATTAAATATAAAGAATTATATATATGTAGGTTGAAAAAACACATGTATGTACATCCTCTTCAAGAATAACTTGATCCTTTGGCCATGCAAGGAAACCACCTACGCCCTCCTTAACTGTTTTTAACCCATTATTTCCTACGTCCGGTATGCATGCTGCATCCACTAACGATGAATCAATTGACACTCTGTAGCAATCATTTGGGAGTGCTTGGTTATGCAGCATTTGTTTTCCACTAGACTTGTATACGGTACCCAAAGCAACAATATTTGATTTCTTTAAGTGCCACAGTTTGCACTTAAATGGCTAAAAAAAAAGAATTTTTGCATGTATATATCAGAAATTATTTAAATAAAAGAATAACAAGAAACATGTTGAAATACATATTGTTGGCAGTGCTTGTGTTGGAGACACATTTTGTTGCGATTGGGAATCTGGAGACCTGTTTTGTCATGACTTAGGCATTTTCTTAGGTCCGACAGTTTTAGCAGGTTCCTATATGTATATATAAAACAAGTTACATTATTTAAACAAAAGAATAACAAGAAATATGTTGAAATACATACTGTTGGTACTCCTTGTGTTGGAGACACATTTCCTTGCGATTGGGAATCTGTAGACCCGTTTCGTCGTGACTTAGGCATTTTCTTAGGTCTGATAGTTTTAACAGGTTCCTATACGTATATATAAAACACGGTACATTAGTCATGTATGTAAAATTCAAAAATCAAAGGGGGATGTTTTATTACTTACCATTGTTTCCATTACCTTTTCTGAAGTTACAAGCCCATTAGACTTCTCTTGAATTCTCGCATCTTTAGCACGTACAACATCACTTGACTGAGTTCTGTCCACCTCATAAGCGCTGCTATCTATATTGTCAATGGCCATTGGAGTCACCTACAATATAAATTAAGAAATACATTGTCTCATCATTTTACGTTCAATGTCTGCTATCATTAGCATCAGTGGTGTTAGCATTAGAAAAAGAAATTGTTAACAACATAAAAAATGGATTACATCTGAGGCTACTGGCAATTGAGATGACAAATTTAACTGCACCCCTTGTTTACTCAACTGTGCCATCAGTTGAGTAAGTATTCCCTTTGTTTCTGTCATCTCATTGGACAATTTCTTGACCAATACATCTTTTTCGGTCACATCGGTGGACAATTTCTTGACCAATAAATCTTTTTGTTGACGCTCGCGTCTCTCATTATCAAGTTGAGTTTGAAGTAACTCAATTCTTTCATCAATTTCTTATCTGCTTCGAGGAAGACCAAAATACCTCTTGTATGTAACTCCACTTCCCACTCCTCTTGCATAACCTCCCTTTTCCTTACCAAACACAACTGTCATGACATCAGTGCCATTATCAAGATTCAAGGTTCCTTCCTTGATCTGGTCACCAGCTTCTTTCTGCACAAAAAATATGGAAAATGTTGGGATTAAAAGTCTTCTTGATGCTGTTAGAGTAACTGCTGCTCATATTTGTGTTAATGCTGCTCAGCTAGAGTTAGTGCTGCTCATGAACTTCAATGAAAAATATGCCAATTGTTTAATATTGCTAGTACACAGTTACTGCTATTAGTACACAGTTAATACTGCTGGTATACAAGTTACTACTGCTAGTACACAGTTAATGCTGCTGGTATATAAGCATAATAATAGAATTTGCAGTCAAACTTACAAGTTTATCTCCCACTGATCTAATCTCATCATTTGGATATTCTCCGTCTTTGTTTACCCTTCCTTTCAACCACATTATACCGCGTGGGGGTTCTTCATCTGTTTCAATTTCTTTATTTTCGATCTAATAAACATCAAATGCATACACATATAAAGTTAAACCAAGATAAACGAAAATATGATGATGCATACACATGTAAAGTTAAACCAAGATAATCGAAAATATGAGTGTATTAAATACAAATGTGCAAATTGTGCAATGTAAACAGATTCATTTTTCAAACTGATCGTCTCTCAATTTGTAAAACAAACATTATGTAATCTTACCATTTTCTCTTTCACATAAACATATCCACCTCGTCCCATTTTATGTTGATAAATATTTTTGAAACGCGCCATTTTAGCTTTATCTGATTTCTCCTAAAAACACAAAATCATAAGGCGTTTAGATGCGGTAATGCTGCAAACTGAAAATTATGAAATGACATACAGACTTAAATAAAGATGACTAATTAAAACCTTATATACATCGGTGGTCGTGTAGTTTACAAACTCGACCCAGTCTTCTGATTTCACAATTGCACTATACTTGGCCGGGACTTCATTCAGTTTCGAAGGTGTATTTAGGTTGGACAATATGTATTTTTCTCTGAGTTTCATTATGAAATTCCTTAGCAGTTGACCAAGACGAGTCATTACCAATTTTCTGAATGTCAAGCCAACATCAAAATATCGCTGCAAAGATTAACACAATGTTGTTAATTAGTTGCACATAATGTAACTGCATAGATAAACTTATGTAGTATTGGGTTAAAAAATAGTATATATGTACCGTGATTTCATCCCATAGTTTATCTCTTGATTCTTTATTCACCTTCTTCCAGGAAAGAATCTTCAAACCTATGTGCTCACGAACCAGATCTCCTAAAAAACTCGAAAACGGTGCTCTGTGTAACCCTGATACCCTATTCAATGCATCGAAGGTTACATTGAGCTTTATTCCACCAGGTTTGCCATATCGCATGTGAAACTTATATATCCTGGTTATGCCCCTCTTAGCTAGTATCCGATCTGATTGGTTGGTTCCAGGCGCATCTAGATCTTCATCATCAGAAAACTTCTCAGATTCATATTCTAAGTTGTTATCATCATGTTCATTATCAGCAGGAAGCAAAAGATGATGATCAACAATGGGTTGAATTTCCATGACTCTTGAGCAACAATGGGTAAAAGAAAATGATTCTGGCTTGGAGAGTAATGGTGATAGAAGATTTGATTTTTGTGTTTTCTTTGTAGTCTTTTTTTTAGGAGAGAAAAGAGGGTTTATTAAGATTATGAATCGTTATTCTTGGTAACTACTTTTAATTAGGTGATTTAAAAATTTTGGATCAAAATTTTGGCTCCAAGTTTTTATAATTTAAATTAAAAATTTAATTATTTAAAATTTTTGCCTTTGAACCTGTTAAAGCATAAACTTGAATAAATTAAAAATTTACACAACTTTACATTCAACAATAAACTTCAACTTTACATAGATCATGGACACAAATGCAGCCCATTTCAAAATGTTATATATCATTATCTTAATCGTAAATAATGAACCAAGATCATGAACACAAACTGCATATCAAATCAAGAAGTCAAATTTGCACAATTACACCAAGATCATGAACACAAACTGATACCATTTAACACGTACAAACTGCTACCATTAAATCATAAACCAACATGAAATCAAGAACACAAACTGCTACCATTAAATAAATATGTGCAATCATCAAATCAACAACAGAAACTGCTACCATTAAATCTAACTGTGCAATCATCAAGAACACAAATTGCTACCATTTAACAAACCAAAATACTATCATTAAAGTTATAAAATAGATACAGTTAATTACCAGTTATTGTACCATTAATAATTACATTCTTTTGCAACATCTATATTATTCTTTCCTGTATGCAACAGCTAATAACTTTATGGAGTCATGCCTGCACATTGACTACTTTTTGTGTAATTGAGAATCTTTACTTGGAAAGACCATTTTTTTTCTCCTGCACTAGCCTGTACATTGACTGCACTTTCACATGCAAACACTATTTTTTTTCTCCAAACAAGCCTGCACATTGACAAGCCTTCACATATCCACCAAACAAGCCTTCACATACCCATTATATAAAGGCATAACCACCTACCCTTCAACAATCAGTAACAAAAAACTACAATTAAAAGAATGAGTAGGAACAAGAAACAAGGTATTGTCTTGTTCATGTCATATCTGCAAACACACCTTTCATTGTTTTTTTTTTTTTTTTTTTTTTTTTTTTTTTTTTTTTTTCCAGAAATCATTAAGATTTCCAGCAGTGAAGATTCAAGTTCTGATTCACATCCAATGTCATAGGCTGACTATTTTCCAAAGGATTATCAACCAAAACAGCTTGCAAAGATTGATTCAAGCTCAAACAAGGTTTATTCCAGCAACAGTCTAACCTCAAAACAGCTTGCAAAGATTGCTTTTGATGATAGGATTAAGGTTCTAGGCATGCCAAACAAGGCAAATTGTGAACTGATTGGTATCAAGCCTTTTGCAGGCAAAGGCAAAAAAAAAGGTGGTTTAGGACTTTCCTATCAAGCCTTGCAATAAAACTCTTTGTAACACCTAGGGAACTGATCTATGTAATTTGACTTCCTAAAGTCAATTTTAAGCTTTAATCCAATAACATGAAAACTTCAAATTGCATAAACATCAAAACTGCATATACATGAAAATACAAGAAAACTGCAAATTCTTTCATTGCTAATAACTGTTTGACTTTATGAAGTCAAATACCATTACAACAAAATCTATACTACCACAACATATGGCATACAATCCTACACAATACTACACAATCTATACAATCCTACACTATCCTACCCAATCCTCATACCTAATACAACACATAGATCAAACAATATCCCAACCAAAATGACAAAAATTCTATCATACAACTGTAATTTTGAGTTTGTGACAGTCAACTCATGTATAAGCCTAGATTTCTTCATTGCTAGCAAACCAATGTGTTCTTGCATATCTGTCGTTTGACTACCTCTCTTGACCCTTGAATGCAAATCCAATAGCAGTTGCTTATAGTAATCACTTGGTAAATCGTCATCAAAAAACTGATTTACATTACACTTGCTTCTGTTGTCCTAAATTTAAATAACAGCATCCCCATTAATTATAAAAGAATATTAAAAAATAAATAAATAAATAAATAAATAAATAAAAACTCAATTAAAAAATTAGGGCTTACATAATCGGGGCAAGCAATAAACCTTTTTCCTGGATTCTCCGGTGTCCAAGCCGTTTTCACAGTCAAACGATGACCACATTCACAAAAGGGTCGAATGTACTGGCCAATTACACGAGGAGTGCAAGGTGCATAAGACACCATGGTGGTGGTGGTTGGTTTTATAAGTGGTGGTGGTGGTGTTATAAAAAAAAAAGAGAGAGCGAGATAATTTATAAAAAATAAAAAGTGTGATAACTAGGGGTGAGCAAAATCGACCGACGACCGAAAACCGACACAAACCTGCCGAAACCGACCCCGACCGACACAAACCGAGCTATACTCGGGTCGGGACTCGGGATGGGATTTCCAGGAAGTCGGGACTCGGGTCGGGTCGGGACTCGGGATAAACCGACAAAACACAAAGAAAGTATATGTAAACCGACCTATACTCGGGACTCGGGTCGGGACTTGGGATAAACCAACCTATACTCGGGTCGGGATTCGGTTAGGGATTTCCAGGTTGTCGGTTTCGAGATGGGTCGGGCTCGGGTCGGGATGGGTCGGTTTCGGCCCGATGCTCACCCCTAGTTATAACCGTTGTGATTAGGTCAAATAACGAAAAATGTTAGTCAACTGTGCCACCTCAGCAAAAAAAAATAGGATACCTTAATTATGCATACATTTGTATAATCTCGTTTTAGCCTTTTAAAAGGGTTTTGTATCATCATTCATGTAATGGTAGAGAACACGGACTCACGAGTACTCACTCCAAACAAATAACCGAATAGTCGAGAAGAGTATTGACGATAACTCGAGTCGAGACGAGATGACGAAAACAAGTCAAAGAGATAACTAACAAGAAACATATCAAATAAGATGAGTCGATTGGTAATCGTCGGTATTTTTGTTAGACCCGTTTCCCGGGTGTTGGGACCCCACCCTAGATGAAATGGATAAAGACCTTACGTGATTGGCCAGTCAGCAAATGTTGCATTGTGGTCAAACCCGATAGTCAAAATATGACTAAAGTGGTTATGTAAAATATGATGTGTAACTAAAGGGGCCTAAGTTGTCATTGTGGTAAGTATGTTATAAGTTAGTTGTGGCCAAATTAGAATGAATGAAACTTGAGGGGCCATCTTTGCCATTAGCCCAAACTTGTATTTTAGCTAAATAAATCCAGGAGATTCTAGTCTCCTCTTCATTATTCTTGAGTAAGGAAGTCCGGTTCTAGTGAGAGTAGAAAGAGAGGGAAAGGATGAAGATGGAAGTGTTATGATGATGATTATTCAATGGCATGATCTCTAGCCATGATTCCCCTTCAAGTAAGTAGCTATGTTCTTGATGATTATAAGTTATAGTTAGTGGGTTTTCATCATATGATCAAGATATGATCATATGATGATATGATATGGAAGATAAGTGTATTTGATGGGTTTTGATAACCCTTGTTATGTTATTATTGTTATGCTGTTAGGTTGTGGTTATGACCGATGATGATGATGGATCATTGTGATGATGATGATGTTCTTGATATGTTTAGCTTGGATTAAGGTAAGTAAAATGATGATAGCATATGTTATATGGATTTCTATCAATATGTGTTATGTATGTTTATGTTAAGGAAGATGAGCTTGGATTATGATTATGTGATGCCATGAATATGGCCTATGCTATGAGTTGATGCTATGGATTATGTGGATGTTATGTGCTAGATGAGATTGAGTAGTAAGCTATGATGTAAGTGTTTATGTTATGATGATTATGTGGATTGAAGTATAATTGTATGTTATAGTCGTTTTACTTACTAAGCCGTTGTGCTTACGGTTTAGTTGTCTAACCGTTTTGTAGGTTGGCGTGCTTATATGGATGATTTGGATATATGGGTAAGGCTTGTTTATGCGATATGGGTAGATTGGTAAGAATGTAGAGCTTAGGTAGACACCGGGCTCATGTGTAAGTTTGTACCCCCGTTAGTCTTTTATGGGTTGTTAAAGTGTAGTGTTGAATCTAACACACCTGCTAGATCTTTGAGCCTATGTGGATCGGTAGGATGCCTATGTAATCACAAGCACACTACAAGAGAATCTCTGAATACGAAGTAGAACAGAAAAGGACTAATGCTATGATCCTCTATGGATCGTATAATGAACTAAAAGATAATTTTATTGAAGATTGTTAACTTGTTAAAAGAGATCTCAAACTCATAGACGGGGTGTTTCTTTTATAATGATAAGAAACCCTAACCCTAACCCGTCATACAAGAAGACGTGTAAAGAGATAAACATGATCTCTTCTAAAAATAACTCTAACAAACATACTAAACATACGGATAACTAACAATAATATCCGCAACAACAAACACTATCAGCAGAAACAAAATATAACTATCAGCAGCAATGAGCTTCAGCAGGAACCACAACTATCGGCAGGAACCAACTTTCACTATCGGCAGCAACAAGAAATATCTTATTTCCGAAATTCCCAACAATCCTCCCCTAATCTTGAGGAAATAGCTTATTTCCGACAAGATTCCCTAAGCGTTCACTCTACTCTGAAAGTACTTTGAAGTTCATAGGGAGAGGATTAGACCAGCAGTAGCATCAGTAAGTAACCAGCAGCAACACTTGAAACTTCCAGCAGCAACTTCGATAGTTCAGCAGCAATAGGAAATTATCCTCAAAAGAAGATCTAATCTTGACTGCTACTATGACAATATATACATCAAATCACTTAAGTTTCAGACTATTCTCATCACATCTAGGTGTGTTAACTCCTGTGAGAGGTGAATCATTGAAAATTAATGGATTTGATGTCTCTTTACCAATAGCCATCACTACTGGAGTAGCCAATGTTTTGGTGTGTAAGACCATGGTACATTGATAACCATCTGATTTTGAGTAAACCAGCAACTGTAAACGGATTTGACTTGTCTTTACCTGTAGCCGTTTGCTCAGGACTAGCCAATTCTTTGGTTTCAACTGAACCTTGGTGAATTGAATACCAAATATGGATAATAAATGTCTTTACCACAAACCATACTTTTGTGGACTAGCCAATTCTTTGGATCCCTTAAAGGGTTACATCCATGGTGAATTGAGAACCATGTCAACTCTCAGGAATGAACCATGGGTGAGTTGAAGTGCCCAATAGCTTTGAGCAAGCTATTACAGCTATCAACGGATTTGATTATCACACCAGAGCCGTACCCTCATGGTGAGTCAACTCTTTCTTGTCTGTGAGACATGGTGAGTTGAACACCATTTGTTGTGTAGGTGTAAACACCAACACTGTACCTGCAAGGTGTTGCTAAAAACCAACTGATTAGCACACAAAATATACAAGAATTTTTTTTTTTTTTTTTATTTATTTATTTTTTTATTTTTATTATTATTTTTTTTTTGAACTAAAAGAACCAAGAAACAAACCAAAAGAAAAAGAAAGAAAAGATAAGAAAGATATACAACAACAAGAAGCCTCCCCTTAGGCTTAAACCTCCCCTTAATCTCAGCACCTAAGGATTGAGCATGCCAATATGAACCACCAGATAGTTGAATCTTGGACCATCAAATGCTTTAGTCAACAGGTCAGCCACATTCTCATCAGAGTCGATCTTAAGCACCTGAATGAGATGCTTCTCATAAGCATCCCTTATGAAATGATGCCTAATCTCTATGTGCTTTGTTCTTTGATGAAACACTGGATTTTTAACAATACAGATGGTACTTTGGTTGTCAATGAAAATTTTAGTGTTCATGAAATTGAACCCATAGTCTAACAATTGATTTTGCAACCAAAGGACCTGTCCACAGCAACTAGCAGCAGCAACATACTCTGCCTCAGTAGAAGATGTAGCTACAATAGTCTGCTTCTTGCATTGCCAAGAAACCAACCTTCTTCCCAAAAACTGGCAACCCCCAGTAGTAGATTTTCTATCAAAGTTTGCTCCAGCATAGTCACTGTCACTATAAGCTTCCAGCACAAAAGAAGAATCCTTTGGGTACCAAAGTCCTAGCTTAGGCTGTCCTTTTAAATACTTGAAGATTCGTTTGACAGCATTTAAATGGGAAGTCAAAGGTGTAACCTGATGTCTAGCACAAGCACAGACTGCAAACATGATATCAGGCCTTGAAGCTGTCAAATACATCAAAGAACCTATCATTGACCTGTATAAGTGAACATTCACAGCATCATCAGGCGCATTATTGGATTTAGGCTTTGGAGCTTCAAAAGGTGTTGTAGCAGTCCTCACACTTTCCAAGTCAAACTTCTTAAGTATGTCATAAACATACTTTTCTTGGTTTATGAAGATACCATCTGGTCTCTGTTGAACCTGTAAGCCCAAGAAGAATGTCATCTGCCCCATAGCACTCATTTCAAATTCACTTTTCATTAATTCCTAAAAATCCTTACACCAGGCTTCATTAGCGGAACCAAAAATAATATCATCTACATACACTTGTACCAAGATGATATCTTTAAAATTCTTCCTAATGAAAAGTGTTTTATCTATTGTTCCTCTTCTGTAACCATGTTTAAGTAGAAAAGCAGACAACCTGGCATACCATGCTCTTGGTGCTTGATGAAGTCCATAGAGTGCTTTTACCACTTTATAAACCAAATTAGGATGTTGTGGATCCACAAATCCCTGTGGTTGAGTAACATACACTTCCTCTTCAATACTCCCATACAGAAATGCACTCTTCACATCCATCTGATAAACCACAAACCCCATAAATGAAGCAAAAGCCAAAAACAGTCGAATAGCTTCAACTCTTGCTACTGGTGCAAACACCTCATCATAGTCAATACCCTCCTCTTGTCTATGTCCTTGAGCTACCAATCTAGCTTTATTTCGAACCACAATTCCCCTAGCATCCCGTTTATTCTTGAGAATCCATTTAGTTCCAATTGCATGTTTTCCTTCAGGAAATGGTACTAATACCCATACTTTCTGATTCTTGAACTGCTGCATTTCCTCTTGCATAGCCTCAACCCAATCAGAATTATCAAGGGCTTGAGCTACACTACTTGGTTCAATTTGAGATAGAAAGCAAGCATAGAGGCAATGAAGATAGTCAGTGTGATTGCTTCTTAACTGTTCCTGAATGTAACTGAGAAAAGCAGATTCTCCAAACTTGGATTGATTTAACCTTCTTCTTGTTTGAACAGGAGAATTGAGATCACCAAGAATCAAAGATTGAGGATGTACAGTGTTAATCCTCTTGGTAACAACAGGATCTACCTCATAGGTTGTGGCTTGATTAGTAATAGAGGGATTTGCTTCACCATCATAAGAAGAGTGAGTGAAAATTCCAGATCTTGATTGATGATGAGGATCATTCAGCTTAGCTGCTGAAGAGAGTGAATTTCCAAGATCAGATGGACTTGGGAATCTAGTTGGAGGCTCACTGAATCCCAACAAATCATCAGATGGAGTAGACAAAGAAGCAGCAGGATTGGTGACATCAGCAGGAATAGCAGATGTATCAGCAGTAACAAGTGTACTACCAGCAGAATTGACATCAGCAGGAACAGGAATCCCACCAGCAGAAGCCATTTCTCTTCTTACTTCAGCTTCAACATTTCTAAATAGCTCCACTGTTTCTTGTGAAAACCCAGAACCAAACTTTTCAGCAGCTCTCTTGGCTTGATGTTCTTGTCTTTGAAGCCTAGCAAGGTCTTCTGCAAAACTTGAATTATCTTCAGTCTTATTAGAAGAATCTTTGAGTTCTGCACCTGAAAAGTGGTTAGAGGGAAAAGAAGGAACAACTATGGGTTGTTCATCACACTCTAAATCAGACTCATCATCTGAGGTACCTGCATTGTTAGATGGATAAACATGTGTACCTACAGATTGATTAGCTTTATATCTAGAATAACCTAATGAATCAGTCAGATAATCCAGATCAAAATACCAGTCATGACCTGCACCCTGTATATTAGGTTTGTCTTCTAGAAACCTTAAATTGAGTGTTTCTTCTACCCTCTTAGCAGACAAGTTATAAACCCTATAGGCCTTACTATGAGCAGAATATCCAACAATGAACCCCTCATCTACCTTCTCTTAAAATTTACCTAGGTGATCACTAGTATTCAAGATAGTTACATGACATCCAAAAGGCTTAAGGTAACTTATGTTGGGAACCTTTCCAGACAAGAGCTCATAAGGAGTTTTGTTGTGGGGATTAGTAATAGATACCCTATTCAGTACATAGCAAGCAGTGCTTACTGCTTCAGTCCAAAACATGGTAGGCAACTTAGAGTCAGCTAGCATAGATCTAGCTGCTTCTATAAGGGTCCTATTTTTCCTTTCTGCAACCCCATTTTGTTGTGGGGTTCTGGCACTGCTATAATCTCTTTTAATCCCCTTATTCCCACAAAATTCAATTAAATTAGAGTTCTTAAACTCAGTTCCATTATCACACCTTATAGCTTTAACCTTTCTATTTAGCTGATTTTCAATTAAGGTAATAAAATCCCTAAGCACAGAATAGGTTTCATTTTTAGTACCTAAAAAGAAAGTCCAAGAAAACCTGCTAAACTCATCAGTAATCACCAGACAAAAGTACTTATGGTCTCTACTTCTGATAGAAGTTGGACCAAAAAGATCCATATGAAGCAGTTGCAGAGGCTCAGCGATGGTGCTCACAGCAGTAATGGCCTTGTATGATGCCCTGTGTTGCTTTCCTTTATTGCAGGCAACACAATTGTGTTCATTTGTGAAGGTCTTGAAAGGGAGTCCTTGCACTAAGCCATTCTTTGCCAGCTTGTTGATAGTCTTGAAGTTCACATGTGCCATTCTTCTGTGCCATTTGTTTGCTTCATCCACAGAAGCTTTTGCCACCATACAAGCAAGTTTACCCTCAGGCTTCACATCATTCAAATTGAAACAATACAGGTTGTGAGTCCTTGGAACTTTGAGCACTATCTCACTATCATCAGGCATCTTGAAGTCCTTGGAGAGCACAAGACAGTCAGTCTCATTGAAGAGAACTCCATTCTTCTTATCACATATTTGTGAAACAGAGAACAAATTGAAGTTTTTGAGTTCCTTCACATAGAGAACATTCTCAAAGTCCAATTTAGGAGTCTTAATGGTTCCTTTCCCTGTAATATTTCCATCACCTCCTCCAAATGTCACAGTTCCTCCATAAAAGGGCACAAAGTTATGCAACCTTTCCAAATTTCCTGTCATACTCCTTGAACAACCACTGTCAACAATACCTACATCTTTACTCTTAAAAGGAATGTCCTACAGAACAAAAATACATACAACAATGTTAGATACATGGGAGGCCCAAGTCATTACTGACTTGGGTCTGCCTTGTGGATCAATAAAAATTAAACCATGGTGATTGATGAGATCCACCATTGTTCTTGGACCCCATTCTCATATATTTGTTATTGTTTCTCCAAGAACAACCTGCTGAGGACTTAACAGCAGTTCCCCATCTTGCCCCACCCATGTGTAAGGTGTCTAAATAAACAGGCCACATATCATTTTGAAAGTAAGTGCTGGTAGGTCTGTAGTAAGGTCTAGTAACATTGCTTCTCCAACCAGCAGGAATGGACTTGCCAGCAGCAACTGGCTTACCAGCAGGAACTGGCTTGCCAGCAGCAATAGGCTTACCAGCTGGTATTGTCTTGCCAGTAGCAACTAGAAGCTCTACAAGAGTTTATTCTTGCTGCTTGTGGAATATATGGGGGAATTTCATTAACATTGTTCCACACAGACCTATTTCGACAAGCATATTTACCCATCTGTTTTTCATAATAGTCACAATCTTTAATAAGATGATCATAACTACGACACACAAAGCAAGATTTCTTTCTAGGGGACTTTTTCTTAACATTATCTTTCTTATTGCAATCAGAAGAATTCAAACCAACACATGAATCAAAATTATCCTTAACCAAATTAGAATCACAACCAAAACTGTTTGAAACAAAACCAAAACAAGAAACATTATTGTTTTTAACATTATCAAAAGAAACATCTTCAGCTCTTTGGGATTCAACAGAAGCCACTTTTGAAGACAAATCTTCTGATTTTATTGATGCCGACTTCTCACTTGATCCACATGTGGCATAATCATCAGTCTTGATTTCTTCAGATTTGTCACTGTAAGAACAAGAGACAAATTCATTAGAGTCACAATCAAGATCAGACAAGTTCTTTGCCTTTTTGCCATAAGTCATTTGTGAATCATCAAAGTCAAGGTCAAGGGCTGAGTGGACAGGGACAGGCTTAAAAACACCTCTTATAGGTGGAGGAACTGCATTCATCCCTCCTTCCTTAACAAACTTAACAGGCACTTGATAATCAACTTCCTTAGGGGTAGGGTCAAATATTCTAGGGTTATAATCCCCAACATCATATCCCAACCCTTTCTTACGCCAACCAGACTGATTACCATAGTTAACAAGATATTTTTCTGATTGTTGCCATGAATTTATCCTAGCCACTTCACTATCCAGTTTAGCCTTTAAATCCTGATTTTCTAATTTCAACTTAGCATATTCTCTTTCAGAATGTTTTAGACAGTTATTGGAGTTCTCTAAGTCTCTTTCCAAAACCCTTATCTTTTGTTCATATGCTAGCTGATTAGCTTCATGCCAAGCCTTTTGTTTTTCCACAGTTTTAAGTGCCTTTTTATAAGCTTGAATTTCAACAAACAATTTATTATATTCAGGCTCCATTTCATCAAATTCCCTTTTTAACTCAGTGTATTTATTTTCACTATCCTTTTGCAATTTAGTATATTTAATTTCACAATCAAAAGGACACTTGAGTACCTGAGTTGGATAGCCCATCATTCCAAATTCTCCAGCCACATGTGTCTCAGCTCCATTTCCAGCAATCATCCCATAAATCCGTGAAGCTCCAGTCACCTCATGTTGTTCCCAATCCAGCATTGAATCCACAGACACTAGGGCTTTATCTTCCTCTGGCTCCAATTCTTTCATTCTGAATGCCGAATACCTTGATCTATCATCAACTTTCTTGTCTTGGCATTCTCTGGAAAAGTGACCTATCTGACCACATTTGAAGCACTTCACCTTCCTTCTGTCAAACCTTGCACCTTCCCTTCCATTGAGATTGAGCTTCCTCCCAGACTGCTGCTCAAACCTGTTAACCTTTAATGACAGCATAGCCAGCTGCCACTTGATGTCCATCTCCTCCAACTCAAATTGATCAATTTGATCAAAGTCATCATACATAAATTGCTGTTGTGGAGTACTTTCAGCAACAAATGAATGAAGAATTTCCTCAACAACATTGTCATTCCTTGATTGAGATCTTGGTGTTGCAGGAGAATAGGAAACAGATGAAGATGAGGGGATTGGGCTATCACCATGAGAGACCTTGTTAGTACTGGAAGCACTAACAAATGCAGTATGAGTAGGTGTATGAGATGAATAAGTAGAAACCCCTTTGATGTCAATCTCTAGGGTCTTGAACTTGTTGTATAGATCGTCAAAGCTTAGGTAGTCCAATCCTCCTTTGGCTTTCAGAGTTATGGAAACTTGAGACCAGGATGAAGGTAAAGCCCTCAGAAACTTTGCGTTGCAGTCTTCATTGTCTGGTCGAGCCTGCAACTGATTAAGTTGGCTGAGGATCTTGTGAAATAGATCATACCCTTTGTGAATACCTTCTTCCTCAGAGATCTTAAACTCCTGAAATTCCTGCTTAAGCATTGATTTCCTCATCTTTTTGGACTCCTCATTCCCACCGAATCTAGCTTTTACAGCAAGCCAGATTTCTCTAGCATCATCCAGGTGATGAAAATCACCCATGTGATCCTCTGAGAGAGCCTGAAGCAAGAGAGTTCTTGCTTTAGTTTCCCTTTGCACAGCCAGCTGCTCCTCAGCTGATGTAGGAGCGAGAATAATGATACCCCCATTCTTATCTCTTCCAATTCTCTTCTTGCTATTCCCAGTGAGGATAACATTCCAAAGATGATGATCACTGTTGGAGATCCAGTACTCCATCTTCATAGCCCAGACTTCATACTCTTCCTTCTTAAGATATGGGAACTTAGCATTACTGTTGGACACAGTGGTTGTAACAATTTGTTGTTGAACTTTTGTGGGTTCAGGTTCTTCATTGTTAATGGCAGCGAATTCAGGGTTTTCATCACCCATTGTGAAAGGGTTTAGAGAGATTGTTTTGAGAACTTTTGCTTCTTGATCAGAGATCCTCACGAGGCTCTGATACCACTTGTTGAATCTAACACACCTGCTAGATCTTTGAGCCTATGTGGATCGGTAGGATGCCTATGTAATCACAAGCACACTACAAGAGAATCTCTGAATACGAAGTAGAACAGAAAAGAACTAATGCTATGATCCTCTATGGATCGTATAATGAACTAAAAGATAATTTTATTGAAGATTGTTAACTTGTTAAAAGAGATCTCAAACTCATAGACGGGGTGTTTCTTTTATAATGATAAGAAACCCTAACCCTAACCTGTCATACAAGAAAACGTGTAAAGAGATAAACATGATCTCTTCTAAAAATAACTCTAACAAACATACTAAACATACGGATAACTAACAATAATATCCGCAGCAACAAACACTATCAGCATAAACAAAATATAACTATCAGCAGCAATGAGCTTCAGCAGGAACCAACTTTCACTATCGGCAGCAACAAGAAATATCTTATTTCTGAAATTCCCAACATGTAGCCGCATGGCAAAGTGTATATCAAGAGTTTTATGACGATTTGGTAGTCATTCAATAAGTCAAATTATGGTTTATGTGTTTTTGAGTAAAGTTAAAGGGGCGTTTGGTTTAAGTATAAACGTACCCATTTTGAGTAGTAAACGGCTCAAGTGTCGTTGAAACGTGTTTGATATGTTAAATAAATGAAGTTGGTCAAGTTTGGTGCAAAATGGAAGTTGTATGGGTTGTTTGTAGTGAAATGGGTCAAAACGGGTTAAATAACCCGTCTCATTTGTAAAAGTACCCCTTCGGGGTGTCGTTCGGTAAATGTTTTTGTATGAAAATGAGCCCATTGATATACCAAATAAATCTAGAAAGTTTGGTTCGATAACGAGTTCGGGAAGTCGGGTTTCCGGCCGGGGATTTTGGAAAAAAAGGCCTTCTGATGAACAGTAACCGCGGCTGGTAGTTTTTCCAGATTTTGGTAAACTTTGAAAAATCATATCTTTTAATCCGTAAGTCGTCACGGGTCGCGCCACCTATCGTTTTGAAGGTAATTGAGTCTACTTTCGTCTAAAAATAGTCTCAAGTCCTGAATGTGTATGCATTTCTGTCAGATTGTAAAAGAGTACAGCGGGTCAGTTTTGGTTCAAGTATTCCCGCGCAAAAAGTTTTTAATTTTGGTCTATGCGGGCACGGGGCGTTACAATTTTCCCATAATCCCATTTATTAGTACAAGGTATACTCGTTTTATGATTTAAAACAAGTTTGGACTTACGACAAAATTAATCTTTGGAAATAACAAAATTTCGCCATGACTCTTTCATTTATCGGACGGTTCCAAGTCAAAATACTTTATTGAAAAGCAATTTCCTGAGTAATTTAAAATATAACGAGTATTTTTAGAAACCCTAAACCTTAAACCCTAAACCCTAAACGCTAAACCAATCCGTAACTCAAACATAACCAAACGAATAGTCCAATAAATCCAAATATGTTAGTGTACGGGTAGCATGTCTCGAATTGTCCAATAGCCCTCGTGTGTTCCGTTTTTATCCCAAATGTCTCACGCAAGGTTTTCAAAATTGGGATCCTACTTAAGATCCTGTGGTAAAGATCGGGATCCTATAATATCTTAAGATTTTAAAGATCATTTGTAAGATCCGGATCGTTTTTGCTTTGCAGTATTGTAAAATCGTAAGATCCAAAGATCAGGATTGGGATCCTGATAACCATGGTCTCACGTACACTTCTAATTTCCTTACTTCGTTATTAACCAAATTTAATAACAAATATCTTTACAACTTTTAATTTAACAATTGTTTGTATTTCTTTCTTTTATTTTGTCCAAGTCGAGTCAATATCAAGTCGCAACAAATGAGTTATTATTTCCTTTCGAGTCACGGTCAAACATTTATTCCTTCGGGTCAATAATAATGAACCTGATCCCAAATCATTCCAAACATTCCCTCGGTTTCATTTTGTCGAGTCAAACCATAATCAACAAGTCAATTAGTCTCACAATTCCAAATCAACTACGCTAGTAATATCACAATATCGGCAAGCCAAGGTCGCAAGGAGACCATGGGGTCTCGGCTAACGATTGACGCGGCCAAACATCATAAACAAATTCCAAACCATACCAAATGGACCAAGTTTTATACCAAATCCAAGACAATCAACCCGGACCAAAGTCAATCCAACACCAAACACAAACCAAATCGGACCAATATTATTCCGGGATCAAACTATCACCAAATTGGACCAAAAACATTGTTAGAAATATTGAGTTTGGAAGTTTATTATTCACAAAGCATGAGATGTAACTAGTTGTTGCATCAACTCATTGTAGATGGTAAGTCAATACTTGGTAAAAGGAAATTGGAGACTGTGGAAAACTAGAAGGGGGTTGAATAGTTTTACCGTTTAAAATTAATTCGCTTTGTTACTTATCGTGATTTCAAAGTTAAGTAAACAATCAAGCACACAAACAAGTGATATAAGTAAATAAGTAAAGAGAGGAAAGATCAAACCACACAACATAGTCGTTTATAGTGGTTCGGCTACAAGGACTCTCTTCCTTGCCCTACTCCACTCCTCGAGCCTCTAACTCGAGAGTTTATCTTCACTAAGAAACAAGCTCCCTTCTAGGCGGAGAAAACCTTTACACATCGCTTAATCTTTTTCCGGTACTAAGCTAAACACCGAGTTCTTTACAAGGGTACAACCACTCCCGTTTGATTCTTTACAAGGGTACAACCACTCCCGTTCACTCTATGTGTTTTGAGGACTAAAATACTAACCGGACTCTACTCTATGAATGATACTAACTATGATGTGTGACTAATACACGAACACACAGACTCTATGTTAGAAGGAAGATAACAGAATGTTACTCCTTGTATGTTGAGATCTTCTTTGCTACAAAAGGAAAGATCTATTAAATGTTAGTAAGCTAAGGGTTAGTGATATGCAAATGAATGAGTATGTATTTTAAGCTGTATGAGTGATGAAATGGCAAATGATCAGCTTGCTATTTATAGGCAAAGCTGATCAACAGGCGGCGGATCCGGCAGATCCCCAAAATTGGATCCGTCCGTGTATCACTTTGGATCCGCCGTGTCAGGCCAGCTAAGAGATCTTCAAATCTTTCCAAATCTTGCCATATCTTTTCATATCTTCAAATGTCAACTCTTTGGCTTGAAGAACTAAACAAAATATTACAAAATCTTACCAAGATTGTGTACATGATGCATGCCATGATGTCATCCTAATATTTAACTAATAAAGTTTCCATTTTAAGAAATAAACATGTAAACTTGTATATGTTATTTCTAGAAAACTTTGTGATGTGAAAATGTGTTTGTAAAATGCTTATCACTATACATGTAAAAGACTTAATCTTATTTATGCTTTGCTTAAAGATAAACTTTGTAATTGTCATTAACAAAACTAAGCAAAGATCGTAAAATATAAATAACGTTTTTAGGACGATATTTGTATTAACAATCTCCCCCTTTTTGTTGATGACAAAACATAAAGTGTATTTTTAAGTAGAGAGCTTAAATAAAGGATGAGTCTTTTAAAATCATAGATTAAGTTAGTTTGTGCAAGTTTTAAAATTTATTTTAAGCTAAAATGTATGTACTGTGATGTTTCACAGTTGATGCAAACTTAATCCTATCTCCCCCTTTTTGTCTAAACAAAAAGATGATATGCGTAGCAGAATGCGATTTTGAGAACTTTAAAGCTCCCCCTTGATTTATACTCCCCCTAAATGGAGTAACAAGGATATGATGTATGATCCTACAAAATAAATGGTTAGAATATGCTATGCTCCTCTTTGATGTATACTCCCCATTGTTAGAGTACCAACGTATACATTTCAAGAGTATGATATGATGTATGATCCTAAAAAAAAATGGTTAGACTATGATATGCTCCCCCTTGATGTATACTCCTCATTGCTAGAGTACCAACGTATACGTTTCAAGGATGAGAAATGCTAAAAATGATGAGTTAGTATATGATATACTCCCCCTCGATCTATACTCCCCGTTACTAGGGTACCAACGTATATGAATCAAGGTTGAGAAAAGCTACAAAAGAAAAGTTAGTTACTTCAATCAAGAAGCAATATGCACATGCAATAGTCAACCAAGAAAGGTCAACCCATTTGACTTCTAGAAAGTCAAAATGAAGTGTCTGATCAAATTTTTGTACCTAATGTACAATTGATCAATGCAATATGTGGAGTTAAAACAACCACACAATGATGTTAGTATTCTAAAATGAAATAATATGCTTAATGTTGATCACCCACAAGCATAAAAACATAACAATCATCCATTGAAAATATGTGGCAAAAGTCACAAAAATGATGTTACATTACAACAATAAAAATAAATCCTAAAAAGACAAATACTACCACACCACCCTAAAAAGTTCCTATAAGAGGAAACTAACAAAGCTCCTATTGAGGAGGATGAAAGATTGCATTGAGACGCTCAAGAACATGGTTCAAGATGAACCTCATCTCATTTTGGAGCTCATGGACCAAAATGTTGGTCCTTTGGGCCAAGTGAGCCGTTCTTTCACAATGTGAGCAATCATGACTCGAAAAACCGGGAGGAAGAGTAGTCTCAAGGTTTTGTGGTGGTGGTGGTGGTTGGTTGTTGTTGTTGGATAGTTGTTGTTGTTGTTGGTTTGATGATGGTGGAGTGGGGATGGAGTTCATCAAGATGGTTTGGAGATCCATTGCTTCATCAAAGCGAGATCCAACCATATTAGAAAGAGAGTAGAGGAGGGTGAGTTCCTATCTAATCTCTTCTTGGGTTTGTGGTAGATTGATCCACATTGCCTCATCAATGGCAACTAGTGTGGATGTGGGTGATAAAGGTTGTGTTTGAGGTTGAGATTGTAAAACCCTAAAATCTAAAATGTGTAAAAAGACCAAAATGCCCCTACAACTTTGAAAATTAAATAAAGGCTTATATAACTTATAAATTAATTCCAAAAATTATGAAATGTACCAAGTATGACATGAAATAATTAGAGAGCATCATAAAATATTTGTGCAAGCTATAAAAATTATTATTACACATAAACAAGTCCAAAATAATTAAGTATACAATTATTTTATTTTAAAAGTTATTTAAGTGTAATTAAATTACAAAATAAATGGAAATAAATGCAAAATAAATGATGATTGACCTAGGCATTAATTAGGCCGCTCCTTTGATTTCCCCCTCCTCCAAATATTCGGCATTTTCACCCTTAAGCAACCAAATCATTTTTCTCTCCCTAAAGCAAAACCGAAGGAACCAAAAACCCTAGAATTAGCCACCAAAAATTCATCCGAATTTCTGGAGTTGCAAGATTAATTTTCCCTTGTTCTTCATCATCTAAAGGAAGCTAGAAAAATACGTTTGAGGTCGTGGGTCTCTTGGTTCGATCGTGATATTCCATTCCTTATCGCTAGGTCAAATCGTAAGTTTATTCATCTATAATTCGTACGACTCACTTTAAATTTGTTTCTTATTTTTCTCATGATCCTTACCTCGTATATACTCTGTGAAAAATTATTACAAGGTCGTGGGATTGTTCGTGTGGTTGTGGTGAAATTCTTCTTGTCGAGTGGCATATCCGAGTAGCATAATTCGTTGCGCCTAATCTACACGCTCTTTATTCGATCTGGTATTTTTCCTATGAATATTACATCATATGAATCTCAAATAAAATGCTATACATGAACCATGCATGATCTACAAATTATTTGTGAATTAAAAGTTAAAAACGTGTTTAAATCCAAAATAATTGAATCCGTATTTTTGGGACTTTTTATTTATTTTATTTGGACTATACATGATCATAATAATCTGTGAAAAATGCTACTTCGAATTATTGGGGCCTAATCGAATTATTTTTGGATTTATGTAATTACCGGATTTAAGAAAAAGAAAAGAAAGAAAAGAAATAAAATGTGGATCGATTTAGGGTTTATGTTTTAGGGCTGTTTTTGATTAATTAAATGATGTTTAAGGATGGTCTAATGATTGGTGAATGATTGTTATTTTTAGGGCTAGTATTTTGATAATAAAATGTTATACGATTTAGTATTTAAAATGTTAAGGGGTGTTTTGTAACTTTTGAAACTTAAGGGTTATTTTTAGAACTTAATTTGGACTGCATACTATTCGAATAAAATATAGCTTAGGGGTGTCATGTGTAATTTTTATGTTTTAAAGGATTAAAATGTATTTATTAATTATTTACTTAGGGTTCGAATTGCAAATAATTAAAATGAAGGGACTAAACATGTAAATTCTAGAAAGTTGAGGTCGAATGGAGTAATAAAATATATTCAGGGAGGTTATGGGTAATTTTGGTAATTTAATGGCTTAATATGTAATTATTGATAATTAAAAGTTGAAATTGTGATTTAAGGGACTAAATATGTAACTTTGATAACTTGAGGGACTTGATGTGTAAATTATGAATACTTAAGGGTAGATTTGTATAATATGATAAAATAAGTGATCATTGTGTAATTTTGATAAACTAAGGGTCTAATGTGTAATTATGGATATTATAAGGTTTAAAATGTAAATTATATAACTTAAGGGTGTAAAGTGTAAAATTGGGAAACTTGAGGGGCTGAATTTGTTAACTTGATAAATATGGATTCAAAATAGGTTACTTGAGATATTTTCATGTTTGTACTTTAACTTTGATATAATTACACTTAAAACCCTAATTTATGTAAAGTCGTCATTATTAACCCTCAACTTTCGTGACTTGTTAAAATACACCCTGAAGCCATAATATGTTGTGATAACGACTTAACCTAATTGAGAATATTGAAATCTTACTAATTATGAGAACTTTCTAATTATGGAAACCTGCTAAAAATGGAAAGTTACTTAAAATGGAAAGGTTTGTAATTATGTTCTACCCCTCTAGGTGTGAAGAAGGAGAGGACCTGATCTTTTCATCTTATTCATTTCGGGTTGTGTTTGCTTTTGGAATAAGGTACAGATATTCTGCTTCTTGAATGAGGAGCCTTCGCTCTCACTTTATTTTCGTATTAGGGTTTTCCATGCCATTGCTATGATTCCCTACTTTGACTTTGAACCTTTGATATATGAACCTTTTGGCAATTGGGACCCTTAGCATTTGAACTTTGATGTGTGAACCTTTTGATATGAACCCTTTGATTTGGACTTTGACATGTGACCCCAGTTTGATACCCGAGCCAAGTTCGTTTCCTAGCCATGAAGGTAACATGGCCGTGTCTGTGATGCACCACTGGCATGACTAGCGTGTAGCCCTAGTGATTTGGTTACACCGTCCCCATTTTGATTATGATATGCATGCACACTATATGATTTATTATGGCCGATATGATTGTTCGAAGGGCGAATGGATGCATCCTAGGTTCGTGTCCGTGTTCGTGGACAGTTCGTTTTGATATGATATGGTGACTGGGGATGGGTGCAATCCACTCCTTTCACAAAGTTCGGGAGCTGATCACTCCAACTGGTACATGAGGACACCCCTCATATTATCGGCTTATTTGAGAGGCATCCCCTCTACATGATTATGATATGATTATGATATGATATGTGATATGTTTGGGCTCGTGGTGGATGACTGTCCTAACCTTTACTCTTGTACCTTATTTATATCTCTTTCATTATGCTTCAATTGTTCGTTTCCGTTTATTATATATCTGTTCACTGGGCTTTTTAAGCTCAGCCGCACGTTTTCTTTTCGTGTGCGGCAGGTATCTAAGCTAGGAGCTTTTGGATTATGCTTTGGATGGGATGAGAGATAGATGAAGCTTTGACCTTAGATGACCACCTTTATCTTATGACTTTGTTTTGATCATGGATTTCTTTTGTAACCGTATCTTTGGATTATTTTCCTTTCCTTGAACTTATGTATTATCCAAGTCGTGTTGACTTGACTTTCTCTTATGAATTTGTTTAAGACTTCCGCTGTGTTATTATGTATGCTTTGATTTGTCACCATAATGTGATGCTTCTACCCTTGTCGGGTTGGGGTGTTACAATTATGGTATCAGAGCCAGGTTGCGACCTGTAGTACATAAGTCATGGCCTGTGAGTCTTATGGACCCTAGGATTTGACCCTTAAGGTTTAAGTTTTGACTGGTGAGGTTTTGGGTAGTCTTAGGTTCTGTTTCGTCTTCCATTTCGTGCTTATTCTCTTATATTGTTGCTAATCGTTTTCGAAATCCTTCAGATGGTGAATACTCGACATCAGGAATATAATGGAGGGACCCCTGATTTTAAGGCCATGATAGCAGAAGCTTTGGCCAACGCTCTTCCTAACTTGGTGACTCAAGTCACCAACAATATTCAGAATGGGGCAGGTTCTTCCGGAGGTGGTGGTGCAGGTCCAAGTGGTGGTGGAGGTGCTCCACCAGTTGGTATCCATGTTTGGATGGAGAGGTTTAACAAGCTCAAACCCCTCTCTTTCCGGTCAGCTGCCGTTCCCACTGAGGCAGAAGACTGGATTATCCACATGGAGAAGATGTTTAAGGTTTTGGGTTGTCCAGATGAGTTTAAGACGAGATTGGCTGCATTTAAGTTTGAAGGTGATGCACAGAGCTGGTGGACAGCTTATGCTCAGTCTCAGGAGCAGGGTTTTGAGGAGACTTATACTTGGGAGGATTTTATGGGTATCTTTTATAAGCAGTACATTCCAGTGGCTGAACAGCAGCGATATGAGCGGGAGTATGGGAACATCCGTCAGGGGGACCGGGAGACGACTGGGGAATTTATGCAGCGATTTATGAGGCTGGCCAGTTTCGTTGGGCCAGAGATTACAGGAGATGCATACCGTCAGGCTAAGACATTTAAGTGGGCGTTAAAGAAATGGATATTGGACCGTATCGTGAATACGCATTATGATGATGTGGCGGCGGTTGCGAACGACGCTCGCAACATTGAGATGTTGCATAGTGATGGTAGTGGCTTTAACAAGCGTGATAGGGATGGTAACCGGGTGCATTTCAGAGGACAGAGTCAGCAGGGGCAGGGTCAGGATTTCAGAGGTCGGCAGGACCAGGCATCCGAGCAGAGGGGTCGACAGGACCATAGGTATGATCAGCGTGGTCGCCAGGACCGGGACTACAGTCAGAGGCGACAGGATTCTCGGGGTTATGATAGGCAGGTTTCTGGGAGGAGTGGGTACAATAACAACCCACGTCAGTATCGTGATCAGACTACTCGGGGTGCTCAGTCGGGTCATCAGGCAGGTTCTTCTGGACAGAGGAGGACTAGTGAGGCGTTACCTCCTCCACCGGTTTGTGTCACTTGCGGAAAATCCCATCCGGGGGTTTGCCATAGGATTACTTGTAGAGACATGAACTGTCCGCATGAGAAGCGGGCTGCAGCAGCAAACTCAGGTAGGCCGGCTCCTACCTCGGGTCGGGTTTATTCTCTCACACGTGATCAGGCGGCAGGCACGTCAGGTACCATTACCGGTTATCTTTATATTGGAGATCATATTGTTTTTGTTTTATTTGACACCGGTGCTACACACTCTATAATATCTAATACGCTTGCCAAGAAAATAAAAGTAACTCCAACACCATTGAATAATCCTATATCTATCTCTACTCCTATGAAAACCCAAGTCATCATCGATTGTGAATATGTAAATTGTCCGCTAAGATTTGATGATTGTGTTCGTCCGGCTAATCTGCTTCCCCTCGATATGATTGATTTTGATATAATTTTGGGTATGGACTGGTTGTCTTCTCATAAGGCCTCCATCGACTGTCATGCCAGAAGTGTAAGATTTGGTGATATCCATCATCCGGATTTTGTTTATCACGGTTCTCAGCCTTTGAAATCTGTTAAACTTATTTCTGCTATGAAAGCACGGACTCTAATCTCTCATGGTTGCCAAGGGTTTTTGGCCTCTGTTAAAGATACGTCTTCTCAGGGACTGATGTTAGTAGTGTTCCCATTGTTTGGGTGTTCGCTGATGTCTTTCCCGAAGAGCTTCCTGGTATTCCTCCCACCAGAGAAGTTGAATTCAGCATTGATTTAGTTCCCGGTGCTGAGCCTATCTCTAAGGCTCCGTACCGAATGGCTCCTGTTGAACTCAAGGAATTGAAAGTACAGTTAGAGGAGTTATTGGAGAACGGTTTTATTCGTCCGAGCGTTTCTCCTTGGGGCGCTCCTGTGCTATTTGTGAAAAAGAAGGATGGTAGTATGCGCCTTTGTATTGATTACCGGGAGCTCAACCGCATTACTATCCGTAACCGCTATCCCCTTCCGCGCATCGACGATTTGTTTGACCAATTGCAAGGGGCAAAGCACTTCTCTAAGATTGATTTGAGATCGGGATACCATCAGCTTCGTGTGAGGGAACAAGATGTTCCCAAGACTGCTTTTCGAACCCGCTATGGTCATTATGAATTCCTGGTTATGCCTTTCGGCTTGACCAATGCTCCGGCCGTTTTTATGGACCTTATGAATCGGGTATTTCATGAGTTCCTCGATAAATTTGTCATTGTCTTCATCGATGATATTCTTGTCTATTCGAAATCTAAGGAGGAGCACGAACAGCATCTTCGGACTGTGTTGGAGATTCTTAGACAGAAGAAGTTGTACGCGAATTTCTAAGTGTGAATTCTGGTTGAGTCAGGTCGCGTTTCTAGGTCACGTTGTTTCTGCGGAGGGTATCACTATGGACCCAGCGAAGGTCGAGGCTATCACTAAATGGCCTAGACCTACAAATGTGACTGAGGTGAGAAGTTTTCTGGGACTCGCGGGTTATTATCGTCGTTTTGTTGAGGGTTTCTCGCGGCTGGCCTTGCCATTGACACAGTTGATGAGAAAAGGGGAGAAATTTGTATGGACTGAGGAGAGGGAGAACAGTTTTGAGGAGCTTAAGCAGAGATTAGTGTCGGCACCTATTCTGACTCTTCCGTCTGGTTCGGGTGGTTTCCAGATTTATAGTGATGCATCTAAAAAGGGTTTGGGTTGCGTTTTAATGCAGCACGGGAAAGTCATCGCCTATGCTTCGAGGCAACTGAAGCCGTATGAAGAGAATTATCCGACGCACGATTTGGAATTGGCTGCAGTGGTTTTCGCTCTTAAGATATGGCGGCATTATCTATACGGCGAATCATGTGACATTATCACCGACCACAAAAGCCTTAAATATATTTTCACGCAGAAGGAGCTCAATATGAGACAGAGGCGATGGTTGGAGCTCCTGAAAGATTACGATACCAACATCCAGTATCATCCCGGCAAGGCAAATGTGGTTGCCGATGCTCTTAGCCGGAAGTCGGGTATGATTGCTAGTCTGAATTTTGAGCCTCGGATTTTAAATGATTTGGAGATTCTTGATGTTGAGTTTTGTGTTCGGGGTTGTGACGGTTACTGGGCTAGTCTAAAGGTTGAGTCCAATCTCATCCTGCGGATTAAAGAAGCCCAGAAAGATGACGGTGAACTCTGGGCCATTGTGCAGAATGTGGAAGATGGGAAGCAATCTGAGTTCCGAGTTGATGAGTTTGGTGTGGTATGGTTCGAGGATCGTCTGTGTGTTCCTAATGATCCTGATTTGCGAGAGGCTGTTTTGTCAGAGGCACATAGTTCTCCCTTTACTATACATCCGGGTTCCACCAAAATGGACCGAGATCTGAAGCAGCACTTTTGGTGGAGCGGCATGAAACATGATGTGGCATCTTATGTAGCAAGGTGTTTGACTTGTCAGCAGGTCAAGATCGAACACCAGAGAGCCAGTGGATTATTGCAGCCGTTAGATGTTCCAACCTGGAAGTGGGAGGAAATTTCTATGGATTTCGTATCGGGTTTGCCACTTACCAGAAAGAAACATGATGCGATTTGGGTGGTCGTCGATCGACTAACCAAGTCGGCTCATTTTCTACCGATTCGTATGGATTATAGTGTTAGCAGATTGGCAGAGATTTTCGAGCAGGAGATAGTTAGACTACACGGTATGCCTACCGCTATTATTTCAGATAGAGATCCACGTTTTACTTCCCGGTTTTGGAAGGGACTGCATAGAGCTTGGGGTGCACAGCTTAAGTTCAGTACAGCTTTCCATCCTCAGACAGATGGTCAGTCGGAGCGGACCATCCAGACATTAGAGGATATGCTGAGGGCATGTGCGTTAGAATGGACGGGTAGTTGGGACGAGTATCTTTGTTTGGTAGAGTTCGCTTATAACAACAGCTGGCATGCTAGTATTCGGATGGCTCCTTTCGAGATGTTGTATGGGCGGAAATGTAGGGCACCCATTTGTTGGAACGAAGTGGGAGAGCGTGCTATTGAGGGTCCGGAGTTGGTTCAGATCACGAATGAGAAGGTAGATGTTGCTAGGGAGAAGTTGAAAGAAGCTCGGGCTCGTCAGAAAAGTTATGTGGATAAGCACCGTCGTGATTTGGAGTTTCAGGTTGGCGATCGGGTTTTCCTTAAGGTTTCACCGTTTCGAGGAGTTAAACGCTTTGGAATCAAGGGCAAGCTGAGTCCTCGATTCATCGGACCATTCGAGATCCTGGAACGTATTGGAGAGGTTTCCTACCGATTAGCTCTACCTCCCCAGCTTTCGCATGTGCATGATGTATTCCATGTATCTCTTCTACGGGGATACAACTATCATCCTCTTCATGTGGTATCTTATCCTTTCGATCAGATTCAACCGGATATGTCTCTTCCGGAGGAGCCGGAAGGGTTCTGGATCGCCAAGAGCGAGTTATGAGACGTAAAGTCATTCCATTCGTTAAGATTCTTTGGCGGAACCACCCAGAGCGGGAAGCTACCTGGGAGACCGAGGAGTCTATTCGAGAAAGTTATCCTCATTTTGTATTCTGATCTGGTATGTCACTATTTTGTTTCCGTTCCATTTCAGTTCTACTTCTTTGCAAATTTCGAGGACGAAATTTTTCGTTTAGAGGGGAAGAGTTGTAAAACCCTAAAATCTAAAATGTGTAAAAAGACCAAAATGCCCCTACAACTTTGAAAATTAAATAAAGGCTTATATAACTTATAAATTAATTCCAAAAATTATGAAATGTACCAAGTATGACATGAAATAATTAGAGAGCATCATAAAATATTTGTGCAAGCTATAAAAATTATTATTACACATAAAAAAGTCCAAAATAATTAAGTATACAATTATTTTATTTTAAAAGTTATTTAAGTGTAATTAAATTACAAAATAAATGGAAATAAATGCAAAATAAATGATGATTGACCTAGGCATTAATTAGGCCGCTCCTTTGATTTCCCCCTCCTCCAAATATTCGGCATTATCACCCTTAAGCAACCAAATCATTTTTCTCTCCCTAAAGCAAAACCGAAGGAACCAAAAACCCTAGAATTAGCCACCAAAAATTCATCCGAATTTCTGGAGTTGCAAGATTAATTTTCCCTTGTTCTTCATCATCTAAAGGAAGCTAGAAAAATACGTTTGAGGTCGTGGGTCTCTTGGTTCGATCGTGATATTCCATTCCTTATCGCTAGGTCAAATCGTAAGTTTATTCATCTATAATTCGTACGACTCACTTTAAATTCGTTTCTTATTTTTCTCATGATCCTTACCTCGTATATACTCAGTGAAAAATTATTACAAGGTCGTGGGATTGTTCGTGTGGTTGTGGTGAAATTCTTCTTGTCGAGTGGCATATCCGAGTAGCATAATTCGTTGCGCCTAATATACGTGCTCTTTATTCGATCTGGTATTTTTCCTATGAATATTACATCATATGAATCTCAAATAAAATGCTATACACGAACCATGCATGATCTACAAATTATTTGTGAATTAAAAGTTAAAAACGTGTTTAAATCCAAAATAATTGAATCCGTATTTTTGGGACTTTTTATTTATTTTATTTAGACTTTACATGATCATAATAATCTGTGAAAAATGCTACTTCGAATTATTGGGGCCTAATCGAATTATTTTTGGATTTATGTAATTACCGGATTTAAGAAAAAGAAAAGAAAGAAAAGAAATAAAATGTGGATCGATTTAGGGTTTATGTTTTAGGGCTGTTTTTGATTAATTAAATGATGTTTAAGGATGGTCTAATGATTGGTGAATGATTGTTTTTTTTAGGGCTAGTATTTTGATAATAAAATGTTATACGATTTAGTATTTAAAATGTTAAGGGGTGTTTTGTAACTTTTGAAACTTAAGGGTTATTTTTAGAACTTAATTTGGACTGCATACTATTCGAATAAAATATAGCTTAGGGGTGTCATGTGTAATTTTTATGTTTTAAAGGATTAAAATGTATTTATTAATTATTTACTTAGGGTTCGAATTGCAAATAATTAAAATGAAAGGACTAAACATGTAAATTCTGGAAAGTTGAGGTCGAATGGAGTAATAAAATATATTCAGGGGGTTATGGGTAATTTTGGTAATTTAATGGCTTAATATGTAATTATTGATAATTAAAAGTTGAAATTGTGATTTAAGGGACTAAATATGTAACTTTGATAACTTGAGGGACTTGATGTGTAAATTATGAATACTTAAGGGTAGATTTGTATAATATGATAAAATAAGTGATCATTGTGTAATTTTGATAAACTAAGGGTCTAATGTGTAATTATGGATATTATAAGGTTTAAAATGTAAATTATATAACTTAAGGGTGTAAAGTGTAAAATTGGGAAACTTGAGGGGCTGAATTTGTTAACTTGATAAATATGGATTCAAAACAGGTTACTTGAGATATTTTCATGTTTGTACTTTAACTTTGATATAATTACACTTAAAACCCTAATTTATGTAAAGTCGTCATTATTAACCCTCAACTTTCGTGACTTGTTAAAATACACCCTGAAGCCATAATATGTTGTGATAACGACTTAACCTAATTGAGAATATTGAAATCTTACTAATTATGAGAACTTTCTAATTATGGAAACCTGCTAAAAATGGAAAGTTACTTAAAATGGAAAGGTTTGTAATTATGTTCTACCCCTCTAGGTGTGAAGAAGGAGAGGACCTGATCTTTTTTATCTTATTCATTTCGGGTTGTGTTTGCTTTTGGAATAAGGTACAGATATTCTGCTTCTTGAATGAGGAGCCTTCGCTCTCACTTTATTTTCGTATTAGGGTTTTCCATGCCATTGCTATGATTCCCTACTTTGACTTTGAACCTTTGATATATGAACCTTTTGGCAATTGGGACCCTTAGCATTTGAACTTTGATGTGTGAACCTTTTGATATGAACCCTTTGATTTGGACTTTGACATGTGACCCTAGTTTGATACCCGAGCCAAGTTCGTTTCCTAGCCATGAAGGTAACATGGCCGTGTCTGTGATGCACCACTGGCATGACTAGCGTGTAGCCCTAGTGATTTGGTTACACCGTCCCCATTTTGATTATGATATGCATGCACACTATATGATTTATTATGGCCGATATGATTTTTCGGGGGGCGAATGGATGCATCCTAGGTTCGTGTCCGTGTTCGTGGACAGTTCGTTTTGATATGATATGGTGACTGGGGATGGGTGCAATCCACTCCTTTCACAAAGTTCGGGAGCTGATCACTCCAACTGGTACATGAGGACACCCCTCATATTATCGGCTTATTTGAGAGGCATCCCCTCTACATGATTATGATATGATTATGATATGATATGTGATATGTTTGGGCTCGTGGTGGATGACTGTCCTAACCTTTACTCTTGTACCTTATTTATATCTCTTTCATTATGCTTCAATTGTTCGTTTCCGTTTATTATATATCTGTTCACTGGGCTTTTTAAGCTCAGCCGCACGTTTTCTTTTCATGTGCGCAGGTATCTAAGCTAGGAGCTTTTGGATTATGCTTTGGATGGGATGAGAGATAGATGAAGCTTTGACCTTAGATGACCACCTTTATCTTATGACTTTTTTTTGATCATGGATTTCTTTTGTAACCGTATCTTTGGATTATTTTCCTTTCCTTGAACTTATGTATTATCCAAGTCGTGTTGACTTGACTTTCTCTTATGAATTTGTTTAAGACTTCCGCTGTGTTATTATGTATGCTTTGATTTGTCACCATAATGTGATGCTTCTACCCTTGTCGGGTTGGGGTGTTACAGAGATGGTGGTACATCATGGTATAAAGGACCATGGATATCCGGGTAAACCGATGAAAAAGCATGGGTTGTTGACCTTCAAAGGTCATGGGTGGAGGATTGGTTGACCTTGGTGGAAGGTCTTCCAAGTCATCAAGGTATGGGTGTGGTGATGAAGGTGGAGTCCTAAATAGCTCCATTGGTTGTAGTTTGGGTGATTTTGGGGGTGATGGTGATTTAACAGGGTGTGATGGAGCGGGTGGTGGAGTGGTAGCTATTGGAGTAATTGTTGGTGGTTGAGTATGTATGACTACATTTGGTGGTGTTGAAGTGGATAGTGTGAGAAAATTCTCACTTGCAATAGGTGATGAGATATTTAGAGGAGATGATTCCTCTGATGATGAGTTTGCTAAGTTTATGAAGCAACATGGTTTAACACTAATGCGGGCAGTTCGTTTTGGAGGTCTAGAGGTGGAAGAGTTGTTTGATTTAGTCATGGTGAAGTAATGTAGCTAAGATGGACAGGAGAGAAAGTAGAGGAAATGGTGAGTGAGTGATTTTAGTGATGATCCTAAGGTACTAATTTATAGGCAGAAGGTTTGTTGGTCTGTGTGTTTGGATTGGATGTAAATCTAATGGAGAATGTTGGTTCCTAATGATTTGGAACAAAAATTTAAGCTTGTCACATCTCAAGGTCAAACCATTGAAATGGAGTTGAGTGATATGAAGTTGATTTGCAGTAAATGCAAGAAGATAGTGGAAATTCTGATGACAAGATGTTTCCACGGATTTGACGGATCCCTAAAAAGGGTTCCTTGCTTGTATTAGAAAGGTAACTCACAGGAAAATTTTGAAAATTCAAATTTTGGTGGGAAATTGAGTTCCTAATGTTCTAAGAGTTTCCTAAAGCATTCTAAGGAGTTTAATGATCAGTGAGCATAATCTAAAAAAGCTACAACCTAAAATCTAAGTGTCGGGAATTTTTGAAAAAATGACTGTTGTACCCACGGATCCAATCGACAACAAAGGCGGAGCCAAAGTTTGGGAGCCGCCGAATCCGTGGGTCCTGGACTGGAGGAGCCAACTGATACATTAGGCGGATCCAAATTCTGGGATCCGCCGGATCCGCCGTCCGAATGTGCTAAAACTAACAGAGAGCTATGCAAATTTCGCATTTTTCGACCAAAACCCGAAATTTCTCCTATAACGTATGTAATAGCTAATATGTAGTACAAATATACTAAATATATATATTCTAACACACGTTTGCACATAAATAAATCCGATCATAATATTCTACCATATAGGGAGTTAAGCCAAACGGGGGCTTAAACTCGGAAAATTGATAACACTAAGTGCTATCGACCTGCAAATCTCAGTTAGTTCACATACACATCAAGTACTACCACAGTAAGTTAAGAACCATACATGTTTAACACATAATTGTCAAATAATGTCTAAACCCAAACACTCCTCTCATTTGAACTTCTTACTTAACTTCTTGTACCCCTTGTGAAGTTTCATTGATGATGTTTGAGCACGAGGGCGTTTGCCTTTGTCAACCGCTACCCTAAAATCGCTTAAGGGAACAAAGGTGTGTTGAATTTCATCATAATCGGGAACAAAACCTAAGGCATTTCTAGGAATGGGTGCAAAAGCTCTATAGAGACGAGTCAAGAGCATTCCATAAGGCATTGCCATGTTACCTTGAACCGGAATATCGGCCATTCGCTTGGCGATATAGAATGCAAGGTTGAAAGGTTGACGGGTGGACACACTATACATCATGTAACATAGACAAGCATTGATGTGATCTCGATTTCCTACCGTGCTAATGATGTTGGCTCTCAAAACTTCTTCTAACTTCCTAAACTCGGGCTTGAGTTCATTTAGCTCCATAGCAAATGGATCTCTAGCCACTTGCTTACCTTGATGTACCCTAGTTGGGTTATTCCTTGGTAAGAAAAAATGTTCCCTAATGGTTTCTTTGTCGGTCAAGGGAGTGGCATATGGTGCCGTTCTTTGAAGGTTTGATTCTAGAATAGTCAAAGACCATTTATCGGAGTAGACACATGTTCCATAATGTGGAACTCCTAAGACCTCACCAAATTGATCTAGGGGAATATTGAACAAGGTTCCATTGACACTAAAGTGAATGCTCATAAGACCATTGTCACTTAAACTAAGACCTATGGTGGTATAGAACTCAAGAATGAACCTAGGTACTATAGGCTCATCAATATCTAGGAGACTATCAAAATGAATTGCGGCTAATTGCTCACGGAGATTGGTGTCTTCATAGAATAAGGGGTCTACTACCCTACCCTCATGGATGTAATATTTTTCTAGTGCCTTAAAGATGTTGACTTGGGCATCGGTTAGACCCTTGGTTTTGTGATGTTTGGGAAGGTAATCGAGAGTCTTTTTGTGATCGTAATTGGTTGCGGGAGGCATAGTTATCCTAGACACGAAAAATATATATAGTTTAGTTAAAATTATCAAAAGTATATATATGTCTAGTGTGTGCCTACATGGGGACAATGTGAAGGTGCAGTTATCTCGACTCCTTTTGATGCATGAAAATTATGTTTATGCAAGTTTTATGATAAAACGAGAGATAACCCAAACGCTCCTACTTCAATGTAGCTACGATTGAATGTACCCGAAAATACATATTAATTATGTATTTCCTTTAGCATTCAAGAGACATTATGCAAGTGATGCTCAAAATATAACGTTTTTTGTATTTGTATGAACAATGTCCAAAAACCATTTTTCCTAGTCGTGAGAAGATTTTAGCAAAAATTTCTCATGGGGTTTTTGATGAATAATGACAATGTACTACAAGATGCAATTCCTAACTATGAAAAACATGATTTGTTATGCAATTTAGTAAATATGCTCCATGATTTTTCAAGAATTATGCATAACCCCAATTTTTGGTTTTGTGCATGAAATAGAAATCCTAGACGCAGATCAGGAATGCAAATATGTTAAGGATACTTACAGTGATGATTTGAGCACAATTTGGTTGAGAAAGATGGCCTAATTTGTGAGTTTGGTGAATTATTGGTCGTATTTCCAGTGGGTGATATGTTTTGGAGTGAATGATGAATAGTACAGGAGTTTATTTAATATAAAAACCTGGTCATCATGTGACGGATCCGGCGGATCCCAAACAAGGGTTCCGCCCTTGTTGTCGTTTGGATCCGCAGGATCAGAACACAAGGTTTGGCTTTTGCCGTGTTTTGGTTAATCTAAGGTTTGAGCTAATGTCTAATCTACTCACTAGATTCCATTAATCCTAAGCCAAGTCTAAGATAATTGAATGGTTCTCTCTTGAGAGGTTTTGTGAGGATGTCGGCAATGTTGTCCTCTGAGGAAACTTTCTCAATTGAGATGTTTCCCTTCTGAACATTATCACGAAGGAAGTGATGACGTATCTCTATGTGTTTGGTTCTAGCGTGTTGGATTGGGTTTTTGCTAAGATCGATAGCTCCTTTGTTGTCACAAAGAATGGGGATGTCGTTGAGTACAATTCCGTAGTCGACGAGAGCTTGTTTCATCCATAGTGCTTGTTGGCAAGCTTTTCCTGCTGACACGTACTCGGCTTCAGTTGCTGATATGGCGAGGGCTGTTTGTTTCTTAGCAAACCATGCGGTGAGACAATGTCCTACAAAGGTACAAATACCGCTAGTACTTTTCCTATCAACATAGTCACCGGCATGGTCTGATTCGGCATACTCAATGGTTTCTACACCTGTCCCTTTGGGATACCATAATCCTAAATGTGTAGTGCCTTTTATGTACCTAAATATCCGTTTAACGGCTTCAAGATGGGATGTTTTGGGATCTTCTTGAAAGCGTGCACATAGACAAACACTAAACATGATGTCCGGTCTACTAGCCGTTAGGTAAAGTAAACTACCAATCATCCCTCTATATTTAGTGCTATCTGCTGATTCAATTTCGTCATCCTTGGTTAGTTTGGTTTTGGAAGACATTGGTGTTTTCATGGGTTTTGAATCTTCAAGACCAAACTTCTTAAGCATATCCTTGATATACTTAGATTGGTTGAAGAATATCCCATCTTCTAATTGTTTTATTTGGAGACCTAAGAAAAAGTTTAGTTCCCCCATCATACTCATTTCAAACTCGTCATGCATGATTTTTGAGAAATCGTCGCATAACTCTTGACAAGTTGAACCGAATATAATGTCATCCACATATATCTGGACGATGATAATATGTGATCTCTTTTTCTTGGTGAAGAGAGTATTGTCTACTAGGCCCATGGTATACTTATGGTCAACTAGGAAGGTCTTAAGTCGATCATACCAAGCTTTTGGTACTTGCTTAAGTCCGTATAATGCTTTCTTAAGTTTGTAGACATGATTAGGTTTTTCAAAATCGGCAAAGCCGGGAGGTTGTGCTACATATACTTCTTCATTAATGAAACCATTTAGAAATGCACTTTTGACATCCATTTGAAATAGTTTAAAGTCATATGCACATGCATATGCAAGTAATATCCTAATTGACTCAAGTCTAGCTACGGGTGCAAAAGTCTCATCATAATCTATACCCTCTTGTTGATTATAGCCTTGGGTACTAACCTAGCTTTGTTTCTAGACACAATGCCATTTTCATTCATTTTATTTCTAAAAACCCATTTTGTACCTATTATGGTTTGATTTTTAGGTTGTGGAACTAATGTCCAAACGTTATTCCTAACAAATTGATTTAATTCTTCTTGCATCGCAATGACCCAAGATTCATCTTTTATGGCTTCATTGACATTTTTAGGCTCTATTGTTGAAACAAAACAAAAGAAATTACTTTCTTTTTGAGCTTTAGACCTTAATGTTCTTTCGTTGAGTTTTCCTATGACGTTTTCTATTGGATGACTTTTTGTTTCTTTGATGTTGACTAAATCTCTTTTTACTGGTTCATCTTCTTTATCATTTTCAACATTTTCCTGATTTTCAACCATTTGTTTGTCAACTAAGTCATCATCTACCAAAGGTGATGTCTTAGTGGGAGGTGGACTTTCATCGAATGTTACATTCAATGATTCCTCGACTCTTGAGGTTTCTTTGTTCAAAACTATGTACGCTTTACTAGTTTGTGAATATCCTAGAAATACACCTTCATACGACTTTGGGTCGAATTTGGTGAGATAATACTTTGTGTTTAAAATGAAGCACTTGCTTTCAAACACTCTAAAGTATCCTAAAGTAGACTTTTTGCCTCTGTATAACTCATATGGAGTCTTTCCCAAGAATGGTCTAATTAGAACTCGGTTTAGAATATATGTAGATGTATCTACAGCGTGACACCAAAACTTTTGAGGTATGTTTTGTTCATTTAACATGATTCTGCTCATTTCTTGAATTGTCCTATTTTGCGTTCTACCACACCGTTAGATTGAGGGGTTCGAGGAGCCGAGAAATTATGAGTTATGCCATTGGCATCACAAAAGGTTCCGAATTGGAATTCGTTGTCGAATTCACGACCATGGTCAGTTCTAATTGATACTATGTTACTTCCTATTTGATTTTGAATTTTCTTACTTAAGATTTCAAATTTATCAAATGCTTCGTTTTTAGTTTTTAGAAACTTAGTCCATGTACACCTAGAGTAGTCATCTACTATTACCAAAGTATAGAAGTTTCCCCCGTAACTTTGTATAGCGGATGGACCAAAAAAATCCATGTGCAATAATTCTAGACACCTAGATGTAGACACCATGTTTTTAGCCTTATGGTTGTTATGAACTTGTTTTCCTATTTTGCAAGCAACACGAAAGTGTTGGTCATATTTCAACTTGGGCAGATTTCTAACGAGTTCCTTAGATGATAAGGATTGAATTAACCTCATATTGGCGTGACCTAAGCGTCGATGCCATAGAGTTGAGTTTTCATCCAACGAGGTAAGACAAAGCTTGTCTTTAGGTGTTTTGTCAAGTTTCATAACGTAAACGTTATTCTTCAAAACATCTTTTCCTACAGTTATGCCATCCTTAAGTATTTTACTTCCATTTTCACTGAAAAGGACGTTATACTTTTTGCGGCATAATTGACTAATACTAAGCAAGTTAAATCCTAAGTTATCTACATGAGCAACATCATCAATAGTGAGAGAGTCATGAGAAATCGTACCTTTTCTGATGATTTTACTTTTAAGCTTGCTACCGAATGTGACATTACCTCCGTCATACACTTGGTAGTCTGAGAAAAGGCTTTTGTTTCCCGTTATGTGCCTTGAGCACCCACTATCTTTGATCCATTCATCAGGTTCTAGTTCAACTTTTAAGCACACCTAAGTTCAAGAAAAACTCAAGCGTTTGGTCCCCAATATCTCATGGGTCCGTTTGGGTTAAACATAACATTATCATGATTCATGTATGGAAATGGTGGACAAATGTTCCATGGCATGAACTTGGGACCTTGAAAGTTTCTAGACATGTTTTGGTTCCAATTTCTTTGATAATGATGTTGCGAGTTGAAGTTACTTTTTGGAAAAGGGTGTTTGGGAAAACTAGTTTTTGGTGCCTATTGAACCGTTTTAACTCTATACTCATTTCTAACTTGACCTTTTCCTATAGACACTGATGGTTTTTGTTTATTATCAGTTGTACTAGTACTAGGTTTTCTAGTGACTCTAATGAATTCAGTACGATCAGTTTTTAGAACCTTCTGTTCACAACCTGTACCGGCGGATCCTTTTGGCACAACTAGCGGATCCAAAACTTTGGATCCGTCGGATCCGTCAGCTTCTGACTTAGTTGGAACAGTTTCTTTTTCTTTCACTGTTTGTTTCTTAAACTCACCTAGGCTTCCTTGTTTCATAACTCCTAGTCCGGTTTTATCATTAGGTAGTTTTTGTATCTTCATTATCTCATCTACACAACTTATGTTTTTATCAAACTTTCTAAACTTAGAATTTTGTTTGATGAGTTCTTCCTGTGTTGACTTAAGTGCTTCTAGTTCTAACTTAAGCTCCTGACATGACACACATGTTTCTTTAACACTGTTACCCTTTTCAATTCTTATTTCCTTTTCTTTTAACCAATGAACTTCGTTTTCTAAAAGTGTTGTTTTGGTTTTTAAGAATTTATTCTTGTTAATGATTTTAAGGGTAATTTCACACAGTTTTGTTATATTCTATTTCTAAAGATTCATCATCTATAGAGGAGTATGATGAGTCAGAATGTACCTCTTCTGTGTCGTGAGCCATGAAAGCAATTTCGTCGTTCTTAGGCTCATCATCATCTCCTTCACTATCACTCCAAGCTCCACTGACAAAGGCTCTTTGAGACTTGTTCTTTGGAGGCTTTGGACGATCACCTATCAAGTGACTAGAGTCTCCACACCTATAACACTTCCTATCTATCTTTCCTTTTCTATCATCACGGTCTTTTCGAGAGGATTTCTTTTCTTCATGAGGTGGTCTAACGAACTTTCCTCGTCTCCTGAAGAATTTCTTGAAATCTCTTACCGCCATGGCATATTCTTCATCTTCACTACTAGAACAAGACTCTTCATCACTTGACTCTACTCTAGCTTTCAAGGCAATGGACTTCATTTTCTCCTTCTTGCCTTTAACTATTTCTGAGTCTTTTTCCATCACCATTTCGTGAACTTTGAGGTTTCCTATGAGCTCATCCAGTGTCATACTTGAAAGATCCTTAGATTCTTCAATAGCTGTCACCTTTGCTCTCCACTTCGGGTGGAGTGCTCTTAGAAATTTCCTAACAAAATTCTTACTAGAAAAAGATTCATCAAGTGCTTTAAGAGATGTAATGATAGTATTAAACCTAGAAAAAGCACTATCAATGGTCTCATCTTCAGAGATAACAAATTGTTCATATTGTTGAACAAGAAGATCAATTTTGTTATCTTTGACTTGTGAGTTCCCTTGATGAATGATGATTAGTGATTGCCAAATATCTTTAGCCGTTTTACACATGAAAACTCTTTCATATTCCTTTTTAGGTAAGGCATTGTAAAACATCATTTTGGCTTCATTATTTTTGGCAATCAACCTCTTTTGTTCATCACTATGACGAATAAAAGAGTTACCTATATCCCGACCACCTGAAATATCACTACTTATAGGTTAGTAATCACCCTCTACAATAATATACCACAGATCTATGTCCTTTGACTTCACATATGTCTCAAATCGATTTTTCCAATATATGAAACAATTTGGTTCAAATAGTGGTGGTCTTTACATAGATTTCCCTTCTTTAAAGTTTTCAAAATCCTTTGATCGTTTCAAGTTTTTAAAGTACAATATATTTTGAAAATCTTGAGTAACACCGCTCTGATACCAATTATGAAAAACTAGAAGGGGGGTTGAATAGTTTTACCGTTTAAAATTAATTCTCTTTGTTACTTATCGTGATTTCAAAGTTAAGTAAACAATCAAGCACACAAACAAGTGATATAAGTAAATAAGTAAAGAGAGGAAAGATCAAACCACACAACACAGTCGTTTATAGTGGTTTGGCTACAAGGACTCTCTTTCTTGCCCTACTCCACTCCTTGAGCCTCTAACTCGAGAGTTTATCTTCACTAAGAAACAAGCTCCCTTCTAGGCGGAGAAAACCTTTACACGTCGCTTAATCTTTTTCCGGTACTAAGCTAAACACCGAGTTCTTTACAAGGGTACAACCACTCCCGTTTGGTTCTTTACAAGGGTACAACCACTCCCGTTTGGTTCTTTACAAGGGTACAACCACTCCCGTTCACTCTATGTGTTTTGAGGACTAAAACACTAACCGGACTCTACTGTATGAATGATACTAACTATGATGTGTGACTAATACAAGAACACACAGACTCTATGTTAGAAGGAAGATAACAGACTGTTACTCCTTATATGTTGAGATCTTCTTTGTTATAAAAGGAAAGATCTATAAAATGTTAGTAAGCTAAGGGTTAGTGATATGCAAATGAATGAGTATGTATTTTAAGCTGTATGAGTGATGAAATGGCAAAATGATCAGCTTGCTATTTATAGGCAAAGCTGATCAACAGGCGGCGGATCCAGCGGATCCCCAAAATTGGATTCGTCCGTGTATCACTTTGGATCCGCCGTGTCAGGCCAAATAAGAGATCTTCAAATCTTTCCAAATCTTGCCATATCTTTCCATATCTTCAAATGTCAACTCTTTGGCTTGAAGATCTAAACAAAATATTACAAAATCTTACCAAGATTGTGTACATGATGCATGCCATGATGTCATCCTAATATTTAACTAATAAAGTTTCCATTTTAAGAAATAAACATGTAAACTTGTATATGTTATTTCTAGAAAACTTTGTGATGTGAAAATGTGTTTGTAAAATGATTATCACTATAAATGTAAAAGACTTAATCTTATTTATGCTTTGCTTAAAGATAAACTTTGTAATTGTCATTAACAAAACTAAGCAAAGATCGTAAAATATAAATAAAGTTTTTAGGACGATATTTGTATTAACAGAGACTTTTTCGTACAACTGCTTCCACAATTCCTTATCTTTAGGATGACGTTTAACATCGCTGTTCAATTCACAGTTTACTTTTGGCGCCTTTGGTCCCATTTCCCGCCTAAAGTCTTGGGAACCGTTCATCTACCTCTCCAGCCTATTTATACCTATCGATTGTATACCAAAGAACACACACAAACACATATATCCCTTTCAATTCAAAGAAAACTTCAATAATGGCAGAAAATAATAGTAACTTTCAAAATGATGCAAAAGAGTACGAGTTCATGTTAAACAACTATTTGCTGTTTGACGCAGTGTTTGATGATTTCGGGGATGAACCCATTGTAGAATATGTGTCGTATAAGCATGTAAATACGTGGATGAGGAGAATAATTTTGAACTGGCTGCATACAAAAGACTTTTACTAGGATGAGGTTTTGGGACTGAATGAGGTGGAAGAGGAGGAACAAGATGAAGAGGAGGAGGAGGATCAACAGGATGCGGAGGTGGCTCAAAGTGAGGTGGTGCAGAAAAATGAAGATGATCAGTAGCAAAATATGGTGGTGCATCGAAACCAGGGAGAGCAGCAAGATGGGTTTGAAGACCCTTATGATCTAGACAAGAGGATTCGCAATCTTGAAATTATGTTTCAACGACTCGAGGAAAGGAAGAAATGGATGGAAAGCAGGGAAGAGAGCTCTGGTTCTAACAAGTTGGTGTGAAATGGAGTGAAGCAGTTTATGATGATGGTGTTTTTATGTTTTTAGTATGTTTAGTATTTAGGTTGGATAATTAGATGTATGGTTGTAGCTTTTATGAATGGTTGTAGCTTTTAAAAAATATCAATGAAATATTTGATGTTTAATTAATTGTTTATGGTTGCTTTTGAATGTTTGATTCAAGGAAGTCAACAAACCAAAATTTGCATAAGGGTAAGTGGTGAAAAGAATGCTGAGGGTTTATGGGCAAAAGAGGAATCGTTATCTGTGTTTCCCCTGATGTTAAAGGGGTGTTTGGTTTCTTGGATAATAGCAGTCTTTTTTAAAAATCTACTCTTTAATACTTAAAAGACTATTAACACTGAAACAGTAAACTATCTTGTAATGCAAGAACAACAATATCACCAAAACTGATTAAGTTTCTTCCTTTACACTTAATCCCTTCCAAATGTATGAGTGCAGTATGGTTTTAAATGAAAATTGAGTTCATACTGCTGAGAAAAAGTTTTTGCACAAAGTTTGTACTGCTAGGCAAAAGTTTGTACTGCTAGCGTAAAACTTTGTACTGTTGGGTAGCCGTTAGTACTGTTTGGGTAATAACCGTGTTTTATTTATAGCCGTTGGGGTAATTTTTGTCAATTACTTCGCTTAAGGGTTTCATAAATTGGATAATTCTCTTTCTTTATCTAATTTATATGATTTCTTCAAACTAAAGAAACAATTTATTGAAGTCGGTCCAATCGAAACCATAAGTATTCTCTATAAAATTCCAATTGGCTTTACCAAACATACTTTCTCTCATAAACGATCATAACCCAGCACTCTAATCAAGCCTTTAATCAATTTTCATGGCAAATTTAGAGTTTTGTGATACACATAACTAGGTTGCATTCTTGGAGAAACCAGAAGGGAGTCAAGACTTCCACCAGATAGTAGATTTTCTAAACACTACCCACATCAGGTATGCTCTTACAGTCAATCCTACTATCTATGTCTCTCAAATCAAACAGTTTTGGCAGACTGTTACTACCAATACATTTGAGAATGGAGACAAAGAGTTAATTGCAACAGTTGATGGCAAAACAATAACTATTACTGAGTCATCTGTTAGGAGGCATCTCCATTTAGCATATAACAATGGTATTAGTTCTTTTCCTAATACTAAAATTTTTCATCACATTTTCAGAATGGGGTATGACATATCTTCTCAAATTCTGACTTTTCAAAAAGGATGTTTTGCCCCACAATGTAGATTCTTCATACATACCATCCTTTATTGTTTAAGTCCAAAGAAAACCTCATGGGAGCAATTCAGTAGCAATATTGCAACTGCTCTCATTTGTTTAGCAACAAACATGACTTTTAACTTTTCAAAATTAATTTTTGATGGTATGTTGAAAAATGTGGATAACAAATACAAGTTTTTAATTTATCCAAGGTTTATACAAACGGTTTTGAATATAAGGAAAAGTTTGCTTCTATCTCATAAAAATGTTTATCCAACTCCTTGCCTTACTCAAAAACTTTTCAGTAACATGAGCATGGCTTCTAAGGGGTTTACTGGGATAGTATTTCCACTTTTCGAAACAATGTTGGTTCAAAATCAAAACATTCTGGGTGAAGGACCAACAAGCCCAATTAAGTCCCATCACACACCCACAGGTTCATCTGGTTCTCAATCAGCCTCACAACCAACTTCATCACCATATAGGAGTTCATCCAGAGAGGAATTTGTTGTTCTTCAGCCAAATATGGGGGAAATGCCCCATGATTCACCTCCCCCATGAGGTAACACACCTGGAAGTGATGAGGGCAGAGTGTCACTAAAGGAATTGATGGATATTTGTACCAAATTGACTCAAAGGGTGACTGGCTTGGAGAAAGAACTCAAGGAGACAAAACAGTTGTATGGTACTGCTTACAAGAAGCTCATTGAAAAAGTGAAGAAATTGCAGTCTAAAGTCAAGTCACTTAAAGCAAAGAGAAAGACAAATATTGTGGAGTCTACAAGCTCAGATGATGATGATTCAGATGATAACATAGATGATGATGATTCAGATGATAACATGGATGATTCTTCCAAACAGGGGAGGAAGATAGCTGATATTGATCAAGACCCCAATATTTCTTTGGTTGAAGAGAATGTTGAGTTTCAGGGGAGGCAAGATATGGGTGAAGAAAATTTGGATGCTAAAAATATTGGTACTGCTCATCAACAAGTTAGTACTGCTGGTATTGCTGTTGCAGGGGTTAGTACTGCTAGGGTTGTGTATGATAGAAGGCAAAGGGCAGATAAAGAAAAGGGCATTATGATTGAAGAAGAGCCACCAAAGAAGGTCAAGAAGAGTGTTCTTGCTCAGATTAGTTTTGATGAAGAGGTAGCTAGGAAAGCACTAGAAGATGAAAGAGCACAATTTGAGATAGTAAAATTCCTTGAAGAAAAAAGACTTGCAAATGAAACAGCTGAAGCACAAAGGTTAGCACAAGAACAATCTGATGCACTTCTGGCTAAGAAGTTACATGATGGTGAACAAGCAAGGTTTAATGACGCGGCACAAGTTCAGTCTATGATTGATGCTAATAATGTTTTAAAGGAAAGGCTTGATGAACTCAGAGCAGATGAAGTGTTGTCCATTGAAGAGAAGTCAAGAAAACTTGCTGAACTAATAAATTCAAGAAGAAAGTCTGCTGCAGAACAAAAAGCCAAAGAAAAGAGGAGTAAACCACCTAGTCAAGCTGAGCAAAGAACCACCATGTGTCTTTACATGAGGAACATGGCTGGATACAAAAGGAATGATTTCCAAGGTAAAAGTTTTGAGGAGATCAAGAGTGAGTTTGAAAGGGTTTACAGAAGAGTGAACACATTTATTCCCATGGGAACAGAAGAAGCAAGTAGAACTACAAAGAGAGCAGGTATATTATTGGAGTCTGAATCTTCAAAGAAACAGAAGATTGGTGAAGAAGAAGTACCTACAGCAGAGGATTCAAAGAAGCAAAAGACTGAAGAAGATAAAGAAGATCAAACATATGTTGGTTATAATCCCAGATGCATTGAAGGTTGAACCTATTCAAGCTAACCATCCAATTATTGATTGGGAGATACACCCAGATACATTTGGGAAAGCTTGGAAGATAATCAGGGTAGGAGGACACTCAGAAGTTTATAAGTATTTTGAAGATATGCTGAAGATTTTTGATAGAGAAGACTTGGACAAACTATGGAGTCTGGTTCAAGAAAGGTTCAGATCTACAGATCCTATAGAAGACAAAGACAAGGAGCTATGGGTGGAATTGAAGAGGTTGTATGAACCTGATCCAGAAGATATCTTATGGCAGTTTCAAGCTCATGACTTGGGTACAACATGGAGACTGTATGATACATGTGGTGTTCACCATGTATCTACAAAGAATGGAGTGGATGTCTACATGCTGATAGAAAAAGATTATCCATTAAAAGTAGCTATCTTATTTGTTATGTTAGCTTCTAAGCTCAGAGTTGATGAAGACTCGGAAATGACAAGAGAATTACTGAGAAAGATCTTCACAAAAGCAAAAAGGAAATAATGTTAGTACTGCTAGTGTAAATATTAGTACTATCAGGTTTAACTTTGTACTGCCAGGTTTAACTTTGTACTGCCAGGTTTAACTTTGTATAGAAGATATTTAGATTTTGTAACAATTTTCTTTAATAAAACAGATAGTTTATAAGACGAATACAAAAGAAGGTATAATCGAAAAAGACCCAAGGGCGGAGGTGGTTGAGTTGTTGGTGTTGTGAAGGGGAGGTCACAGGTTCGATACCTGTGGCTTCCTTTTTGGTATTTCCCTCCCCAAAATTTTTAAAAAGCCCCCCATTTTTTTCAGCAAATTTCAAAATCCTACCATATTTTTTTAAAAAGCCCCCCATATTTTTTTCAGCAAATTTCAAATTTCTCACATTTCTCACCAATCACAGCCACCAGTCACCAATCACAACCACCAGTAACCATTCACCAGTCACGTCACAGCCACCAGTCACCATCCACCATTCACCAGTCACCAATCACAGCCACCACTCACCATCCACCACTCGTCGGCCCAGCCATCAACAACGGAGGGAGGTTCATTTAGATCTAAATTAGGCACTTTTTTGAATTAGGAAATCATTATTTTTTTTGGTGCAATTGTGAAATTATATTATTCTCGAAATTGTTTTTACAATTATAAACATGACAGATTTAAAACACCATAAACATAACAGTTTTAAAAACACTGTTACATTCATTACCCTAAACACTCCTTAAAACTGCCATAAACATAACAGTTTTAAAAACACTGTTACATTGATCCAGCACAACAAATTATGCCCAGACAGATTCCAATTAGTATGTGCTTGATGTTTGTGATCAAAGGGAATTTGGAGTACCACTACACTACCCACTGTCCATTGTAATTATACACAAATGATTTGATGCTTATATTGGTTTAATTTGTGACTTGTAGGATATATATATATATGTACGTTACCATTTGACCTCAACAATAGCATGGACAAGTCTTTAATGAGAACTAGTAGGACCAAGAAACAATATGTTGATGGAGTAGAAGCGTTTATTAAGTATGCTGTACACAACTTGCAGAAGATGAGGAACATCGACCCACGAGGTAATAAACAACAGCTTAAGATGCCATGTCCGTGTAGTTCCTGTTTAAACCACATAGAGCAGAAAGTGGAGGAAGTGCAGTTCCATTTATTCTACTACGGGATTGATCAAAGCTACACAAAATGGGATAAACATGGGGAAAAGGATGAGCAAGCAACAACTGCCCAAATACCTGTTAATGCTACAACAGATGAGTTTGTTGACGACACGGATTTCGACATGGATTTTGGTTCAGAAATTCCAACAGATGTCCCAGCAACGGTAGAAATGGTTAATGCTACAAAAGAAAGTTTTGATGAGGCTGACCTTGCCAAGTTTCAAGAACTATTATTAGACGCGGAGAAGCCACTTTACAAAGGATGTCCTGACTTCACAAAGTTGTCAGCAATAGTTAAACTACTCAACTTGAAGGGTAAGTATGGAGCTTCTGATAAGTTCTTTACTGAATTACTAGGATTGTTAAAAAAGATGCTACCTGCTAGTAACGAAATGGTTGAAAAATTTATCAGGCCAAAAAACTAATAAGAATGATGGGATCAAGATACAAAAAGATACATGTATGTAGCAACAACTGCATTCTTTACTGGAAGGATAACAAGGAGTTGACTGTTTGTCCAACTTGTGGGATATCAAGATGGAAGGTAGATAATAAGACACATAAAGTTTACGAAAACATTCCGGTAAAGGTAATGTGGTACTTTCCAATTATACCAAGACTGCAATGACTCTTTAAGTTAGAAAGTATTTCAGAAGATCCAAGATGGCACGCAACAAGGAGGATAACAGATGGTCTTTTACGTCACCCGATAGATTCACATGCATGGCATACCATAGATGAAAAATTCCCCAAAATTGCTAAAGATCCGAGAAATCTATGGCTAGGAATATCTGCTGATGGGGTTAACGTCAACTCAGGAACTAGGCATCACAATGTATGGCCAGTTTTATCTGTCATATACAACCTTCCTCCATGGTTGTGTATAAAAAGAAAGTCTATCATGCTTTCGGTATTAATGTCGGGATACCCGGGAAATGATATCGATATATTTTTAGAACCGTTGGTTGATGATCTGCATACCTTATTCGAGAAAGTGGTTGATACATATGATGCTTCCACAAAAGAAAACTTTAATATGCGTGCCATTGTTTTATGGATGATAAATGATTACCCTGCACTTGGTACATTATGTCGCTGCCGATACAGTGGATTCAAAGGTTGTGTAGTATGTGGAAAGATACACACTGTGTTAGACTTTCCGCCTCATTCAAGCAAAGTTATGCTGGACACAGACGATATCTACCATTCAACCATCCGTTTAGAAGGCAAACAAAGGCGTTTAATGGACAAGAAGAATTTCAGCATGCTCCAAATCCATTGATCGGGGAGCAAATATACAACGAGGTACAACATATTGAAAATAAGTGGGGAAAAGGAAAACGAACAAATAATAACACCTCGAAAAACCAAGAAGATACCAGAGGCAGAGGTGGGAAGATTAAAAAATCAGAAAAGGAAAACAACAGAAGAAGAGGGTAGTTCAAGCCAAGTAAATAAAGCATATTGGAAGAAATTCAACATTTGGTATCGAAAGCTAAGGTATTGGAGGCATAATTATGTTCCGCATTGTATTGACTTCATGCATGTAGAAAAGAATGTTGGTGAGAGTCTAGTCGGAACTTTGCTGAAAGTTTCTGGAAAGACAAAAGATGGAATGAATGCTCGATTGGATCTGGAAGAGTTGGGGATAAAAAAAGAGTTGTTTGCTAGGCAAGAAGCAGACAAAACAACACTACCTCCAGCAAGTTACACATTAACGAATGCTGAAAAAGACATCTTTTGTGAAACGTTATGCAACATCAGGGTACCACAAGGCTATTGTTCAAATTTCTCTAGTTTGGTCAGCCTAAATGATAGGAAGCTCATTGGCCTTAAATCGCATGACTATCACATGCTAATGCAAGAGTTTTTGCCCATTGCTATATGTTCAATCATGCACCCACTCACACGATATGCTATTATCAGGTTTTGCTTTTTCTTTAAATCTATATGTAGGAAAGAAATTAGCTTGCAAGAACTAGATAAGATGCAAGAAGAACTTGTTGTGACACTGTGCCTACTCGAGAAGTTCTTTCCTCCATCATTTTTTGATATTGTGATACACTTGACTGTGCACCTAACTAGGGAGGTAAAATTATGTGGTCCCATATGCTTTCGGTGGATGTATCCCTTCGAAAGATGTATGAAGGTTATTAAAGGACATGTGCGAAACAGAAATAGACCAGAGGGAAGCATTGCTGAGGAGACTATTGCGGAAGAAACAATAGAGTTTTTTTTTAGTGAATATCATAAAATCATGAAAACTATTGGTATCCCACCTGATAAACATGTAACCAATGAAAATGAGGACGGAAAGCCATTGTCCGCCGACAAATCAAGTGAAGTTTTTGGAGAATTCTTTCAGAAAGCACATTTATATGTAATACAAAATACAGATGAAATTCAACCATATATCGAGTAAGTATTACTAACACATGTCTATTTCATTGCTTAAAATGTTCTATTAAATATAATAATCAAAGACATTTATTTGTTTCAGGCGACACAAGCAAGTTTTGAAAACAAAAAACCCAGGTAAACGAATGGCATTGCTGGAGAATAAGCACAGTAAATATTTTGCTAAGTGGTTACGTGAAGAGGTAATTACTCGTATGTTGTTTATAATTGTTTGTTTGTTGCTAAAAAGAAGTGAGTTGAGATAAAATGTGAAGTGTGTTTTATTGATAAGTCCTTAACTGGTGTTTGTGATAAGCTGTATAAACTATTAATTAGGTGTACCATTCAGCCAGAAAAACTCATAGCTACAAGCTCCAAAACCAATAGTAGTAGTCTATAATAAATAAGCACTTACCAATGATCTGCCCAACAACTTTGTCAGTCATAGAACCTATCATCATAAGTGTCCCTCCTGTTTATGAAATTAGAAAGAGGTCCACCAGCACACCATTTCATTATCCCAAACACTCCTATTCTTTAATTGTTTGTTTGTTGTTCCTGCAATTTAAAGGTAATATATACTTGTACTGAAATTCAGGTTGAGAGAGACTTAGCGATATCCAAAGATAGTGTATCAGAAATTGTGAGGTGGATATCATTTGGATCACGCGCCAGCATAGTGAAATACGAGGCATATAATATCAATGGGTATACATTTCGTACGAAAAGTAATGATGGCATAGTTTACCAGAACAGTGGGGTTAGTGTTGAGGCAGTAGATCTTCACATATCCAAAGAAGTTGCAACCACAAGAAAAGCATTTTATTATGGGGTTTTACAAGAGATATGGGTACTAGATTACCGTTTCAGGCAAATTCCTCTTTTTAAATGTGATTGGGTTAATAAAAAAACTGGTGGGGTCAAACGCGATACTCTTGGTTATACGTTGGTAGACCTGAATATTTTAGGCCACAAAGGTGTTCCGTTCATACTAGCCTCACAAAGACGACAAGTGTTTTATGTGAAAGACCAGGTAGATAAAAAATTGTCAGTTGTCTTTAAAAAACCTACCAAGAATTACAAAGATACATATGACGAAGTCGACGAGGAATTTAGTACAGTCATCCACGAGCACAATGATAACATATTGCCATGTGTAAATCAACATGACTTGGGTAATGAATCACGAAATGACTACTATCGAACCGACTGTGAAGGTATTGTTATACGAAAATCCAAGTGAAGCATGTCATGCTCAAGTTGTCACACTCTGTTTAAGGATTTATGTTTGTCTGTAGAACCTATTTAAGCTTTTATTTTGCTGCAAATACTCTTGTAAAGGATTTCAATTTATCTATTAATTGTTTACTTCATGTTGGGATTATGTTGGGATTAAAAGCTGCTGGTTGAAGTTAAGACTGCTGGTGAACTTCAAAGGTAATACACCAAGTGGTTAGTGTTGCTAGTACAAAAGTTACTACTGTTGGGCTTAAAGTTAATGCTGCTCAAGGCTAAGTGCAAGGTTACTCCTGCTATTGTTAAGTTAGTACTGATAGATGATTAGCAGTTTTAGTATTAAATAGTTGTTTGTGTAATTTAGCCCATTGTAATGGATTTTGACTCCAAAAAGTCAAGTTTTTCTATGGCAATGAAAAATTTTGCAGTTTTCACTAGTATATCCACTTGCAGTCAAGCTTTATTGTATTTGCAGTTTTCAATTGTTGTTTTTTGTTACAGTTTTTTAGTATATGCAGTTTTCATGTATGTGGTTATGCCTTTATATAGTGCACGCATTTGGTTGAAAAAAATAGTGTTTGGTATGAAAGATTCTCAGTTGCAGGCATTTGTTTGAAAAAACCAGTATTACCTATGAAAGATTCTCAATTGCAGGCAATTTGTTGAAAAAAACTGTGGTTGAAAAAGTAGTCAATGTGTAGTCATGCATGTGACTATTACCCATTTGTTTTACTACTTCATTAACCTAGTTAGACTATAAAATCCCAGCATTGTAATGGGGCAAAATGAGGAGTCATGACTAATAGTCTGAACTCAATTCAGTGAATATCAAATTAGACTCAAACTAGATAGACTATAAAATCCCATATCTAACTCCTCAAAATTACATAAGTTATCAGAAATGTGTGACCATATGTATCGAATTGTGACTACACATAAATAATGTGTGACAAAATATGACTCTATGATTTAGACACCTAAATAAATACTTCATGTGACCATATATAACATCTTGAATTTAGTCACACAAACACTCAATGTGACTAATATCAAGGTTAATGATAACTAAGTTCACATTTTGCTATAAATAATAGTCACATGAATATTTCACAATGTGACTATTTTGAATGTATTGGTCACATATAATACCCTTATAATGTGGCCATAAACATAATTTAGATACATATTTGTGATATGGTGTGACTATTGTAAAGCCTATAGTCACATGATCGTGCTACAATTAAATGTGACTATACACATTAGGATTTTGCAGGCAAACACACACTAAACTTTAGACACACATATTAACTTACGTGACCATATGTATCGAATTTTGGTTACACTTAATCATGTATGCCTATTGTTTAGTGTGACCATATATGATATTTGGTCACACTTTTCAAGTGTGTGACATATATTTGTCACTTTTAAATGCATATCGTGACTAATGCTTCAAACTTACTTTTCAGTTGTCACACATTTCAAATTCATATGTGGCTAAATATTCAGCAAAAAATAGTAGCCACTTTTAAATAATGTGTGACAAACTTGACTATATGATTTAGCCACATACACAATTACTTCATGTGACCATATATGGATTTTGGTCACACTATTCAATTGTGTGATATATATTTGTCACATATGTATATATATAGTGTGACTAATGTTTCAAACTTATTTGTATCTGTCACACGTCCCAAATTATAAGTGACTAAATAATCAAAAAAAAAATTACCACATACCTCTAGTCACGAAAATATTCAAATGTGTGACAATGAAATTCCCAAATGGTCACACAAGTCGGATCAAGTGTGGTTGTTTATTTTATTCTGGTACATTTAGTCACATAAATATGTTACTGTGTGGCTGTTCAAAATACCACATGTGTGACAAAATCTCATATATGTACTAGTGTAAGGTGAAATGAGACCGAAGATTGATCCGAGCTGATGGGTTGGTATGTTGGTATTTGAAGTTCCTTTCTTGTATGCTTGCTAGAAGGGTTGCTTGAATACCCATAACTTGTGTCTGTTTAGGTTGTGTTTGGTGTTGTAATGTTGTTTTCATCCTATGCACTTTATGTACTTGGCTTATGGCCTAGGTTCTTCTTGCAATAAATCCATCTTTTTTTTAAAAAAAAAAAAAAAAAAGGTTAAAAAAAAAATCCATCTTTAAAAAAAAAAAAAAAAAAGGTTAGAACAACATAGTCACCAATTAATTACTTATTTTTCAATAATACGACCAATAGACTGAGTGAATTGTAATTGTGTTTGTGAAAGTTTTAAGAATTAGTTACTAGTTATTGGTGATTTTGTTTGATTACACCTTGTCTCAACTGTAACTTAGGTAATTAGTTGTTAACAACATGTTGTAGGCAAAACTGATAATTAGCCATGGATGATTATGTAATGATAATTTTTTTTTTAATCGCAGGTTTCATAACTCCAAAGCTGTTATTAGAACCACTCAATTATAAGAGCACCCGATGTGGCTCTCGTTGTGGCTCGCCGTGCCACCCTGGCACCCTCATTATGCCACGCCACCACACTGCCCCCCCCCCCTTTGTTTTTTCTCGCCACTTGAACCCTCATCGTCTGCACGTAAAATTTGTACTTTTGTCAGATGGAGTTGCAAGGATACGTTGTAGAACGGATTAAAAATTAAAACGTTTACTCTTTTTTTTTTTTTTTTTTTTTTTTTTAGCACACATATTTTACATTATAAATATTACACATTTTAATCAAATTATACACGACTTTTATTTCAAAACACTTATACATATAAGCAAGAAACATGAGCGAATCATCTTATTCCGGTGAAAGTGACCTTAAAGAGATAGCGGAGCTAGAGATGATTCTCCAAGAGTTTGAGTTCGAGCAATCGTTCCAACAACAAGAAGCCGGACCTTCATACCATCGTAGATACATCCCCCGTGAACGTCAAATTGCTGAAGAACGTCTAATGGCTGACTATTTTGGTGACAACCCAAAATATACGGACGAAAATTTTAGGCATCGCTTTCGTATGAGCCGTAAACTATTTTTAGAAATACTACAAGGTATTGAAACATATATTCAAACTCATCATCTTCTTCCCAAGCATTTTGATTTCTTTAGAGTCCGACCCAATGCTGAGGGTGTAATGAGTTTTAGTGTGATTATGAAATGCACATGTGCCCTACGCCAATTGGCTTACAGGATAGCAGCTGATGCATTAGATGAGTATTTACAAATAGGGGAACATTGTGCACACGATTTTCTAGATTTTTTTACTATGTGCATAATCCAGTTGTATGCGAAGGAGTTTTTAAGAAAACCAGACGAGAATGACATTCGCAACTTATACCACGCACATAACGCGGTTCATAAGATACCGGGAATGTTGGGAAGCATCGATTTTATGCATTGGAAATGGAAAAATTGTCCGAAAGAATGGCAAGGCCAAATTCACAGAGGTGATAAAAAGTATTCAACTATAATGCTTGAAGCCGTTGCGTCATACGACTTGTGGATTTGGCATGCATTTTTTGGGGTAGCGGGTGCGAATAACGATCTTACCGTTTTGAATAATTCTCCGTTATTCGACGACCTGCTTGATGACATCGCCCATGAGGTTCCGTTTGAAGAGTGGGCATCTTTTTTCAAATCATTTACGGTTGCAAATAACCCAAAAAATGCCGTATTTAAAGCGAAACAAGAAAGTGCTCGAAAAGATATCGAAAGAGCTTCTGTGTCCTCCAAGGACGTTGGCATATTATTGCCCAACCGGCGTGTGCATTTACTGTGGGCAAGTTACGGAGAATCATGTACTCGTGCATCATAATGCATAACATGATTTTGAAAGATAAAAAATTTGCGATATCCGAAGTTAGCGAAATGTATATTTCTCCGCAACCAAATTTACAACAGACATGGATTGAGCGTTGCGCAGTGCAAAGAAGAAAAGCCAAAGAACTACATGATAAACGCAAACACGCAAAGCTTCAACGATGTCTCATCGAGCATGTTTGGCAACGACATCAATGGGAACAAATTCAACAACAGAATCTGAATAATTAGTTTCGTTATAATTTGATATATTTCTTAAGTTGCGTTTTTTTTTTTTACCGTATCGTTATTTTACGTTTCGTATGTTTTTTATTGTGTTGTATTGTGTTTTTATTTTTAATGAAATAAATTTAGTTTATTTAGAAATTTGAATAAAAAAATAAAGTTGTAAGTGGTGGGCCCCAAGTGAGTAAGTTGAGGTTAGTTGTGAGTGAGGGGGTTAGTTGTGAAGGTTTGTTAAAATGATGTGACACCTCGTGAGTCCCAAATGAGTAACTTAACTTGCTCACTACACCTAGAGGCATAGAGGCATGACGGCTAAAATAAGATCTTTTGTACATGCAATTTCTTTCACTAGTGCCCTGTTTTAAACTCTTCCTCACCCTTCTATTTTTTTAATTTTTTTATTTGATTTATCATCGTACTTTTGTGATTTTATTTTGCTAACTTCATTCAGAAGTACTCCGTATTATTTAACGGCACACTGAAATAACATCTTTCTTTTTTTTTTTTGAAGTCGACTTTCAATTTAAGGGTCGGAGTCGCACCTGCCTCATTGGCAGGCCCTCGTCCACCACTAACCCAGACTATGTTGTCTGAACCGGGTCCACGCTGGTGTTGTGGGGACTATTAGCGGCTTCCTCCCGGAAACAGTACCGCCTCCACACGAGTTTCCTTGCTGGAGTAACGACCGGATGAAAACCGGGGGCGGCTCGGATTGGAACCTGCGCAACACTGGCTTACAAGCTCTTCCTCTTCATTGCCTGATACCAACAGAGCAAAGTGGCCCTTGCACATTGCGAGGACTTACCAGTGGGTCACCCACACTGGTACTACTCCCGCATGTGCACGCTTAACTTAATAAGCATCCACCATTGGGCCACATTGATGTTGGTACACTGAAATAACATCTAGCAAGAACGAAGATGTGGATAGAGTTTTTGTTTACTTTTACCGTTTCTGTCTTTTCACCATTGTTAACATATCTATTTACCATAATTGACATGTATATCTCCACTACTTATAAAACAAATTTGATTATTGTTAAAAGCGATTTGCTAACAACAACCTATTGTGTGTTGTTTAAACATACCTTAAATAACCATGTTTTCAAATATGAATTCATCATTTCTATAAATACATAATTCCAACACATACAATTAAGGTAAGTCAGTTTTAATAAGGTATGTATTAATTACAAGTGACTTTATATTTGGAAACATGGTTATTTAATGTATGCTTAAACAACACCCAATGGGTTATCGTTAGAAAATCCATTCTTAAAAACTTAAAATCTCTTAAAAATGAGCAAAGTTTATTCCCTAAAATACATCTTAACTAAAACAAATAGTAAATTACACCGTTGGTCCTTGTGGTTTGCGTTGACTGGCGCCAGTGGTCCTTTGACCAAAAAAATTGCACCACTCAGCCTTAAGTTAGAAACGTTATGCACCGTTAGTCCCTCCATCCAACTGGCCCCACAAACATCCACTAACGCTCGTTAAGTATGGATTTTAAAGGGGCAATTTCGTCACTTCACATCTTTATTCATCCTCTCTCTATTAATTCCACTTTCATCCACACCATAAAAAATACAGATCCATTCACAATCATCACCCCACCACACACAAGTCTTAGCCTATCCCACTCAACCCAAAATCCAGATATGTGATCAAAAATACAGATCCGGTCAATTGTAACCATTCGTAAAATCTCACATTAAAATGAATTATCTTATAAAATATTTATCCTTTTTCCACGTATAAATATATATATATATATATATATATATATATATATATATATATATATATATATATATATATATTATTAGGGCAAATGGCATAAAAAAGTACTCAACTTAGGGTCTATTTTCAATCAAGGTATCCAACTTTTTTTCTTGCATATTAAGGCGTCCAACTTTTTTTTTTGGCGGATTTGGGTTTTTTTCTAACATTCTTTAACTAACTTCGTTAGTAAATTACATGTTTGGTCCTTGAGTTTTTATAGTCATTTCGTTCACCATCCACTACCACCACCAACCGCCACCACAATCACCAACTGCCACCACCACCAGCAGCTACCACCACCGCCGCCACCAACACCACCTTTCCCCACCTCCACAACCACCACCAACAGCTACCACCACCGCCGCCACCAACACCACCCTTCCCCACCACCACAACCACCACCAACATTTCCGGATGATGTTTCTGCCAAAATCCGTTTCTTGAAATCATCACTTTTAGTAAATGCATAAAGAGCTAGAGGCTTTGGCTTCGAGTTGATGAAGTCAATATTTCAATGTTATCCAACTGGCGTAACAAGGACACAACACCCACCACTTTATCCAAACAACTTTTAATTATAAACAAAAACCCATAAAACCTTTTAATTATAAACAAAAACCTTATCACCACCATCAACTCTACCGGAGTCCACAAACCCACAAAAAATATGAATCACAGATTCAATCCCAGATCAAATCACAAAATCACCATCATCTCTCAGTCAAAACTCTCGATCTATAAACACAGTCACAATAGCAGAATCAAACACAACCTAAATCTTCACTTTAAACTATAACCGATCTTTTAAAAAAAAAAAATCACAAAGAGTTTATAAAACTCTCGATAATAATAAAAAAAAAATAATAATAAATAAAATAAAAAAATAAAAATAAAAACATGTAATAAATGTGGTGGGCTTGTTGCGGGTATTGATAACAGGTAAAGAACCCGAGGATCAGAGTATGAGCCTGTAGAGTCAACTGATGGTTGTGAATCAGAAGTATTGATTCGGGTAAACCGAAGATGATTAATCAGGTTTAGGGATAAGTGCTGATTAAATCAATCAGGAAGTGATTATGTTATGGGGGGTTCGCTGTGTGATGCATCAGAAGGTAGTGATACCGTGTTGATATAAAAAGGGTGGATATGTGTATGGGGTGATAGGACTCAGTGAGTGTGTTGTCATTGTATCACAATAAACTGATTAGGTGGATATCAGTGGTTAGTTTTTGGAATGTGGGTTTCAATATGTGATGCAAGACTGAAGTTAACAGTCTTAAATCAGGATGGGATTAAACTGATTAGGTGGATATCATTTTGTATATCAGTGAGATGGTGGTGGTGGTGGTGGATGGTGAATGAAATGACTATAAAACCTCAAGGACCAAACACGTAATTTACTAACGAAGTTAGTTAACGAATGTTAGAAAAAAACCCAAATCCGCCAAAAAAAAAAAAGTTGGACGCCTTAATATGCAAGAAAAAAAGTTGGATACCTTGATTGAAAATAGACCCTAAGTTGAGTACCTTTTTGTGCCATTTGCCCATTTTATTATTGTCTGTTCATAACCCCTATCTTATGTGACGCGACTCACATCCTCGATAAACGTGTTCGCATGCAACCCAACCTCAACGTACTTAATATTTATTGTAAATAAACATTTTCATATGTCAAGAAAAAAACTTTACGATATTTCATTTGCTACTTTGCGTTAATTCGTTAACGTAAATTTAAACTAAAAGTTTCTTAACTAAATAAAGTTTCCAAGATAACCCTAAAATTATTATAACAACATTTATGAACAACTAAACCCTAAAATACTAATGTACAAGTTACCAATCCACATAAACCCTAATTCCGTTTTAACTCCCGATAAAACCCTAATTTCACAAACTATGATTATATGTAATAAAATAACAAACCCTAAATAATATTTTTATAAAATACACATGGACAAGTCCTTTAAACCAAAGTACAAGTCATTTAAGCATAAAACTCAATAATTAATATAAATACCATTATAACCTTAAAAATGATTATTTTAAAGCATATTGTACAACAAATTCATGCACTAATTTTTAAATAAAATTTATTAGATTTATTAATTAATTGTACAAGCCCTTAAACTCAATGTACAACCCTCCAATGCATAAAACCTTAAAATCCCATTTATGTATATTTAAACCTTAATAAAAATTACATAAACTTTATATAACTTAAGGAAATATTAAAAATATATTTTTCATACTTTCTAAACCCTAGTACAACCTTCTTATGCCTAAAGTACAACTTCCCAATGCACAAAATTATTTTTCTTTAAATATATGGAGTTCGATATATATATATATATATATTATATATATATATATATATATATATATATATATATATATATATATATATATATATATATATATATATATATAAATTCATAAAACCCTAAAATTCATTTATAAGAAATCCCTAAACCCTAGGAACCCTAACTAAACTTTAAACCCTAGAGTACCATACACTTAAGCTTGATGTACAACTCCCTTAAGCACCAATCGAACCAAATTCTCTCAAATCCATTAGTTTGGTTCGAATACAACAAAACACAAACCAATACTTTATTTTTCTTAAACCCTAAGAGACCACATGTTAGAACCCTAAGTCTCCACACCTCCCCCTTCTAGAAATGGCTTACATGTAAGGCTATTAACATTCCACATCTCCCTTTTCCACCTCCTAACCATGTGGCGCCACAATTGGCACACCACATCACCCAAGACTTCTTCACCTTCCCCAATAAGAAACCCTAGAACCCTTGAGAACCCTAGATCATCCTCTCTATAAATACAAGACACCATTTCCACTCTAACCTCCACAAACCATTCGACCAAACTTCCACAGCCCCCGTACTCACTCAAATCTGAACCCACATCCCCTAATCAAGTCTAAACACATCTCTAAGAAGCCAAGAAGGAAGGTAGATAGCTCTAGTGATCATTTCCAAAACCCTAAGTCCCATTTTGACTTATTCGGCCCATATTCTTCTAGGTAAGTCTCCAACCCTTTTCTTTTTATTTTATATACTCTAAATATCACTAAATACATTAATAAACACACCTTAGTAATGATTAAACCTTAAAACTAAAAGTTACATATCTTTTTCTTTCTTTTTGTTTTTGGTCGAACAAACCCAAACGCACCCTTAGTTTTTTTTTTAGGTTCATTAGATGTTGGAATGTAGTAAGAATTAACTCAAACATGTTTAAAATACTCCTAACAAACCTTAGGATCAAAGATAGAAACCTTAAGTAACCAAAACCTATTTTTTTTTTTCAAAACAGTCGAACAAAACAAACACCCTTTTAATTCATTTCACAAGCCTAAAATACCTAAAACTAATTAGAAATCTCTTAAACATGTTAAGGATACTAAATATTATCAAAGATTCCTAGTTCATAAGTTTTAAAATCAAAAACAAAATTGTTTTTGTTCTTTTTGTGGCTGTCGAGACAGCAGCAGACCCCCAACTTGTGGTCTAAAATTTGACTAGCAAACGAGTCTTAAAGATTCTAGGTTTTTGGTAAAATGAAGGTCTATCAGCTGACTAAATGTAGGAAAAAGAACGGAATCATTTGGTTAAGAATTCACTAAGATACAACCCATTCTTTGTCGCGTGTTTTCTGCCTCGACCAAACGAACCAAACGCACCTTAATTAATTTATTTCGAGCTCGTGAGATCGAATCACGAGCTGGGATTTTGTCCAAATCTAGTTTATAAACTAATAAATAAGTTTACAAAAGAGTCGTAAAAAGTTTTGCCCTTTTTCTATAGATATAGAGCGTTTTTAAGAAATAAGGACGTCGTGTGTAACGCGACGGGAGATTCAGGGGTAAATTTTGCCAAAACTCTAACTAAAATAATAAAAAGAACTTGATATGTAGTCGACCTAAACCCTATGGGTAAAAAGTGTCCTTTTTGAAACTATAGGGGTAAAACTTGTCATTTAACCAAAGTTGAAGGGTAAAAATTGTAATTTAATAAAAGTTAAGGGGTAAAACTTGTCATTTTATGAAAGTTCAAGGGTAAAAGTTGTCAATATGCGAAACATTAGGGGATGAAGTGAAACATACTCAATAATAATTATTAATATTATTATAATTCTTATAATTATTATTATTATTCTTATTAGTATTATTATTATTTTAAATAAACTAAATACGTTTTCTTCGATAAAGAAAAAACAGATATCTATTTAACGAACGAACGGAACGAACACATAAAAATAAGAAATGGGATAAAATCTTATAACTTTTGAAGAGACTTCATGTTGTCTCAAATTAACATTTAAACAACAACCAAGAATGTTACGAAACGAACACTAGAACATATTTATACTCAAGAACGATTACTGAAATTTGATATACCAACCCAGGTTACGTACCGGAGACGTTTATCAACATTAGTTAATTTTGTTTTCCATCCAGACTATCAAGGTGAGTTCATAGTCCCACTTTTTTTATACGTTTTTCCAAACTTGTGGGGAGATACATGCTACTAAACCGAATACAAGTATTTTCCTGTATGCTTTCCTGATTTATATTGCATAAGTTTAATTGTTGCCTATTTAAAGACCCTCTATCATGAACCATTAATCACTTTCGGGTGAGCGCAAATAATATGAATAGATCTATTGGGTTGACAACCCCTTTGTGTTGCTGGATAAGTGACCCAATGCATTTTATTTGAAAACATTTAATAAAGAGTTTCAGGCAGACTCCTACTCGAGGGCATAATTGCTACATTTAATTATGTAGTGATTTACATCATTAGCTTATAACTATGATGTCCATCGTGTTAACGTCTTGCGATTCATGAGACTTAGAGCAATATATAACGAACTGCGATATTACCAATTTACTTTCTACTTAGCTTGTGTTCAAACTAATTTAACTTTAAACGCTATGGATTCACTTAACCTTTGTGTTGACTTTTTAAGCATGTTTATCTCAGGTAACTGGAAGTACGATTTGGCAAGGAGTGGCATGGACTTTCTTCTTATAAAAAGAGTGTCTAGTTCGTTATCATTCAACTAATAATGTAACTTTTATCACGTATTAACAGAAACATCCCGCTGGGACCTCTATATGTAACTCTGATTTAAATAAATGAATGATAACAATTTATTTAAAACGTATCTTTTCGAGTCGTTTTCTATTATCATGACTGTGAACCTTGAAGTAACACCCCAACCTATATTTTCGCTGCGAATATCAAAAACGGGGGTGTTACAGAATGGTATCAGAGCTTATGGTTATAGAGAACCAAATGTTTTCAAACATTGGACTATAACCGTTTTCCACAAAAACTTAACCAAAGTCCTCTGTGCCACAACGCCACTGAAACGTTACTCATATATGTTTATTTATAATTATTAGTTACATAGTAAAATGTTTATAATTACCGGGTGGTTACAGAATCCTGACTTCCTCTAACCATTCTATTCCTCTTATGTCGGACTCGGATATTAAAAATATCACGACAGTACTGGACATCACGCTTGTACCTACATCTTCATCACCACTACCACATCCACTTTCCTACATATATACCGTCAGTTCCTACATCCTTACCTCTACCTCCACTACCATCTATAAGTTTCTATCCCTCATATGTTCCGTTTAAACTTAGTAAAGAAGCTAGGACCATTATCGCCCAATATCATGCTTTACCCGACTTCCCTATTCCACCGCGAGTCTTTGATGTGAGTGAAAACTCGAAATCAGCACAGGAACGACAACCGACTATTTCCACCCTGCTGACGTGATTAGAACGGCAAGAAGAGCAGATCGAGACTGCTTTAGATCATCTCGACGAGTTGCCCCTAGAATGCATCGAGGGTATAAAATATAAAGTTGAAGATTTAGAGGCCATGAAGCAGAAGATGGACGAGAATCGTAAGAAGATAGAGAACTGTCATGAGCAGCTGAGATAGGAGATACCTATGACGAATTGAAGTTGATGGAAGAAATGAAGAAGAAAAATAAAGAACTGATGACAGCTCAGACGACGATCACTATTTTGGAGACAATAGTGGGAGACATGCAAGATAAATATTAAGAGTAAATATATATCCTCGACAGCATGATCGTCAAACTGAAAAGTTGACTCGGAAGAGTTTCTGGTAGCCACTAAAATCATATTTATATCTACCAGCTTTTGTACAATATCTTGGCCATGAGACATGTAGCATAAATATGACGCTTGTACCAAAGCACAGAAACCCTAATTCCGTTTTAACTCCCGATAAAACCCTAATTTCACAAAACTATGATTATATGTAATAAAATCACAAACCTTAAATAATATTTTTATAAAATACACATGTACAAGTCCTTTAAACCAAAGTACAAGTCATTTAAGCATAAAACTCAATAATTAATATAAATACCATTATAACCTTAAAAATAATTATTTTAAAGCATATTGTACAACAAATTCATGCACTAATTTTTAAATAAAATTTATTAGATTTATTAATTAATTGTACAAGCCCTTAAACTCAATGTACAACCCTCCAATGCATAAAACCTTAAAATCCCATTTATGTATATTTAAACCTTAATAAAAATTACATAAAATTTATATAACTTAAGGAAATATTAAAAATATGTTTTTCATATTTTTTAAACCCTAGTACAACCTTCTTAAGCCAAAAGTACAACTTCCCAATGCACAAAATTATTTTTCTTTAAATATATGGAGTACGATATATATATATATATATATATATATATATATATATATATATATATATATATATATATATATATATATATATATATATATATATATATATATATATATATATATAATTCATAAAACCCTAAAATTCATTTCTAAGAAATCCCTAAACCCTAGGAACCCTAACTAAACTTTAAACCCTAGAGTACCATACACTAAAGCTTGATGTACAACTCCCTTAAGCACCAATCGAACCAAATTCTCCAAAATCCATTAGTTTGGTTCGAATACAACAAAACACAAACCAATACTTTATTTTTCTTAAACCCTAAGAGACCACATGTTAGAACCCTAAGTCTACACACCTCCCCCTTCTAGAAATGGCTTACATGTAAGGCTATTAACATTCCACATCTCCCTTTTCCCCCTCCTAACCATGTGGCGCCACAATTGGCACACCACATCACCCAAGACTTCCTCACCTTCCCCAATAAGAAACCCTAGAACTCTAGATCATCCTCTCTATAAATACAAGACATCATTTCCACTCTAACCTCCACAAACCTTTCGACCAAACTTCCACAGCCCCCATACTCCCTCAAATCTAAACCCACAGCCCCTAATTAAGTCTAAACACATCTCTAAGAAGCCAAGAAGGAAGGTAGATAGCTCTAGTGATCATTTCCAAAACCCTAAGTCCCATTTTGCCCTATTCGACCCATATTCTTCTAGGTAAGTCTCCAACCCTTTTCTTTTTATTTTATATACTCTAAATATCACTAAATACATTAATAAACACACCTTAGTAATGAATAAACCTTAAAACTAAAAGTTACATATCTTTTTCTTTCTTCTTGTTTTTGGTCGAACAAACCCAAACGCACCCTTAGTTTTTTTTAGGTTCATTAGATGTTGGAATATAGTAAGAATTAACTCAAACATGTTTAAAATACTCCTAACAAACCTTAGGATCAAAGATAGAAACCTTAAGTAACAAAAACCTAATTTTTTTTTCAAAACAGTCGAACAAAACAAACACCCTTTTAATTCATTTCACAAGCCTAAAATACCTAAAACTAATTAGAAATCTCTTAAACATGTTAAGGATACTAAATATAATCAAATATTCCTAGTTCATAAGTTTTAAAATAAAAAACAAAATTGTTTTTGTTCTTTTTGTGGCTGTCGAGACAGCAGCAGACCCCTAACTTGTGATCTAAAATTCGACTAGCAAACGAGTCTTAAAAATTCTATGTTTTTGGTATAATGAAGGTCTATCAGCTGACTAAATGTAGGAACAAGAACGGAGTCATTTGGTTAAGAATTCACTAAGATACAACCCATTCTTTGTCGCGTATTTTCTGCCTCGACCAAACGAACCAAACGCACCTTAATTAATTTATTTCGAGCTCGTGAGCTCGAATCACGAGCTGGGATTTTGTCAAAATCTAGTTTATAAACTAATAAATAAGTTTACAAAAGAGTCGTAAAAAGTTTTGCCCTTTTTCTAAAGATATAGAGCGTTTTTAAGAAATAAGGACGTCGTGCGTAACACGACGTGAGACTCAGGGGTAATTTTTGCCAAAACTCTAACTAAAATAATAAAAAAGGACTTGATATGCAGTTGACCTAAACCCTAGGGGTAAAAAGTGTCATTTTTGAAACTATAAGGGTAAAAGTTGTCATTTAACCAAAGTTGAAGGGTAAAAATTATAATTTTATCAAAGTTAAGGGGTAAAACTTGTCATTTTATGAAAGTTCAAGGGTAAAAGTTGTCAATATGCGAAACATTAGGGGATGAAGTGAAACATACTCAATAATAATTATTAATATTATTATAATTCTTATAATTATTATTATTATTCTTATTAGTATTATTATTATTTTAAATAAACTAAATACGTTTTCTTCGATAAAGAACAAACAGATATCTATTTAACGAACGAACGGAACGAACACATAAAAATAATAAATGGGATAAAATCTTGTAACTTTTGAAGAGACTTCATGTTGTCTCAAATTAACATTTAAACAACAACCAAGAATGTTACGAAACGAACACTAGAACATATTTATACTCAAGAACGATTACTGAAATTTGATATACCAACCCAGGTTACGTACCGGAGACGTTTATCAACTTTAGTTAATTTTGTTTTCCATTCAGATTATCAAGGTGAGTTCATAGTCCTACTTTTCTTTATACGTTTCTCCAAACTTGTGGTGAGATACATGCTACTAAACCGAACACAAGTATTTTCCTGTATGCTTTCATGATTTATATTGCATAAGTTTAATTGTTGCCTATTTAAAGACCCTCTATCATGAACCATTAATCACTTTCGGGTGAGCGCGAATATAATGAATAGATCTATTGGGTTGACAACCCCTTTGTGTTGCTGGATAAGTGACCCAATGCATTTTATTTGAAAACGTTTAATAAAGAGTTTCATGCAGACTCCTACTCGAGGGCATAATTGCTACATTTAATAATGTAGTGATTTACATCATTAGCTTATAACTATGATGTCCATCGTGTTAACGTCTTGTGATTCATGAGACTTAGAGCAATATATAACGAACTGCGATATTACCAATTTACTTTCTACTTAGCTTGTGTTCAAACTAATTTAACTTTAAACGCTATGGATTCGCTCAACCTTTGTGTTGACTTTTTAAGCATGTTTATCTCAGGTAACTGGAAGTACGATTTGGCACGGAGTGGCATGGACTTTCTTCTTATAAAAAGAGTGTCTAGTTCGTTATCATTCAACTAATAATGTAACTTTTATCACGTATTAACAGAAACATCCCGCTGGGACCTCTATATGTAACTCTGATTTAAATAAATGAATGATAACAATTTATTTAAAACGTCTCTTTTCGAGTCGTTTTCTATTATCATGACTGTGAACCTTGAAGTAACACCCCGACCTATATTTCCGCTGCGAATATAAAAAACGGGGGTGTTACATCAATTCACCATCTCTCAAACAAAAACAAATCTCAAAAAAAGAGATCAAACATAAAAAAATCGATATATCGATCACAAGATCTGCATTGACACAATCGTCACCAACCACCTCGATTAAGCTTTGGGCTGTGGTGGTGGTGGGTTAGGTTTTGGGGGTGGGTGGTGGTGGTGGGTTGGGTGAGAATGGTAAACGAAGTCTAGTTAACTCGACTAACCCGTCTGAATTGGATTTAAATGAAGTATGATTAAGAGACATAGATGAGGTGAGTGAGAATGGTAGTATTGATCAAGACCAGCATGAACCAGTTATGAAGCAAGTAAAGTGTTGGGAATTATATTTTCATAGATTTGATGGTACAAAACAAGAAGAATGAAACATGAAGAAATACTGAAATGATAAGCAAAATACGCTGAGTAGATACTGCTGCTGGTACAAAATATATTCTGTAAACAGATCTGTTCCTGCCTGTAGTGTATCTGTTCCTGCTGGTCTGTTCCTGCCGATAGTACAACTGTTCCTGCTGGTAGTAACCGTTCCTGCCGATAGTACAACTGTTCCTGCTGGTAGTAACCGTTCCTGCCGATAGTGTATCCGTTCCTGCCGGTAGTGCAAATGAAGCTGCTGCTGATCAGTGAGTCATCCTGTTGCTGGATGGATAAGATTGAAGAAGATATTATTTATATAAGTCATTCATATAATGAAAATAATATCTAGATATTTGATCAAGCAAAAAGATGACAAGGCTTATCAATTTGTAAATGATCTCCTTTAACCTATAAAAGGGAGATCATACCCTTAGATAAAAAGTGTAATTAGTTGTGTTAATCACCATAATGTTTTACAAGTGTTTAGTATGCTTAGAATTTAAACACCAAAGGGTGTCAAAATGTAAAACATCAAATGAGTGTGTGTGAGGAACATTAGACATGGGGTCTAATGTTGTTAGGTTTGTTTAGCCTCAAGGATCTTCGATCCCTGTTAGAGTGTAACCGTGCTATAATTGATCAAGTAGCATTGGGGCTTAAGAGTAATAACAAACGGTGAATTCCACAAAACCTTATTGTGATAGTATTGTTTCTTTCGTAGAATATTCCGTCAATATTATCATCGTGCTTGTAATAGTTAAAATCCTAGATCAAAGGCTTAACAACCTTGAGCCCATAAACGATCACGTAACTTGTTTTAGTAGATGCAAGTAGGTCTAAAATAAGTTTCCACAGTTGGTATCAGAGCGGGGGGCTCTGGATCTAGGAAAAGAAAAGGTTTTAGCTAAAGAAAGAAGAAAAGTTCGTTTTTGCTTAATTTTTCGCAACTTTCTGCAGAGCAGTTTTGCAAAGGCTATAACTCCTTCGTTAACCGTTGGATCTGGCTGAAATTTTTGCTGGAGGTTCTTGGTATATCAAGGTAGATTCTCACCGGAGGGATCTTCAATCTGAGCCTTAGGTTGCAAGATATGCATCGTTGAAAACTGCTGCAGAAACAGTTGAGGTATGGTCGAATTTTTGGTTTTCTTTCAAAGTTCACACACAAAGGGGAAGAATACACACACAGAGGAGAGTTGGATCTTAAAAGATTAAAGGCTTGTTTATCAAGTTATTATTGGTGAAAAAGATTATTTGTTACTTATTTGAAGTTGAAGTTGAAGTTTTCAAAGTTGTGTTTTATCATACTTTTTGTAAGAAGGTAACTTGTTCGTTCGTTCAAGTGACTATGAATTGACAAACACTTAAAGGAGTAACGTTGTAGTGCTTAGTGTCTCATAGAAGATGAGTTTATTGTCAAGAGATTGAGGTCTCTCTATACATGGGTATACGTTCGAAGTCAGTTTTAGTACAAGATATAGGACACAAGGATGGTTTATTCAGCTTCATCAACAAGTTGGTAATGATTGGTTTTTCTTCATCAGTCATAAAAGCCAACAGAATTGAAGATTCGAAATGGTTAACATATGGGTTTCAGGGGAAGCTTAAATGTTTAGATGTATAACCATTTATTGTATTTGTGCAACACCAAAAGGGAAAATTATTGATTCTTACTACTATTGATTAGTATTAGTTTGTAGTTGTAAAAATCATATTTGTATACTTTTTCTATTTGTTGATAACAAAAAGGGGAAGAGATGTGGTGGATAGTATAGATTAAGGGGAAGACAGTATAGTTTCATTCATGGTGAGATTTAATTATCTCAATTTCTCTACTTCGTCTAGGGAAATTCGTACAAGAACGTATTTGTTTTGTAATCATCAAATAGGGGAAGATTGTTGGGAATTATATTTTCATAGATTTGATGGTACAAAACAAGAAGAATGAAACATGAAGAAATACTGAAATGATAAGCAAAATACGCTGAGTAGATACTGCTGCTGGTACAAAATATATTCTGTAAACAGATCTGTTCCTGCCTGTAGTGTATCTGTTCCTGCTGGTCTGTTCCTGCCGATAGTACAACTGTTCCTGCTGGTAGTAACCGTTCCTGCGGATAGTACAACTGTTCTTGCTAGTAGTAACCGTTCCTGCCGATAGTGTATCCGTTCCTGCCGGTAGTGCAAATGAAGCTGCTGCTGATCAGTAAGTCATCCTGCTGCTGGATGGATAAGATTGAAGAAGATATTATTTATATGAGTCATTCATATAATGAAAATAATATCTAGATATTTGATCAAGCAAAAAGATGACAAGGCTTATCAATTTGTAAAGATCTCCTTTAACCTATAAAAGGGAGATCATACCCTTAGATAAAAAGTGTGATTAGTTGTGTTAATCACCATAATGTTTTACAAGTGTTTAGTATGCTTAGAATTTAAACACCAAAGGGTGTCAAAATGTAAAACATCAAATGAGTGTGTGTGAGGAACATTAGACATGGGGTCTAATGTTGTTAGGTTTATTTAGCCTCAAGGATCTTCGATCCCTGTTAGAGTGTAACCGTGCTATAATTGATCAAGTAGCATTGGGGCTTAAAAGTAATAACAAACGGTGAATTCCACAAAACCTTGTTGTGATAGTATTGTTTCTTTCGTAGAATATTCCGTCAATATTATCATCATGCTTTTCATAGTTAATCCTAGATCAAAGGTGTAACAACCTAGAGTCCATAAACGATCACGTAACTTGTTTTAGTAGATGCAAGTAGGTCTAAAATAAGTTTCCACATAAAGACTGATAGGCGCTATTTTATTGAAGATGATAGACGAATAACACATGATCACAAGGTTAGTTTCTTTTTAGATGTGGCAAAGTGGGAAATACTTAGGCGAGTTGAGTAATCAGTTAAAACTGGATTCGAGAAAAAAATTTGTTCCAACGAAAAACATTTTGTTATTGTTTTGGAACGGCACAGTTTTTGTAAATGATCAATGCGTCAAATACTACTAGAAATATTTTTTTGAAATAAAAATTATCGTAATCTTTGAAAAAAAATCTAGTGGTGAAATGGGTTTGTGAGTGAGTTTGATTTTCCTATTTTAATGGAACTTGTTGATTTGTTTTGGTTTAAAGTGAACAAATTAACAAGTTAGATGGTGGACTTATGGTGTCAAATTAACAAGTATATATCAGGGCATGCGAATTTCCCAAAATGATTGTCGATTCTGTTTCCACATCTGGATTTGGCCATTTGGGTCGCTGAGTTGTTTGACTAACAAGCCAAGAATTAGTCTCAACAGTTGTTCTACCACGGCTTTTGTAACAGGTATTTTAGTCTTGAAAGCTGCACGTCCGAGTCAGGGTTCAATTAGTCGGCAGACATATGGTGGCCGGATTTTTTTTAACGTAACCGGAATAATTGATGGTTGCTGGAATAAGTGTCTGTGACTTTGTGTATAAGAAGAAAACTAGAGGAGAGCGTTTGTATGGCACGTGATTATTAAAGATGATAAACCGGAGGGTGTTTGGATTTTGTTATTGTAGTTTAAGATTTAATTTATGCTATAACAGATTTTGTAGTTTCATGATATAATCTTTTTAGTTTTGATGATGTAGTTTGAAGATCTATTTTTTTAGTTTTGATGATGAAGGGGTATGTTTTTACAAGTTTTGGAGTGCAGATCAGAATCATGGGATCAAGTTCAATGGGTTTCTTAATATATGAGTAAATTACACCATTGGTCCTTGTGTTGTGAAGTGATGAAAATGCCCCTTTAAAATCCATACTTAACGAGCGTTAGTGGATGTTTGTGGGGCCAGTTGGATGGAGGGACTAACGGTGCATAACGTTTCTGACTTAAGGCTGAGTGGTGCAATTTTTTTGGTCAAAGGACCACTGGCGCCAGTCAACGCAAACCACAAGGACCAACGGTGTAATTTACTCTAAAACAAATTTACTCAATATAATTAATTCGATTTAAATGAAAGTTTTTAAAATAACCGTTATTAAAAATGGTAACAACATTCATTACTAAATTAATAGTTTGAATATTGTTTAATCCTCAAACTTTGATCATTTTTCATTTATAACCCATATATTTTTTTTCTCGCAATGCCTACAGATTAAACCTGTAAGTGTTGTACCAAGAGTTACTGCTACAAAATGGGCATAGAGCCCGATTGTAAATGGTCATAAATCCCGGTTTTTCATACGGGCTCAAAGGGGAGGAGACTCTATTCGAAAAGCAAATAGAGCCTGGTTTAGAAAACAGCTCTATTCCTGATTATAGAGCCCGGTTTTCAATAAAAAAACATGGCTATTTGTGAAAGAAAAAAAAGCTTTTAATAACATAATTCTAGCAGTTAAATATATTTGGTGAAATGAACATTGTATTGATTCGAATGAAGAAGAATTAGCGAGATTACAAGTTTACAACTAACTTGCTTTTGATACATATGAAAACGCTACAAGCTAACTTGTTTACAACTTGAATGAAAACGTAAGTGAAAAACACACTATTGACTTCCCAATGAGGTCTTGTTATTGTGTATTGCCTTTGAATAATCTGACCAACAGGTAGGGTTTCATGAAGTTGATGTCGTCCCGAGATCTACATTTAGAGTTGAGAATCAAGTCACATGATGAATACATATATAATAGCTCTTGACTTACTCACCCTAGTAAAAGCTCCAAACCATAATGGTAATTGGTAAAACACTGCATCAACCACCTTCATAAACTAAAAAGAAACATACTTTATCTTTGTTGCAAGATTCAGATGGCAGAGACCGAAGAGAATTCCAGGACATTGACAAGAACATTCACAAAACAATCTACAATTCAACCTAGAAGCCATCAGTGAGTTTATATAAACATGGAGATAACTTTAATAGTAATTAAGACCATGATAGAGATGCTGTGAATGTGGTTCAAAAAGTTATTTGTAGTACTCAGTATATTGCTTTGAGTATGTATGACATCTACAACCTTGGGACTCACTAGAACAACACAAATCGGCATATATGTAGAGGAAAGAGCCTGGAAAAACCTTACTTAATAATATGACCGGTAATTAACGAACATCTTCCAATCACTAATAAATTGATTAACTTTGGGAATCTCTAATGTTTATATACCTTAACATGATTCCTAGCCTTCGAAAGCCGCAGATAACCTGAAAATAAAACACACAATTGAATAAGAGGCGTATCATTCTGTTAAGAAATTATTGATACACAACTGATCAAGTACCTCATCAGCAATGAATAAGAGAAAAAACATGCTAAGATACAAAACTAACAACTCGTAAAATAAAGTCAAACACTTGTTTAGAATAGTCTACTTGACCTTCTCAAAGTAAGTTTTAGGGCGAAGTGTCACACCTCCTGCTCCCATAAATGATTCCGCAATAAACGCAGCAATCTAAAAACAAAAAGAAGATAGAACCACCCACAACAATACTTAATAAATTTTCAGCCAATGAATGTGAATTTCAAGTTATACAAGTATTATGTAGAAAGTACCTATTTATTTGTAAAGCTACAAGCCAGAAAAAATTGATGAAAATCTCACTTACACCCATCTCACTACACCAAAAGCTCCTGTTTGGGACAAGCCAAAAATTTGGGTCGACATTGTCGACCCAAATATTGCCCATGGCCCACTTTTTTTTCAACCAAAAAGGCAGTCAAAGCATGTTAAATATTTGAGCAAAATGGGTCGACAATGTCAACCCATATTTAAATACATATTAATTTTGGACTTTTAAATGAAACTTGCCAAAAAATAAATAGTCCCGCCAACAAATTCAGTCCCGCCAAGCAAAATGGGACGACAATGTCGACCCATTCTGCGTGTATTTTTTTTTTATTTAAAAACTTTTTAAATTAGTTTTTATTTTAAAATCAATATTAAAACTTTTTTAAAAGCAGAATGGGACGACAATGTCGACCCATTCTGTGTGATTTTTTTTTTTATTTAAAAACTTTTTAAACCAGTTTTTATTTTAAAATCAATATTAAAACTTTTTTAAAAGCAGAATGGTACGACATTGTCGACCCATTCTGTGTGTTTTTTTTTTATTTAAAAACTTTTTAAATAAGTTTTTATTTTAAAATCAATATTAAAACTTTTTTAAAAGCAGAATGGTACGACAATGTCGACCCATTCTGTGTGTATTTTTTTTATTTATTTAAAAACTTTTTAAATAAGTTTTTATTTTAAAATAAAAATTAAAACTTTTTTAAAAGCAGAATGGTACGACAATGTCGACCCATTCTGTGTGTATTTTTTCTTTCAAAACTTTTTAAATCAGTTTTTTATTTTAAAATCAATATTAAAACTTTTTTAAAAGCAGAATGGGACGACAATGTCGACCCATTCTCTGTGTGTGTGTGTTTTTTTTTTTTTTTTTTTTTTTTTAATTTAAAAACTTTTTAAATCAACTTTTATTTTGAAATCAATATTAAAACTTTTTTAAAAGCAGAATGGTACGACAATGTCGACCCATTTTGTGTGTATTTTTTTTTATTTAAAAACTTTTTAAATCAGTTTTTATTTTAAAATCAATATTAAAACTTTTTTAAAAGCAGAATGGGACGACAATGTCGACCATTCTGTGTGTGTGTGTGTGTTTTTTTTTTTTTTTTTTTTTTTTTTTATTTAAAAACTTTTTAAATAAGTTTTTATTTTAAAATCAATATTAAAACTTTTTTAAAAGCCGAATGGTACGACAATGTCGACCCATTCTGCGTGTATTTGTTCTTTTTTATTTAAAAACTTTTTAAATCAGTTTTTATTTTAAAATCAATATTAAAACTTTTTTAAAAGCAGAATGGGACGACAATGTCGACCCATTCTGCGTGTATTTGTTTTTTTTTTTATTTAAAAACTTTTTAAATCAGTTTTTATTTTAAAAATACTTGTATATAAATTAATTTTAGAAAATTATTTGCTTTAAAATTATATGTTAGTGTAAAAATTAATTTTAAAAATTACATAAATTAAAAAAATTACAAAATCAATACTTTACTATTTATCAAAAATAATTTTGATGTTAAAACGTAATCAATATGATCGTATTTACGGCTTCGATATAGAAAAAATAATACGACAAAGGTGGCTTGGATGTATACTAAATAATGGGCCAATGCGTCATTCCACATGCATTGTACAAAATGCTCAACTATATCATGCCTTGTTTTCCTATAAATACTTGCATTGTATAGAGCTCTATAGTCATTAGCATTGTATACAGCTCTATAGTCATCTCGGCTCATTCGTTAAACATCTCGTGTATAACCATGTCATCTCGGCTCATTCGCTAAACATCTCGGCTCATTTCATACAGACTCAAACGAAACAACTTGACAAGCAAACGAAACAGATCAAACGAAACAACTCGACAAGCAAACGAAACAACTCGGCTCATTCGTTAAACGAAACAGGCGAGTTAATAAACTGCTTTACGCCTGATGAGACATTGTGGTTAACACTTGGCCCATAGTTAGGAATTGCATCTTTCAAACTAGAACAAGATAAGCTGGAACTTTGTTGTTGAGCACGAGTTTCATAATTGCTCGGCTCATTCGTTTAACATCTTGTGTACAACCATATCATCTCGGCTCATTCGTTTAAGCTGGAACTTTGTTGTTGAGCACGAGCTTCATCGTCAGCTTGAGCGTCCAAACACTCTTTGTAGTACGGCTTTTTCCTCAACCATTCCAGAATCCGGTCTCTCATCCACGGTGCACAGTTCTTATAAGAACCATATTCATCATAAATTTCATAGCCATATTCATTAAGAACTTCATTAAAGAGGAGCAACGACGATAAAACCTTTGACCACTCCTCTTCCGGCGTGTAACCATCCATTGTTATGTGTGTTTTGTGGGAATTAGTGATTTGGTTATTTGTGTTTTATCAATTTGATGATGATCGGTTATTTGTGGGAATTAATGAGTTGGTGTTGATGGGGATGGAGGGATGAGTGATACTGATGCGTGTCGCGTGTCGTTGCGGTTTAGCAGATTTAATGCCTACTCAAGTTTTAAATTTATATTTAGCCGACTTATCAATAACACACACACTTAACGAGCAGTGTACCCGGTCAGCATGAATATAATGGTAAGTAGAGTGTCGATCACTAAGAGTGGAACGTATTATCTAGTTATTCTAATCAGTATTTTAATATATTAAGTTAGCTATACAACCTAATCTAACGCAAGGGGGTTCAGCCTGAGAGACTGGCACGATTTGGTTGCAATTAAATAATAAACTAAACCAATAGGCACGAATCAGCAAGTAGCACACACGTACACAGATAAATACTCGAGACAATAAGAGGGTTGTCCTTATGATAAGTAGTTTGTCACTTGTTTTATTGCTAGTGTTATATGAAGTGTATAGTTCGATGCAACGTACCGAGATTAAGTCCTTTCTCGTTGGTTCTAATCTTATCGGCGAGTAAACCCTTAATGATTACTTATGACTATCCCGTTTATCTTTCTCCTACTTTTCTACAGACCATAGAATGCATAGGCGATCTAATAAACAGGCGAGGGCAGAGGCATGGCGACCCGATCAACGCTCAGCTAGACACAGAGGTTATCAATGCACTAATAAAAGTCACCAATGACATCAACATATAAACTTTAATTAATGAGAAAGCAGTTTTAAGGGAGTGCAATCTTTCCGTTGTCACATTACACAAGCCACCAATCTTGATGAATTAAAGTTTACTAACACAATAAAACAAAACTACTTAATGAATTAAACATATGCAGCACCTTCTTACAGCTCTTGTATCTTTGATTTGGGTGTGTCTTGTGCTGCTGCCTTGACTGAATTCGTCCTAGGTTTCTGGTCTTCGGTTATATTATATGGCACCTCGAATTCGTCTGGTCTTGGGGTATTTATAGTTTCTGTCTGAGGGTAAGATGCGGCGCATCTAGTAAGTAGATGCGGCGCATTTACTTAACTTCGCGTGGGGTCCAAGATTATAATATTCAGGAATATTCGTACACCGCCAGAAGATGCGGCGTATCTTTATCTTTGGATGCGGCGCATGTCCTCTTGTATCTTGGATCGTATCTGGTGAGATCTTGATAGCGATGCGGCGCATGTCATAAGTGAGATGCGGCGCATCTGGAGCAGAATAGTCTTGATCTTGTATATTTCAGTAGACTCTTAACTTCTTGCATGTTTTGCTCCATAATTAGTCCAAAATCGCCAAGTTTCACCAAATGCTTGTTTTCAACTGAGAATTACAAAAGTAAACGATTAAGTATCAATCCTCATATATAATATAGTAAAACAAGTCAAATTAATAGGATAAATGATAGTAATAATATGTACTTATTTGAGTTCATCAAATATCCCCCCACTTGAACTTTACTTGTCCCCAAGTAAACCTTAGAATTAATCTTATGAAAATGTATCCTAAAGGATATTAGGATTTATTTTTATATTTAAGCATGTATTCGTTTTTGTCATAATCACACAACTAAACACTTAACGAATTAGAAGTAGAATAAAAATATTTCGATAAAAGCAAATCTAATCGTTTAACTGTCCAGTCGCGACGAATATTCTATCATAAGCTTGGCAAGTTTACACATCTCCTCCACTAAAGCCAAGGAATAACAAGTCTAAAGCGGTAAAAAGGGTTTTTAGGCTTAAGGGTTAATTATTCTTAATCTCTATCGATCTCAAATTCCAGAAAAGGCGACAAAATCACAAATACATGATCGAATCCACGAACACGATACTTGCAATTGCTCAAATCCTTAACTCGAATAGGCTAAAGATAGGTCCAAACTTCACCAATAATAATATATCAAAAAGGGCGACAAAATCATAAATACATAGCCGAATCCACGACTACGATACTTAAGATTGCTCAAATCCCTAATCTCAATAAATCAAAGGTTTGGTTGGATAAAGAATAGTACAGGGCATGGATAATATTTGGGATATAAATTGGTGTAAAATAAAAAATAAACAAAACAAATAAATTAAAATCCTAAGTGTGGTTAGTCACTATCCCAACCATCCCATGAATAAGACTCATATCATAGAATAACTCACGCTTTAATACTTGAAACACACGCTTTAGGTAGACACGAATTATACTCAACAAGATCTTAATCAAAGAATAAACCATAGTTGACGTTCCCATAACTGCCAACTCCCATTCAATCCATAGATATAATATACAACAAATAGTGGTGATATCGACCACTTACATAACTTTACATCGTTGGTTTATCAATCTTCCAACTTTCTTCTTTTTCTTTTTCTTTTCTCATTTTTTTTTTCGATTTTTTTTTTTTTTTTTTTTTAATAACATAAACATAGATGTGTAAAATTTCACCACATCACCAAAACAATAATTCTGGATAATTTTTCCATACTTTTCATGACTTCAGAAATAACGGTAATAGTGAAAGTAGTAAACACACGAAAAATAAACTCAAAGATATACAATATTTACTTTCACTCCAATTGCATTGTGCAATTTCCCGACCTAACCATAGATAATGAATTACGCACGCGAACACAGGTAATGTAAGGAAACTCACTTTGCCTATAGCAATTAACCAACCACGGATTCTAATCTATAGGGTAGGCTAAGGTTTAAGGTGTAACGAAACATTTTAACAATTGGTGTAAGAAACGAAAGGAATGGCTCTGAGTGTTTTTCTAGGGGTATCTTACTCTAAAAATGAGAGTAACAAAAGGTTTATACGGGGGTTAACTAACCAGTGTAGTTAGCTAATAACACAAAACATATAATAGGCTATTTGGGTGTAATCCTAGAAATTTTACCAATTTAGACAAGTCATTCCAATTATATAAAATAATACTTATTATGGTGGTCTCGAATAGTATAAAAGCCAAGTTCTAAAGTTTACAAGTCACCGGCACACATAGATTTGTGAGTTTTGAAAAATCACAATTTTTGAAAATAACGTCATGTGTGCAGCTATGCAACTTAGACTTTAAACAAAAACATGCTAAAAAATTTTAAGTTTTGATATATTAAGCACATTTTAAGCATATTTTGAAAAGTTTAGGACCAGTAAGTGTTAAGTGTTCTAATTCTCCAATCCCCCCACTTAAGTTAAACAACGTCCTCGTTGTTCGTATCGAAGGTTAAAAACTGGAAAATAAAAGAATTAGAACAGGAAAACTCCCCTGAGATTTGTTCGGTATGATCCTCCATTTGTATAAGAGCAAAAATCAACTTCTTGTGGATTAGAACGTTTAAGCTTCATATTCGATGTATCCACAGGAAATGCAGGAATCTATAATACCACCAAGGCTTCAAAACACACCTAAGGTAAGAAAGGTTCAACTTGCATAATACATTAGTAGTTAGGTAAAAATAAAACATAAAAATTAAAATTGAAAATCATCAGGTCAGTCGATGCGCAGAAGATACGCCGTATCTTATGGAAGAAGATACGCCGTACCGAGCCTGGAATAAATACGGATTAGAATAAAAGATGCGCCGCATCCTTAACCAGGGATGCGCCGCATTAAAATAAACTGATAAAAAGTTTTAAAGTCGAAAATAAAAAATGCAGAAAAATAAAATAAGATAAGATATGACCATTGCAGGAGATGCGTCGCATCTCAGAATTGACATGCGCTGTATCCTCTGCGGTCTGAAACAAAAATAAAATGAAATAAAGGATAGGATGCGTCGCATCTGTTTACCAGATGCGGCGCATGTGGTTACCAAACAGACTGATAACAGTCTGCTGTAAAATGACTCGTTCCACGGTTTGATCCCTCACATCCTCTCGTACTCTCATGCTGAACTTAATGTCAGTCTTCATCAAATATAACAAGAAACATAAACTGAAACATTAAATATATACACGAGAATAGTGATCAGTACAATCCAAAAAATAATAAATATATGTGGAACAATGTCAGTAAAATCAAGAGAGTAAGATCATGGGTGAGTGAGGTCGTCTGGATGGGTCCCGGAAGTGCTGGCTCCATCAGTCCTAGGGCGGACTCTGCGAGCGTATGCACGTGTCACACCCGCAACATGAGTACCATCTGAACGGGTATGGGTAATACCCTGCTGCTCCAATAGTCTGCTCACACTCATAACCAGCCACTCTGAGTCCCTCCTCATACCATCAACAATGCCTCTCATGGCTCTCAACTCCCCCTCGACTGCTTCGACTCTCTGACCCATGGTGCGTACAGGGACTGGTGGGGGTACTGGTGCCTGTGGCTCCTCCTGATGGGCTGGAGCAGCAGCCGGAGGTCCCTGAGGGCCTCCCTGCTCCGCCCCTGGTCCTGCAGCTCTGGCGGGCCCTAATGCTACCCAAACGTAATCTCCCATAGCCAGCTGGCATATCCCAAGCCTAACCAAGTAATCCCTGTCAATAACCGTGAGATGGGTTAGCACAACCTCCAGCCCCGCTGGAATCTCCGCTCCAATGACTCCAAAATGGTGGGCCAGCCGAGAAACAAAATGCCCGCCAGTCATCTGGCTCCTCCGATCTCTCCCCGCAGCTGATCGGTGGAGGTAGTGTGCCAAAAAGTGGGGGATGTTCACCGACAACCCCTCATCCATGCTCCTAAGGAGGAAGAGGTCCAGAGTGGTCACCTTCTCAGGTGACTGACCCCTCCCAGCAATGGTAAGTGCAATCAGCCTGTGGCACAGCCTCCTCATCGGCTCCCTGATCAAAGTGTATGAGGGGGTGGAAGTAGTGATATCACCCCCCGAAGAAATCTTGTCCCAGTAATCACTGAATAACCCTCTGTCAGGGACCGTTCTCAAACTATCATCCCAATATCGGGTAAACCCATCTGACTCAAGCTCCTCAGCTGTATGCAAACCCATGGCCAGGATAAACTGTCTCATCGACATCTGCCTCGACACCCCACCCAGTCTGAACACAAGGGTGTCGGCAATATCCAAACCCGTATCCGTCTCTCTGTAGTAAAATGTACTAAAGAACTCCAACATAAGCTCCCTAATAAGAGGCTCATCGATCCTGAACAGTCTCTCCCAAGCACTAGACCTGAACACCACCTCCTCATCATCTCCAGCAACAACCATCTCCATCCTATGCTGTAAACTCTCAGCAGCATGTCCTGCCCCAATCAATCCCACATCATCGAAATCCAAAGCCTGTACCCTGAATATCCTCCTAAAGTAAATCGACTCAAGTCTCCGTAAGTAGTCCTCCAAAGTGCCAGGGGTTAGACCCATATCCTCGAATCGTAACCACTGGTGTCTCTGTGCTACTTCTGGTAGTTCCATCTGAAATAAATTTTTAAAGTTAGTAAACAGTCTGCAAGATAGGTAGATACGGCGCATCTGATTTAATCAGTGCGGCGTATCTGCATGAAATATAAGAGATGCGGAGCAAGAGTTGAGATACGGCGTATGTAGATGCGTCGTATCTAGATTAATCAATACGGCGTATCTAGAATTTTATTAATTTGGAAATAGGTCGTTACGCCGCATCAATTAACCTAGATGCGCCGCATCTAAAAGCATACCAGTATAAATAAAGGGGGTCAGGCAGACTTTTCAAGAATCCGTGTCCGTGACGTAAACTACCACTAAATATCACAGTATCATATACTCCTTATATCAGTTCTAATAGCTTACCACATTTTACTAATCCACCTTCCCGCTAAATATTCAAAATCGAATTCAAAACCCAAATTTTCGGTCAAATCAAACTAGTGCAGAAATTCGATGATTTACGCAAGTCAAACACGGGGAAGATCATCTATTACAAGTCCTAATCATATTTCTATATCATTTAAGCACAAATCGAATTAATCATATAAACCCTAATTTTCGTATTAACCAAGATTAAATCGAAATAGAATAATTACCTTAATTTGATGATTAGGAGAAAGATTATAGATCGGATTAAAGGTGGGTTTAAGAAAAGTGATCGGAATTGGAGTGTAATATCAGTGTGTGTAAGTTCTTAACTGTGTGTGTTTATGCGGTAAAGATTTTAGATCCGGCGCATTCCCGTCGTATTTATAGGGCAAAGAGATGCGCCGTATTGGAAAATTGGATGCGCCGTATCTATTTAATCTCGTTGACTAGTCAATGAGTCCTAGATGGTCAGAGATACGGCGCTTTGGATATTTAGATCCGCCGTATTGCTATGTTAGTGAATGAAATTTAAATAAGGAACGTACCTTGGCCTCCGCAACACGATTCTTTATACACCAAATTGGGGTAAAACGGTTACACCATACGATATGAATTCAAAATAAGAGCAATAGGTATAAACGTTTTATTAATGATTGTAATCTTATTGTTTAATGGATAAGGATTTATTCCGAGGTTAGGAACAAATATCGTTTTAAAGCGTACAAAATTAAGATTACAATTTGAATCAGATGTATAATATGGATAATAAAATTGAGATTATATTGTAGAGAACTTTCCTTTGGGCTGGTAGAATAATCGAAGAGGTTACGTTTGATCACTCCAGCTAGCTTCTCTCGGTTTGGTTCAGAATGTAATCTTTCATGGTGATGCTTGAATCATCCTTTATCCTGAAAATAAACAACTTGCACACGAGAGTAGCGGACCGATCAAAGTAAATATCAAAAATCAACTATATTTATCAAATTATATTCGTCGTATTAACGAAAGTTAATGCGTCGTATTTTCGTTATGTTTCAAAATATAAGATTTTTGATTCAGAAGATACGCCGTATCGATAGAGATCGATGCGCCGTATTTGTTTAATAATTCGAAAACTGTTTTTAATTAAAATAATAGATACGCCGTATCTGCTAAAGCAGATGCGTCGTATGGCGTTAACGTTTAGAAAATTTTTTTTTATCAAAAACAGATACGCCGTATCTTGGGGAAAAGATGCGTCGTATCGAATTAATTAAACGCGTTGTATTTTATAAAAAATTGAACGCAATACGCCGTATCTGAGAAATCAGATGCGCCGTATCGTTCGATTTAGCTCAGAACAACGATAGCAGAACAAAAAATACGAAAAATAAAAACACAAATAAAACACACAAACGAAAATAAACACAAAGAAAAGCAAACAAATAACACACAAAAACGGAAAATATGCAAAATAGTACAATGAATGCAAATTAATCTAATACACAGCAAAATTAGCGGTTAGATAAAAAAAATTAAAATCCTAATTAAAATACTAATCAAATTAACAGATAATAACAATTCACTCCCCGGCAGCGGCGCCAAAAACTTGATGCGTGTCGCGTGTCGTTGCGGTTTAGCAGTTTTAATGCCTACTCAAGTTTTAAATTTATATTTAGCCGACTTATCAATAACACACACACTTAACGAGCAGTGTACCCGGTCAGTATGAATATAATGGTAAGTAGAGTGTCGATCACTAAGAGTGGAACGTATTATCTAGTTATTCTAATCAGTATTTTAATATATTAAGTTAGCTATACAACCTAATCTAACGCAAGGGGGTTCAGCCTGAGAGACTGGCACGATTTGGTTGCAATTAAATAATAAACAAACCAATAGGCACGAATCAGCAAGTAGCACACACGTACACAGATAAATACTCGAGACAATAAGAGGGTTGTCCTTATGATAAGTAGTTTGTCACTTGTTTTATTGATAGTGTTATATGAAGTGTATAGTTCGATGCAACGCACCGAGATTAAGTCCTTTCTCGTTGGTTCTAATCTTATCGGCGAGTAAACCCTTAATGATTACTTATGACTATCCCGTTTATCTTTCTCCTACTTTTCTACAGACCATAGAATGCATAGGCGATCTAATAAACAGGCGAGGGCAGAGGCATGGCGACCCGATCAACGCTCAGCTAGACACAGAGGTTATCAATGCACTAATAAAAGTCACCAATGACATCAACATATAAACTTTAATTAATGAGAAAGCAGTTTTAAGGGAGTGCAATCTTTCCGTTGTCACATTACACAAGCCACCAATCTTGATGAATTAAAGTTTACTAACACAATAAAACAAAACTACTTAATGAATTAAACATATGCAGCACCTTCTTACAGCTCTTGTATCTTTGATTTGGGTGTGTCTTGTGCTGCTACCTTGACTGAATTCGTCCTAGGTTTCTGGTCTTCGGTTATATTATATGGCACCTCGAATTCGTCTGGTCTTGGGGTATTTATAGTTTCTGTCTGAGGGTAAGATGCGGCGCATCTAGTAAGTAATGCGGCGCATTTACTTAACTTCGCGTGGGGTCCAAGATTATAATATTCAGGAATATTCGTACACCGCCAGAAGATGCGGCGTATCTTTATCTTTGGATGCGGCGCATGTCCTCTTGTATCTTGGATCGTATCTGGTGAGATCTTGATAGCGATGCGGCGCATGTCATAAGTGAGATGCGGCGCATTTGGAGCAGAATAGTCTTGATCTTGTATATTTCAGTAGACTCTTAACTTCTTGCATGTTTTGCTCCATAATTAGTCCAAAATCGCCAAGTTTCACCAAATGCTTGTTTTCAACTGAGAATTACAAAAGTAAACGATTAAGTATCAATCCTCATATATAATATAGTAAAACAAGTCAAATTAATAGGATAAATGATAGTAATAATATGTACTTATTTGAGTTCATCAGATACATATACAGATGTTATATATTGAGTGATAAGATAAGATAAGGAGACAGGATGAGATTTTTTTTGTAAGAGAATATATCTGAAAGGATAAGTTTTATTATCCTTTAGTGTATTGCGTATACCTCATGTCCCGTTCGTTAAACATCTCGTGTAGAACCATATCATCTCGGCTCATTCGTTTAACATCTCGTGTACAACCATATCATCTCGGCTCATTCGTTAAACATCTCGTGTACAACCATATCATCTCGGCTCATTCGTTAAACATCTCGTGTAGAACCATATCATCTCGGCTCATTCGTTTACCTTTTAGATAGTATGTGCGTTGTTGATGTTGTTGCTCATCTTTTGTATAACGGTTCATTCGTTTGTTCAACATCTCATATATAACGGTTCTAAACCTGTATTTGAAGACGGTTGTACACGAGATGTTAAACGAATGAATCAGAAAGATGGAATAGATGTGTAAACCGCTCCTACTTAACATGCGTGATATTGAGTTTCAGTTTTTATCTCTCGTTCACAATGATGGTGATCCTTTGTCCACCGATGATCAAACTCGTTCGTTTAACATCTAATTTAAATCATTTTTAATGTAGAACCATATCATCTCGGCTTATTCGTTAAACATCTCGGCTTATTTCATACAGACTCAAACGAAACAACTTGACAAGCAAACGAAACAACTCGACAAGCAAACGAAACAACTCGGCTCATTCGTTAAACGAAACAGGCGAGTTAATAAACTGCTTTACGCCTGGTGAGACATTGTGGTTAACACTTGGCCCATAGTTAGGAATTGCATCTTTCAAACTAGAGCAAGATAAGCTGGAACTTTGTTGTTGAGCACGAGTTCCATAATTGCTCGGCTCATTCGTTTAACATCTTGTGTACAACCATATCATCTCGGATCATTCGTTTAACGAAACAGGCAGGGTCTAGCAGTGGTGCAGCGCCAACCAAATCTGGATGGGGATCTTAGATTTATTTTGAAAGTAGGCTGATCATTTTGTAATCTTGGGTTGCACGAATAGTTGGAATGAATTGGGTTGCACGAATAATTTATAACTAATTTAAATCATTTTTAATTTATTTAAATAATTTATAATTAATTTAAATCATTTTTAATTTATTTAAATAATTTATAACTAATTTAAATCATTTTTAATTTATTTAATATTAATTAAATAATTTAAATCATTTTTATACACATAAGATAAAGGGAAAAGAAAAAAAAAAGCAGCAAGCAATATGGGTCGACAATGTCGTCCCATATTGACCACCAAAAATTTTCAGTACCCTTAAATCACCCCGCCAAAAAAAAAGAAAAAAAAAGTATACGGAAGCAATATGGGTCGACAATGTCGTCTCATATTTTACCACCAAAATTTTTAGTGAAACTTAAATCACCCCGCCAAAAGAAAAAAAAATACGGAAGCAATATGGGACGACAATGTCGTCCCATTTTGGCTCAATAATTCATAGAACCGGATCTTATCTTTTTCTCTCTCACACTTTACCAAAAAAAAAAAAAAAAAAAAAAAATACCCGGCAAACTCGATCGATCCACTGCTTCTCTTCTTCTTCTTTGATTAATCGACCACCACAACCACCTTCAACACCACATTCGACACCACCACAACCTTCAATTACCGCCGTTTTTTTTTTTTTTTTTTTTAATTTTTGTTTTTTTTAAAAGGTATTTTTTTTTATTTTATTTTTGTGTCTAAATTTGTTTAACTTTTGTTTGTTAATATTTGTTTCTTGTTTGTTGTGTTTGTGTTTCTTAGATGGCACCGCCACCACCGCCACGGCAGCGCCACCACCGCCAGCAGCAGTAGCACCAACAGTCGCATTGTTTGTGTTTGTGTTTGTTAAAGGTGTTTTTTTTTTTTTTTTTTAAAGGTTTTTTTTTTTTTTTTTTTTTTTATTATGTTAATTTGTTTTGGGACGACAATGTCGTCGTCAAAAGTTTTTATTTATTAATTTGGTTAATTTAAGTTTGGTTGTTTAATTTAGGTTGTTTTTTTTACGTGTTTGTCGCGGGACGGCCAGGAGAGTCGGGACAGCAGTAGCACCACAGCCGCGGGACAGCCGGGTCAGGACAGCAGCCACCTCTTTTCCTCTTTTTCTCTTTTCTTCTCTTCGTTTATTTCAGCCATGAACTAGGTATATAATTTAATTATTTTGATGGTTGCATTTTTTAGTAAAATGCGTTTGGTTAGTATGATATTGTGAATATGTCGTTTAGTTAGTAATATGCGTTTGGTTAGTATGATATTGTGAATATGCCGTTTGATTAGTAATATGCGTTTGGTTAGCATGATATTGTGAATATGCTGTTTGGTTAGCATGATATTGTGAATATGTCGTTTAGTTAGTATGGTATTGTGATTGTTAGACTTATGTGACTTTTCTTAGGATTTTAGTGATTAATTTCGGACAACCCCCATCTAGAATTAATCATCCTATAGAAAACCCGTCCGAAATTAATTTATTAGAAATTAATTTCGAAAAGTCCCCTGTTTGGGATTGTTTTTTGAATGTTTTGTCTCATTTAGGATATGGATGCGTATAACTGTTTTACTATTTGAGAGAAATTCGACAGTATTTCCCTTTCACTCCTACGAATATGTCTTTAATGCACATATTTGGGGAGTTGAGGGGAAATGCTGCCGAATTTTTTTCAAATTGTAAATCGGTTATACGCATTCATATATGAGACGAGACATTCAAAGAGTGGGTTAGGATTGCCTTCCATAGTTGCACTAGGTAATCAAAACAGTTCTTAATTACGCCTTTTCATGTTTGAATGTGTTTATTTGCATATGTGTGTGTATATATATATATATATATATATATATATATATATATATATATATATATATATATATATATATATATATATATGTTCATTTATTTGAAACTGTTTTTTTGCAACGCAGTCATGACAATTGATAAGAGTTGGACCGCTATATCCAACCGTAATTCCCCTGAGTTTTTAGATGGTCTTTTTGCATTCATCGCGCGCTGTGAGCCATTGTTATACTCCATCAAAAAAAAGATTCTTTGCCCATCTGTTCATTGTGGTAATGCTTGGAATAAATTGGGTACTCTCAAAACTCTTGAGTCACACATTTCACAATACGGGTTTGACAAAAGTTATACCACTTGGAAATATCACGGTGAACCGCTTCCTCCACCCGTAGTAAACAACACACCACAACCACCTTCACCTGAACACATTGACATGGATGCATTCTTCCAAGATATTTCTGCAAATAATGACCCAACTCCACCATCTCAAACAACAGGTTCTCAACCAGCACAAACAACAGGTTCTCAACCAGCTCAAACAATGGGTCCTAGCATTAATAACAAGTACAAAGAGTTACTTGCTAGGTCCACCCAAATGTTGGGTCCAAGTTGTGATATGACTGCACTGAACTTTACGTCAGAGCTTTCGCACATCAAGGTCTTATGTAAATGATGCGTGGTTTTGCGACCTTACAACAGGTTTTACCTCTCGAGGGATCTCAAGAGGCTTACAACCCCACCAGGCAGTGTACCTGACCGATGTAGTATAGTGTAGTGGTAAGTACGGGGGATTGATCGTTCTCCACAGGGAATAGTGTTCGTTAGGTATGAAAAATTACTCTAATAGGTCTAAGGGTGAGAGAAGATTCTTTTTATGTTTTTATATTTTTATGAAAGCAAGTAAAATCTCGGGTTTGAAAGAGTGGGCGGAATTAGTTGCTAGTCAACTAACCCAAATTACTACGAATGCAAATAAAATAAAATAACAAAAATGAAAATGTTGGTGAAAACTTATGTGGAGGGAAATTTGTTTACTTAGATTTTCTTACTCCCTAACTATCTTTTACCGGTTGATTAGTGTGTATTAGTTGCGTGGATGGCGGGTGTATTCCTTAATACCATTCGTGGGGTGGCGTACGTACTTCCCCAACTCTACAAGCTCCTACTTCACTCCTATGTCAAGCCGGCTAGGAAGCTCCTAACATGGGATCACTAGAATTCGCTTGTGCATTAAATACAACCATAAAAACCTTTAGTACGCATTGGTTCATGTTTCTTAAGACGTTCAAGCAAGTTACCGAATAGGAAGTTAGCCAGTTTTCTTAAGCCTAACATAGATGAACAATCATCCAATACAACTAACAACACACTAATAACCAACAATCAATAGCTAGGTTTCATTAGATCTAAGCAAACACAAGATAAATCTAGCCTAACATGTTAAACAAAAGACAAGAATAAGATAGAATCAAACAACATATAGACATATTGAATGATTAATTGATAACTTATCTTCAATGTAACATGGAAGATCTCAAGGCAAAAAGCCTTGAAAAAGCTGCCAAATTCGTCCTAGGGTTTTCACACACAAAGTTCCCCAATAAGTTCCACACTAATGACAAAGAATTGCAAAACTATATATAGATTTTTGGATCTGACGGCGTCACGTTATGGAGTGTGACGCCGTCACCTCGCCGCTTTTAGGGTTCTCGGATGACCTTCTTGACGCCGTCCCTCTTTAACTCTCCAAAATCCGTTCTGGCTTATCAAGGCTTGACGCCCTCAGACTATGAACGTGACGCCGTCCCTCTTTGAATTATAACGTGACGACCTTGATCAAATTAAAGCGTGACGCCGTCAGAATTTCCATGCAATTTCTCTGGCTTATCATGAGTAAATTTCACATCCACCACTTTTGCCAAGCCATGACGCCGTCCAGGGTTAATCCTGACGCCGTCAAAGGTAACTTCCAGCAAGATTTTGAGACTTTGTCGTTTTCTTCACTTTTATGCTCCAAAAACGTCCAAAATGCTTCCTTTTCTAGATTTCTTCTCAAAAGTACCTAAAATGACAAAAGGAACGATTTAGGGCAATATTTGATCAAATAAATACGATTTAGGGCTTAAATGACCCCTTAAAAGCGGTACACTTTTCGCTTCATCAGTAAAATATCTGATAAAGGGTTTAACATGATTCTAGCTCTTTTGCAAAAGGCATGTCCCCCTAAGAATGGATTCAACTTCCCACCGTCATACTATGAAATCAAGAAGACATACAAAGATATCGGGTTAGGATACGAATCGATCCATGCTTGTATAAATGATTGTTTTTTATTTTGGGGATCAGATGAGAACAAAAGTCTGGATAATTGTCCAATCTGCAACACGAGTAGATGGAAAAACCTAAAGAAAAAGGGGAAGAAAGTTGCCAACAAGGTGTTGCGTTACTTTCCGTTAACTCCTAGACTACAACATATTGATGAACTCAAATAAGTACATTTTATTACTATCATTTATCCTATTAATTTGACTTGTTTTACTATATTATGTATGAGGATTGATACTTAATCGTTTACTTTTGTAATTCTCAGGTAAAAACAAGCATTTGGTGAAACTTAGCGATTTTGGACTGATTATGGAGCAAAACGTGCATAAAGTAAAGAGTCTACTGAAATGAAGAAGATCAAGACTAATCTGCTCCAGATGCGCCGCATCTCACTCATGACATGCGCCGCATCTCAATCAAGATATCACCAGATACGATCCAAGATACAAGAGGACATGCGCCGCATCTAATCATGGAGTTACGCCGCATCTTCTGGCGGTGTACGAATATTCCTGAATATTATAATCTTGGACCCCACGCGAAGTTAAGTACATGCGCCGCATCTACTTAGTAGATGCGCCGCATCTTCCCTCAGACAGAAACTATAAATACCCCGTAGACCAGACGAATTAAAAGTTCCGAAGAATATAACCTAAGACCGAACAGGAGAAACCAAGGACGAATTCAGTCAAGGAGGCAGCACAAGACACACCCAAATCAAAGATACAAGAGCTGTAAGAAGGTGCTGCATGTGTTTAATTCATTAAGTAGTTTTGTTTTATTGTGTTAGCAAACTTTAATTCATCAGGATTGGTGGCTTGTGTAATGTGACAACGAAAGATTGCACTCCCTTTAATACTTGCTTTCCCATCAATTAAAGTTTATATGTTGATGTCTTTGGTTACTACTTATTAGTGCATTGATAACCTCTGTGTTTATTAGTGGCTTACGGGCATTTGACTGCGGGACATAATGTGGCTCCCACGGTTATTACTAAATTGATCACTTAGGAATAACTTTTAGACATAAGTAATCATTAAGGGTTTACTCGCCGATAAGAATAGGACCAACGAGAAAGGGTTAATTACATACACTTCATATAAAGCTATCAATAAAACAAGTGACAATCTACTTAATCATAAGGACAGCCCCCTTATTGTCTCAAGTATCTATCTGTGTACGTGTGTGCTACTTGCTGATTCGTGCCTATTGGTTTATTTTATTATTTAATTGCAAACAAACCGTGCCAGTCTCTCAGGCTGAAACCCCCTTGCGTTAGGATATTAAAATACTGATTAGAATAACGAGATAATACGTTCCACTCTTAGTGATCGACACTCTACTTACCATTATATTCATACTGACCGGGTACACTGCTCGTAAGTGTGTGTGTTATTGATAAGTCGGCTAAATATAAATTTAAAACTTGAGTAGGCATTAAAACTGCTAAACCGCAACGACACATCACGCGCATCAAGTTTTTGGCGCCGTTGCCGGGGAGTGAATTGTTATTATCTGTTAATTTGATTAGTATTTTAATTAGGTTTTTCTTTTTATTAGATTAATTGCATCATTGTACTATTTTGCATATTTGTTGTATTGTGTGTTAATTGTTTTCTTTTATTTTTGTGTGTTTTATTTTCGTCGTGTGTTTTTATTTTTTGTTTTTATTTTTCGTATTTTTTCTGTTCTGCTATCGTTGTACTGTGCTAAATCAAACGATACGGCGCATCTGATCTCTCAGATACGGCGTATTGCGTTTAATTTTTTTTAAAATACAACGCGTTTAATTAATTCGATACGACGCATCTTTTCCCCAAGATACGGCGTATCTGTTTTTAATAAGAAATTTTTCTAAGCGATAAAGTAATACGACGCATCTGCTTTTGCAGATACGGCGTATCTGTTTTTGATAAAAAAAATTTCTGAACGTTAACGCCATACGACGCATCTGCTTTCGTAGATACGGCGTATCTATTATTTTAATTAAAAACAGTTTGCGAATTATTAAACAGATACGACGCATCGATCTCTGTCGATACGGCGCATCTTTCTGAATCAAAAATCGATATTTATTTTTAAACGTAACAAAAATACGGCGCATTAACTTTCGTTAATACGACGCATTTAATTTTAATTAGATAAGCTGGTTTTTGATTATTTAATTCGATACGGCGCATTCATAAATTCTAAGCGGCGTATCTATTTTCTGAATAAAGTCTGATTAAATTTTAACGATTATTAGATACGGCGTATCCAACTTTTTGGATACGGCGCATCGTCTGCAGATATCAGCAACTTTTATTCTTTTCTAATTTCCGAACGGAAAATATTCTGACTTACCCTTATACTAGGAAACTTTTACTTTGAAATCTTCTTGTTCTTAATTTTCAGGAACAATGTTCGATATTTTCCCAAACTGGTTCGGAAGACCTCAAAGAAACCTTACTATGGAAGAGTTTGCACTACTAATCGCTCAAGCCAATGAACAAGAACATCATGAAGCAAGGAACTTTATCACTGAATTCAAAGGCAGTCATGAGCTGTTACTAAAGGAACAAAACAATATGATCAATGGTTTGGCAATTGAAGTGCACCAATTGTCAACAGTGCTTAACAAGGTTCTTTTGGTAAGGCACGATCTGAAAGGAATTACAACCAGAGGCGGAAAGTCAACCTTTCAAATCGGAGAGACACCCGAGGATGACAGTACCAAAAAAATTTCCCCTGAATCTTTATCACCCGAGCAAGAGCAACCAAAAGAGACTGATCCAGAACCTGTAATTAGAAGAGAACCTTCTGTTGAATCTAAACGATCAACACCACCTTTCCCACATAGGGTAAGGAAAGAGAAAGAAGATGCCTATCAAAAGAAATTCCTGGAGAATCTCAAGCAGCTGCAGCTAAGCATACCATTTATGGAAGCCCTAGTGCAAATGCCAAAATACGCCAAATATCTGAAAAGCTTGCTTACAAACAAGTCTAAACTCGAAGAGGCTTGCACCATAACAATGGGGAAAAGAAGCTCAGCGGCATTGCTCAATAAACTTCCGTCTAAAGAAAAAGATCCAGGGAGTTTCACTATTCCTTGTCAAATTAAAATTTTGCATATTGAAAATGCCTTAGCCGACCTAGGAGCTAGTATAAGTCTTATGCCCTCTTCTATGTATGATAAATTAGGTCTTGGTGAACCAAAACCTACTAGGATGTGCTTAGAACTAGCTGATAGGTCCATACAATACCCATTAGGAATAGCGGAAAATATATTAATAAAAGTTGATAAATTTGAATTACCTATCGACTTCGTTATCCTTGATATGCCTGAAAATTCTAGAACTCCTATAATATTAGGACGACCATTTTTAGCCACTGCTAGGGCCATGATTGATGTTTTTAATAAAAAAATAACTCTTACCATAGGAAAAGATGAGGTTGAGTTTAACATGGAACAATCTATGAGTAAAGATAATTCTGATGATGATGAATGCTATAACATCGATGTTTCTGATGACACGATTGATCAATTTACTCAGAGATTGTTAAAAAATAATTTGCTTGATTCTTTTCTGCTTAAAAATTTAGAAAACACAATTGCTATAGAAGATCAAGTAGATGAGAATACTGTTGACTATAATTTTGCTGCTGACTCTGCTGTATGTAACGCGATGCGGCGCATCGATAACCTCGATGCGGCGCATCTATCTGATGACAGCAGCGATATAATTAATGAACAGGTTTATTCCGCTAGTGTTACTGAAATTGATAATGTTAAACCTGTGCTTAAGGATCTTCCTTCTACTTTGGAATATGCTTATTTAAACGGAAATACTAATTCACCCGTTATTATTGCATCTGACTTAACGCCAAAAGAAAAAGAGTCTCTTTTGCAGGTACTATATAAACGAAGAGGAGCATTAGCGTGGAGTATGTCTGATATTAAGGGAATTAGCCCGTCATTTTGTACACATAAAATCCTTATGGAGGATGAATTCAAACCAACTATCCAACCTCAAAGGCGTTTGAATCCAAAAGTCCAAGATGTGGTGAAAAATGAAATTGTAAAATTGCTTGACTCCGGACTTATCTACCCAATTTCCGACAGCTCGTGGGTCAGTCCCATCCACGTTGTACCAAAAAAAGGAGGAATGACGGTAGTACTCAATGACGACAATGAGCTAATCCCTTCAAGGACTGTTACCGGATGGAGAGTTTGCATCGACTACCGCAAACTCAATGATGCTACGCGAAAAGATCACTTCCCTCTTCCATTTATTGATCAAATGTTAGAAAGACTATCAGGTTATGATTATTATTGTTTTTTAGATGGTTTTTCAGGTTTCTTCCAAATACCAATTGCCCCCGAGGATCAAGAAAAGACGACTTTCACCTGCCCTTATGGAACCTTCGCCTATAGAAGAATGCCGTTCGGACTATGCAACGCCCCTGCTACTTTCCAACGTTGTATGACGGCTATCTTCCATGATATGGTAGAAGACTTTATGGAAGTCTTCATGGACGACTTCTCGGTGTTCGGTAACTCATTTAGTGATTGTCTCTTTAAACTTGATAAAATGCTTGCTAGGTGTGAAGAAACTAACCTTGTTCTTAATTGGGAAAAATGTCACTTTATGGTTAGAGAGGGAATTGTGTTAGGACATAAGATTTCTGGGAAAGGTATAGAAGTCGATAAAGCTAAAATTGATGTAATTGCTAAACTACCTTACCCCACTAACGTAAAAGGCGTTAGAAGTTTTTTAGGGCACGCTGGATTTTATCGTAGATTCATAAAGGATTTTTCAAAAATATCTAGGCCTATGACCCAATTGTTGCTAAAGGATGCAAAGTTTGATTTTTCTGAAGATTGCAAAAAGGCATTTAATATACTTAAAGAAAAACTAACTTCTGCACCCATTATAATTTCGCCTGATTGGAATCTGCCTTTTGAACTAATGTGTGATGCTAGTGATTATGCTGTTGGAGCCGTACTTGGCCAAAAGATAGATAAGAAATTTAAGCCAATTTATTATGCTAGCAAAACATTGAATAATGCCCAAGAACACTACACCACCACGGAAAAAGAACTTTTAGCAGTAGTTTTTGCATTCGATAAATTTAGATCATATCTTATATTGTCAAAAACTATGGTTTACACTGACCATTCTGCTTTGAAGTATTTGTTCAATAAACAGGATGCCAAGCCAAGGCTTATTAGGTGGGTTTTATTGCTCCAAGGATTCGATATTGAAATTAAAGATAAAAAGGGTGCCGAGAATCTAGCTGCTGACCACTTATCTAGACTTGAAAACCCTGGTATGGAGGTGCTTGACGAAAGGGAAATAGCTGATGACTTTCCTGATGAACACCTTATGATGGTAGGAATTAAGAGCAATAATAATGGACCATGGTATGCCGACTTTATAAACTTTATTGTTGCAAATGAAATTCCAAAAGGGCTAACATCCGACGAGAAAAGAAGGTTTATAACTCGCGCTAACGAGTATATTTGGGATGAACCTTATGCCTTTAAATTATGTCCTGACAATATTATACGAAGATGCGTAGACGGTGATGACATCGCAGCAATATTGGCACATTGCCATTCAGGGCCAACAGGGGGACATCACGGTCCAGTCATCACAAAAAGAAAGATCCTGGATGCGGGATTTTATTGGCCCACGATGTTGGAGGATGCGAAAGATTATATAAAAGGATGTGATGCGTGTCAACGATCCGGAAATATTACATCAAGAAACGAAATGCCGCAAAACTATATCCATGTATGTGAAGTTTTCGACATATGGGGATTAGACTTCATGGGACCGTTTCCTGAATCTAAAGGTAATAAATATATTTTGGTTGCTGTTGATTACGTATCAAAATGGGTTGAAGCGCAAGCATCTCCAACAAACGACAGCAAGGTAGTACTTAAATTTTTGCAAAGTTTGTTCTCTAGGTTTGGAATTCCTAAAGCATTGATTAGTGATAGGGGAACACACTTTTGTAATCACCATCTGGGAAGAGCCTTGCAAAAATATGGAGTATATCATAGGGTTTCCACCGCATACCATCCTCAATCCAATGGCCAAACTGAAGTAACCAATAGAGCTATAAAACGAATTCTTGAAAAAACGACTGGGTATAATCCTAAAGGGTGGTCTGACAAGTTAAATGATGCTTTATGGGCATTCCGTACAGCCTATAAGACACCAACGGGATGCACTCCATTTCGTCTTGTATACGGAAAAGCATGCCACCTACCGGTCGAAATTGAACAAAGTGCATATTGGGCTTTGACGAATTGTAATATGGATATGGAAGCTGCAACGAAGAACCGTTTCATGGTACTTAATGAACTCTATGAACTAAGAGATGAGGCCTACAAAAATACTAAGATCTACAAAGAAAGAACTAAAAGATGGCATGACTCGAGGTTACGTGGGGATAAAACGTTTACTATTGGAGAGAAAGTGCTACTGTTTAATTCCAGATTAAAGATGTATCCTGGTAAACTTAAATCAAGGTGGACGGGACCGTTCGTTGTCAAGAAAGTGTATCCATATGGAACTATTGAAATATGCGATAAAAATGGTTATATATTCAAAGTGAACGGGCAACGTGTGAAGAAATACTTTGATAATAAAATTGAGGATAATGAGAACGAGGTGGTGGAGTTTGAACCTGAAGTATTGGAATGAAGAGCTGAACGTGAGTCTAACTTGAAGACTCTGGAATAAAGACAAGTGCTTACCGGGAGACAACCCGGATTTATCTTTTAATTTTCTGTTTTCTGTGTCGAGTCAGTCAGGCCCGCATGAGGATACGGCGCATCTCAATTCTGAGATGCGACGCATCTCCTGCAATGGTCATATCTTATTTTAATTTTTCTGCATTTTTATTTTCGACTTTAAAACTTTTTATCAGTTTATTTTTAATGCGGCGCATCCCTGGTTAAGGATGCGGCGCATCTTTATTCTGATCCGTATTAATTCCAGGCTCGATACGGCGTATCTTCTTCCATAAGATGCGGCGCATCGACTGACCTGATGATTTTCAGTTTTAATGTTTAAGTTTTATTCTTATCTAACTACTAATGTATTATGCAAGTTTGAACCTTTCTTATCTTAGGTGTGTTTTAAAGTGTTGGTGGTATTATAGTTTCCTGGATTTCCTGTGGATACATCAAGTATGAAGCTTTAACGTTCTAATCCACAAGAAAGATGATTTTTGCTCTTATACTAATGGAGGATCATACCGAGCAAATCTCAGGGGAGTTTTCCTGTTCTAATTCTTTTATTTTCCAGCTTTTAACCTTTTATACAAACAACGAGGACGTTGTTTAACTTAAGTGGGGGGATTGGAGAATTAGAACACTTAACATTTACTTGTCCTAAACTTTTTCAAAAATTATGCTTAAAATGTGCTTAATATATCAAACTTAAAAATTTTTTAGCATGTTTTTGTTTAAGATCTAAGTTGCATAGCTGCACACATGACGTTATTTTCAAAATTGTGATTTTTCAAAATTCACAAATCTATGAGTGTGCCGGTGACTTGTAAACTTTAGACTTGGCTTGTATACTATTCGAGACCACCATAATGAGTATTATTTTATATAATTGGAATGACTTGTCTAAATTGGTAAAATTCTAGGATTACACCAAAATAGCCTATTATATGTTATGTGTTATTAACTAACTACGCTGGTTAGTTAACCCCCGTATAAACCTTTTGTTACTCTCATTTTTAGAGTAAGATACCCCTAGAAAAACACTCAGAGCCATTCCTTTCGTTTCTTACACCTATGTTTTAAAATGTTTCGTTACACCCTTACACCTTAGCCTACCCCTGTAGATTAGAATCCGTGGTTGGTTAATTGCTATAGGCAAAGTGTGTTTCCTTACATTACCTGTGTTCGCGTGCGTAATTCATTATCTTTGGTTAGGTCGGGAAATTGCACAATGCAATTGGAGTGAAAGTAAATATTGTATATCTTTGAGTTTATTTTTCGTGTGTTTACTACTTTCACTATTACCATTATTTCTGAAAGCAATTAAAGTTTAAAAAAAAATTATCCGGAAAGAAAGTTATAGTGATGTGGTGAAATTTTACACATCTATGTTTATGTTTCAAGTTAAAAAAAAAAAAAAAAAAAAAAAAAAAAAAAAAAAAAAAAAAAAAAAAAAAATTCGAAAAAATAAGAAAAGAAAAAGAAAGAAAGAAAAGTTGGAAGTTAGTTTTAACCAACTTATGTAAAGTTATGTAAGTGGTCGATATCACCACTATTTGTTGTACTATATCTATGGATTGAATGGGAATTGGCAGTTATGGAACGCCAATTAAAGTTTATTCTTTGATTAAGATTTTGTTGAGTATAATTCGTGTCTACCTAAAGCGTGTGTTTCAAGTGTTAAAGCGTGAGTTATTCGATGATATGAGTCTTATTCATGGGATGGTTGGGATAGTGATTAACCACACTTAGGATTTTAATTTATTTGTTTTGTTTATTTTTATTTTTACACCAATTTATATCCCAAATGTTATCCATGCCCTTCATTATTCTTTATCCAACCAAACCTTTGATTTATTGAGATTAGGGATTTGAGCAATCTTAAGTATCGTAGTCGTGGATTCGGCTATGTATTTATGATTTTGTCGCCCTTTTTGATATATTATTATTGGCGAAGTTTGGACCTATCTTTAGCCTATTCGAGTTAAGGATTTGAGCAATTGCAAGTATCGTGTTCGTGGATTCGATCATGTATTTGTGATTTTGTCGCCTTTTCTGGAATTTGAGATCGATAGTGAAAAAGAATAATTAACCCTTAAGCCTAAAAACCCTTTTTACCGCTTTAGACTTGTTATTCCTTAGCTTTAGTGGAGGAGATGTGTATACTTGCCAAGCTTATGATAGAATATTCGTCGCGACTGGACAGTTAAACGATTAGATTTGCTTTTATCAACTTATTTTATTTTACTTCTAATTCGTTAAGTGTTTAGTTGTGTGATTATGAAATAAACGAATACATGCTTGATATTAAAATAAATCCTAACATCTTTTAGGATACATTTTCATAAAAGAAATTCTAAGGTTTACTTGGGGACAAGTAAAGTTCAAGTGGGGGGATATTTGATGAACTCAAATAAGTACATTTTATTACTATCATTTATCCTATTAATTTGACTTGTTTTACTATATTATGTATGAGGATTGATACTTAATCGTTTACTTTTGTAATTCTCAGGTAAAAACAAGCATTTGGTGAAACTTAGCGATTTTGGACTGATTATGGAGCAAAACATGCATAAAGTTAAGAGTCTACTGAAATGAAGAAGATCAAGACTAATCTGCTCCAGATGCGCCGCATCTCACTCATGACATGCGCCGCATCTCTATCAAGATATCACCAGATACGATCCAAGATACAAGAGGACATGCGCCGCATCTAATCATGGAGTTACGCCGCATCTTCTGGCGGTGTACGAATATTCCTGAATATTATAATCTTGGACCCCACGCGAAGTTAAGTACATGCGCCGCATCTTCCCTCAGACAGAAACTATAAATACCCCGTAGACCAGACGAATTAAAAGTTCCGAAGAATATAACCTAAGACCGAACAGGAGAAACCAAGGACGAATTCAGTCAAGGAGGCAGCACAAGACACACCCAAATCAAAGATACAAGAGCTGTAAGAAGGTGCTGCATGTGTTTAATTCATTAAGTAGTTTTGTTTTATTGTGTTAGCAAACTTTAATTCATCAGGATTGGTGGCTTGTGTAATGTGACAACGAAAGATTGCACTCCCTTTAATACTTGCTTTCCCATCAATTAAAGTTTATATGTTGATGTCTTTGGTTACTACTTATTAGTGCATTGATAACCTCTGTGTTTATTAGTGGCTTGCGGGCATTTGACTGCGGGACATAATGTGGCTCCCACGGTTATTACTAAATTGATCACTTAGGAATAACTTTTAGACATAAGTAATCATTAAGGGTTTACTCGCCGATAAGAATAGGACCAACGAGAAAGGGTTAATTACATACACTTCATATAAAGCTATCAATAAAACAAGTGACAATCTACTTAATCATAAGGACAGCCCCCTTATTGTCTCAAGTATCTATCTGTGTACGTGTGTGCTACTTGCTGATTCGTGCCTATTGGTTTATTTTATTATTTAATTGCAAACAAACCGTGCCAGTCTCTCAGGTTGAAACCCCCTTGCGTTAGGATATTAAAATACTGATTAGAATAACGAGATAATACGTTCCACTCTTAGTGATCGACACTCTACTTACCATTATATTCATATTGACCGGGTACACTGCTCGTTAAGTGTGTGTGTTATTGATAAGTCGGCTAAATATAAATTTAAAACTTGAGTAGGCATTAAAACTGCTAAACCGCAACGACACATCACGCGCATCACATATGTTCAACACAAAACACATCGCAAAGTGGATGACTTGGCATACTATTGGACAGTCTAAGGAAAACGGTAAGATGAATCACCCGTGTGATGGTAAAGCATGAAAAAATTTTGACATAATGAAACCCGAGTTTTCTTGTGACCCTAGAAACGTTCGATTAGGGTTGGCTGCTGACGGTTTCAATCCGTTTGGCAACATGAGTCAAAGTTACAGCATGTGGCCGGTCATATTGACAGCATACAACACACCCTCATGGATGTGTATGAAAGAGACTTCTTTAATGTTGACGATGTTAATTCCCGACCCTAAATCACCTGCAAAGGACATTGATGTTTTCTTGCAGCCTTTGATCAAAGAACTCCAAGACTTATGGAAAGGTGTGTGGACTTTAGACGCTGCTACGGGTACTCATTTCAACATGAAAGCAGCGGTTTTATGGACCATAAATGACTTTCCAGCTCGAAGTAGTTTGTCTGGGTGGAGTGGACAAGGCTACTATGCATGCCCAACATGTAATCAGGACACTCCATCGCTTCCTGTGAAGAATAAAATCGCTTATGTTGGTTATAGAAGATTCTTATGCGTAAACCATCTAATGAGGAGGAAACATAACGAATTCCATGGTAAACCTGAAAATAAGCGTCCTCCTAGAAACTTTACCAATGAAGAAATCATGATTCAAATTAGTAAATTCTTTAAACGTGTCTCGGGGAAACATCCACGTATTGTTAAAAATAACCCTAAACCTAATCGAGAAATTGAATTGAATTGGAGTAAGCGTTCTATCTTCTACGAACTGGAGTATTAGCCCGTTCTTCAACTAAAGCACAATATCGATGTCATGCACATCGAAAAGAACGTGATTGAGAGTGTGCTTAATACCTTGTTAATGAACGACAAATCCAAAGACACGCTAAAGGCAAGGCAAGACTTGAAAACTCTGGGAGTTCGAAAAGAGTTGTGGCTCGTTGATAAAGGAAACAGGAAGTTCGATAAGCCTCATCCAAAGTAATCTTTCACACCAGAAAACAGAAAACGGTTTTGTCAATTCAACAAAGGAGTTAGACTACCCGATGGGTTTGGATCCAACTTCAAGAAAAAAGTGACCGCTGACGATAACAACATAACGGGCCTAAAATCTCATGACTGTCATATTATGATGCAGCGGTTACTTCCTTATGGAGTTCATCAATACTTACCCAAAGACATTTCACCCCCATTAATCGAGCTCTGCTTATTCTTTAAGCAGATTTGTGCTCGAAATTTGATGCAGCAGGATATGGAGAAAGCTAAAAAACAAATGCTCGATGTTATGATTAAATTAGAGCAAATATTTCCCCCTGCTTTTTTTGACATAATGATTCATTTGGTTATACATTTACCCGAAGAGGCTATTCTAGGTGGCCCTGTTTACTACAGGTGGATGTATCCATTTGAAAGATACATGAAGAAGATGAAAAATTATGTCCGAAATAAAGCCAGGCCTGAAGGTTCCATAGCGGAGGGTTATGTTGCAGAAGAAGCATTAACTTTCAGCTCACGTTATCTTAAGGATGTCGAGACGAGATTTAATCGTCCTGACAAAAATGACGATGGTGCACCTGAACAACCAGATAAATTCCAGGTGTTCCAGTCAGTATGCAAACCGGTGGGTAGATGTGTAGATACTCGGATGTAGCCAGATGTTATGCAGGCAGTTGTATGGTTTGTACTTAACAACAGTCCTGAAATCGACGCAGACATCCAGGCGTACAAAGAGTATGTTTCTTCTTTTTTATATTTTGAAGAACCCTTTTTTTGCTAAGTTATTTGTTTTCGATGACTTATTCTAATATCATGAACTTTTGCAGTGAATTTCCTAACAATACCGTGGAAACAAGTTCTCCTCCCTGGTTCAATCACAAGGTAAACACATTAGATATATTACCTTGTAGTCCAGAGTTTTTGCTCATCTGAATCTGTTTGTATCTCTTTCGTAGATCCGTGAAAAGAGCGTGGCAAAAGACCCAAGCTGTAGTCCCGAGTTATTCTCTTTGGCATGTGGACCTTCATCTCGTGCATTTACATACCCCGCTTTCATAGTTAACGGTGTGAAGTTTTTGGTGCATGAGCGCGATAAACTTCATACCACTCAATGCAGTGGAGTTTCAACACCCGGGCCTGATGGAGAAATGTATTATGGTCAACTGGAGGAAATTCTGGAGCTCACTTATTTGGGCAACCGAAAGGTTGTGTTGTTCCGGGTTTTATGGTTCGACACCCGTAACCCTAATAACCCTACGGCACGCTCTAGGCATTCTTACATTGAACGTGGCATACGTCATATTTTGACTGATAAGGATGCTTATAGAAATCAACAATACATTCTTGCGACATAAGCAACACAAGTCTTCTACCTTGAAGACCCTGCTAGACGACCACCTCATTGGAAGGTCGTCGAAGATGTTCATCATCGGAAGATCTGGGATCGGGATGTGGTAGATTCTGATCAAGATGTTATACATGGCAGCAGTTCATCAAATGTTGCATTGTCTGTTGGTTTGCCTGGTTTGGAGTCTGCGAATTTGAGTGTAAATCATGAATCAACAGAAGTGGACGCCCCACCAGATGATGCTGAAGAAGATGCTGATTTTCTTAATAATGAAGATGATGTCGTTGCTCATGTCCTTGATGATGATGATGTTGACGTGTCTGATGATGATGAAGTGAACCCCACGACTGTTGTTGAAGAAGTTTTATCTAGCGATGATTCGGATGATGACAATTGTTCTTAATTTGTAATTTGAATGAAATTGTTACTATATGTTTAAACGTGTAACTTTTATTTGAATGAAATTGCATGTTATGTTATGTTTAAATGTGTATATTTATGTGAATGTGTGTATTAGTATTAATTGGTCCACGAAATTATGTGTTCGTGTACTTGTAATTTTACGGATGGCGTGTGTAGCTCCCCAATCACACGGCGGGGATGTCGGTGGTGATAAACCACACCGGTCCTATTTTACTACACTGGGCTACTGTTCAGGTAAGAAATTGTGATTTTTATTTTAAGTTTTTTATTGATAAAACTAAATTTTTTTACTTGTATTTTCACGACTCAATAACTTATATTTGTAGGTTCGATTGCGAGTGGGACCTCAAATCGGGCCTTAAGGAGGGCGTTTAAACAGAACGGTAATCGGCCTTTGCCGATCGGTTTTGACACTGATGATCAAGGCATCTTTTCACCTGTGGGCACATATGCACCGCAGTTCAGTAGTCTTTTGGGCGAACTAGTTAGGCCACTTCCCTTTGACTGCGAGTGGGAGCAGATTCCGGCTCCTTTTAAGGCTCACATACTTCCCGCACTCGAGGTATTAATTGTTTATTTTATTTGTATTCTTATCGTTATCGACCGTTTAGATATGCGTGTTATATTTAAATTGTTTGTTTATTTAAATGCGTATATTTATTTGCAGACTTATTTCCTCATCGCGCCTTGGTTAAACAACCAGAGCCAAGTGAAGGTTGGGCAGTGTGTGTATACGGTGGGGGAACGGGTAACTCTTGGGATTCAACTTCAGCTGCGGTTACTATACCGCAAACATAAATACAGGATGAAGAAAAAGTACTTTGACACACAACCGGAACCCGAGACGGCAAAGCAAAATCCGCCGCCGTCGACAGCGTGGGGTAACAGAAGCCCAGCAGAGTGGGAGTCGTTGGTTGACTGGTGGTCGGTTCCGGAACGAATGGAGAGATCTGCAAGAAATGCAGAAAACCGGGGAAAAAACAAGATTTTAACCCACCAAGGGAGGAAGTCGTTCGTACAAGGACGAAATGATTACGTAAGACTCATTATAATTTTTTGATTTTTAAAGGTCTATATAATGTTTATATATAGCTCGTTATTAATTTATTTTATGTTGTATGTATAGCGGGTTAGGAATGCAGGGAAGAATGAAGAACTCATAGAGACGTGGAGGAGTTGCCACTCAACAAAAGGGGGCGTCTTTAAAACTAAAGAAAACGAGACGTCTTATGTAAGTAATTTATCTCTTAACATGCGTCATTAAGATCAAGTTACTTTTTTTTTAACTTACCTATTTTAAACATACTTGTTTTTTTTTTTTTTTTTTTTTTTTTTGACTTACACAGTTGGCGACGAAGGATCTCTGGGATCGAGTTAAAGCCGGTACGGCCCCGTTGATGACCGAGAAGCAAGTACTGGATAAGATAGTTCATAGTGACAACCGGCAAAAAATTTCGGGCGTTGGCAGGCTAATGCCGAGCGGCGGCAAAGCTTCATCCAGGTCCGCACATCAGCCGTTTGCACAAGCCTATGTTACTCAGGAGGATATTGCGGCGGCGTTCAGGCAAAAGGAACAAGAGAATGAGTTGTTGAGGAGGCAAAATCAAGTGGTCCATCTTTAGAATCAACAGCTTCACGCTCGACAAACCAGCTTCGAATCTATTTTTGGGCAGTTTGTCAGCCACTACAACAACAGCCAAGCAGGTAATCCGTTCCCGTTAACTTTCCCACATTTCCCGACCTTAATCCCGGCCCTAATCCCTTTCCCATCCCTAATAATAATTCTTCCTTGGACAATTGTTATCGTCCCATCTTTCCCGACTCTACTACATGCTCGGGTTCTAGTTCTAACCCGGGCATCTTTCCCGACTCTACTACATGCCCGGGTTCTAGTTCTAACCCGGGTTCTAGTCCTAATTATGCAATGACGCCACCCGACCTTAACCAATACATAAGACAAACTAATCCTCATTTGAGCTACATTCCTGAGAATTTTAATGCTAGTGGTGGTGAGGAGGCGGTGGAGGGGGGTGAGGAGGAGGGGAGGAGGAGGGGGAGGAGGCGGGTTCTTACGAGGAGTCGGACTAGGAGTAGGCGTAGTTTAATTTGTATCGTATTTGTTATTAGTTATGTAATACAAGAATCTATTGCCGAATTGTTGATCGCCTTAGAAACAGGTTTTGTTGGTAAAACATTAGGATTGTAAACTACAACCTGTACATGATTTTGGTTTGTTTTTGTATAAGTTCGTATTTGTTAGTTTAATTTGTATCGTATTTGTCGAATGCAATCGTGGATGAGTAATTTGGTATTGTATCATATTGTCGAATTGGTATTGCGGATATTGGTTGATTTACAGGTTGTGTAATGGTAGGTTCCGAAAAAAATTCCGAAAAAAACCTGGAAATGCAGGCTGCTGCTGCATTTTTTTTTTTTGCATACTTGACAGAATGGGACGACAATGACGTCCCAAAAATGCAAAGAAAATGTCGTACCATTTCTGCTTTGACTGCCACATCAGCAGTCCAAAAGCATCCCATTTTAATTAATTCAAGCAAAATGGTACGACAATCTCGTACCATTTTGTCCAAATTTGTAAAAACATTTTAAATATTTTAAATATTTGGTACGACAATGTCGTACCATTTTGCATTTCTGAAAATATTTTACGTATAATTTGTAAAAACATTTTAAATATTTTTAATATTGTCGTACCATTTTGAATTTCTGAAAACATTTTACGTATTTAAATAAATGATTTACGAAAAATAATAAAAAAAGGTAAAAAGATTTGGTACGATAATATCATACCAAATTTGCAAATAATGTGTCGACCCAAATTGTAATTTAAAGGTTTGACTGGTATGTGGGTCCCCGTGTAGTGTCGTCCCATTCCTTTGAAAATACGTCGAGACAAATCGTTTTTGGACAAAAAAAATGGTACGACCAGAAAAGGTCGAGATTGTGCGTCCCATTTTTTGTAGTGCGATGTATTATGCTTGTCAAAATTTAGTTCAATTTAATTGTTAGTCCTAGGTTCAAAGTAACTGTTACATGTAAAAATGATGTAGGAAAATCAACATCTTTTCTTGATTTCAAGATGCAAGATGTAACATAAGGATATTACACTAAAACTGAGAATTAAAGCCTTAACTTACAATTAGATCCCAGAATGCACACATACAATTATACATACATAAATTCCAATTCAATACTTAAAATGCAAACTTGAAACAAAAAACACAAATTTCACACACACATAATTGCTGGTGTTATGTCATAAGAACCAAGATAGCAAGGATTTAATATGCAAATGAGCTAAAAATCATTATGAATGGTGATTTAGGTACTGTTAAAAACGAACCTTCTTCCCATAGATTGAATGGATTTGAAAGAAAGAAAAAAAGATTGCATACCTTATTGTTATATATTTACGAATTTAAACACTGGATAGGAAAAAGTAAATTTTGAACTCAAAATGAAAGTGAAAAAAAAAAGAGGGGGAGAAATCCCGCTCAAATTTGGGGAAAAAATAATCACATAAAGCAGGGTTTTCTCCTTAAAAAGAGGGCTCTATCACTTAGTAGCCATTTGTTTAAGAGCAGGAGGTACGCGTAGCTAATGGCTGGCGCCATGGCCACCGGCCAACTATGGCCGATGGTGCACGGTATTTCCGCTCGCGCCATGGTGGCTGGCGCCGTAGCCACCAGCCCACGCCAGCGTTTTTTTTTCCTGCTACAAATTCGAATGTTGGGAGGCTTTAGGAAGGAAGCAGAACGTTAGCCAACGGTTATATAAGCATTTGGAGCTTTTTAACACAAAAAAAAAAAAAAAAAAAAAAAAAAAAAAACCTTTTAAAACCTTATAAATACCCTTTATTATTTCATACTTCACACACACTTCCAATATATTAATCCTCTACTTATCTCAATTTTTTCATACTTCAAAATGAATCCCAACTCACCATGGATTAATAATATGCTAAACGACCCGTCGAACCAAATGACGGGCTCGTCTTCAAATCCGGCCAACAATCCGGGCTCGTCTTCGAATCCATACCCTCAATCGTCTTACTTTCCTACCTTCCCAAATAACCCATACATGAATCCCGAAGAACAAATGTTATTTAGTCAATGGAAAATGTAACAACAACAACAATATAATCAATTTACTCAACCACAACAAACACACCAAACCACCCCTTCCCAACCAAATTCGGATCATGCATCATTCCATCTAGTAGGCGAAGACGAAGACGAAGAAGAAGAAGAAGAAGAAGAGGTGGTCCCGACCCCGACGTCGAAGAAAACGAGGGTAAAGTCGAAGGCGAAGAAGCCAAAGACAAAGAGGAAGGGCAAGAAAACCAACAAAGACAAAGAAGAAGAACCGGTCCCGACCCGTCGAACTTTTTGGAGCCAAGATGAGGAGTATCTTTTGGTGGAGTGTTTCATTCAAATTTCCGAGGATCCAAAAACGGGTTCGGATCAACAAAGGGATACGTTTTGGTATAAAGTGCTCGACGCATACAACAAGGAAGCCAAGAGGCTCAACTACACTATTCGTACCAAAAACATGTTGACGGGAAAGTAGACTCCGATGAATAAAGATGTCAAGAAGTGGAATTCGGTAGTGGATGAAACGGCGGTTATGAGTGGGGAGAATAATAGAGATTTTATGACTCGTTGTCATGTTTTGTTTAAAAAAACAACGGGTTATGACTTTAGACACATGAGCGCTTGGGAATTTTTGAAAGACAAGCTCAAGTGAAAAAATCCCGACTCGACTTTTGCAAGACGTAATCGTATTCGGGTTACGAACGGGGAAGCACAAGTGGAACCCGAGCATTTTGGACAAGACCCGTTGCCTCGGCCATACGGCTCGTACCGGATTGCTAAGAGTCAACGTTCATCAAACTCGACTGCTAGTTCCGGTTCAAACCCGACAATGTTTCAAGAAATGCTACGACAACAATACGAGTTAGACCGCAAGGCAAAGATGGATGTTCTCGAACGAGAGTCACAAGCGAGAGTTACTTTATATGAATCTCAAAAGATTGCCGAGGAGATGCGAGTGCTACAAATGGATACAAGCAAGATGGATCTGATTGACGCGGAGGTCGTGAAAGCCCAAAAAGAACGAATCCGGGCAAAGTATACCACCAACTAGCACTAGGATTTTATTTCTATGTTTATGTACTAGGCTTTTATTTTTATGCATTTTTTTAATGTAATGTGTGTTTTTTTTTAAATTAATGAAGTTTATTTTAGTTAATATTGTGTATGTTTAATTTTATGTAAAAAAAAAAAAAAAAAAAAAAAAAAAAGTGGACGACGGTACCACATTTTCTGATGCCGTGGATAATGGCCAGAATGTGGTGCCGTGGGATTTCTGGTGCCATAGATATTTTTGCTGACGTGGCAGGGAAATTTTGGCCATGGCTCTAGGGTACCCAATGCTCTAATAGGTGTCACACTTTTGGACTAGCTTGATACCTAAAATGAATTGTTTCTTTTAAAATAGTGGGCCCAATCCTTGGGTTGAATCCCACATATTTTCTTTAAATGAATCCGGTGCAAATTGAAAGGAATAGATAAAAAGAGTGCTGCCACTTTTTGTTTTTACTAAATAAAGTGGGTCATTAACTTTTTTACACCACTCAAATTTAATTACTTTTTATTTATATATTTTTGAATAATAATATTATACCACTTATATATTTTCTCTCTCCTACTTTTTTTCTTAAAACTTACACCAAATCCAAATCTAAATCCAAATCCTAATCCAAATCCAAATCCAAATCCAAATCCAAATCCAAAACCCTTAACGAACCAAACGGACCCTAATAGTTGTATTAAAGCCCGGTTTTTTATTTTATACCAGGTTATATGCCTATAAATTTGACACGGGACTCAAATAGAACCCATTTTTAACATAAACAGGGCTCCATTAGGCGTGCTTTATTCCAAAATTTGTAGTAGTGAGTCACACCAAAACACAAGTTCGTAAGTATAATCATTTGCCGCTATAAACCATCGCTTTGCGCGAGTTTGTCTACAATAAAAATGCATCTTTCATCAAATAGAAATCAATAAGAAAAGTAAAGCATATAATTCATCGAAATCATTAGACTGTTCGATGCATAATGTAAGCATAAACATAAATTTAACAAGCATCACAACCGATTAATCTTACAAGAAGTATTTTAAACGTTACTCCTTATAAAATAAGCTTTAATGACATAGATCCATGGTGCTTATATGGGCTGATTCGGTAGATCTTGCTTCAAAGGTAAAGACACGTTTCGATGTAGTGGTTCAAGCTACAACACAAATTATATGGAGGTATCGGAATAAGATTTGCTTTGATCCTATAAACCTCCACGAAAAGACATCTCCGGTGATGAAATTAGGATTCTATCAGGAAATCTGTTGAGCCAATTCAATGCCCAATAGTCTCTTACTTGCTAGATTTAAACATAAATTAGACTAAATATAAAAAGACTCCCTGATAATGAAATCAGCGAGCAAACTTCAGCAAGGTTCAAGTCACAAACAACTTCAAGAAATTAAAGACAACTTGAAGATATACTTGTTAGTTGATGCAGTATCAGCTAGTAAGCATATGAACTAGAAGTTGAAGGACCGAGGAGTTTCAAGAATCGACAATGCCCTGATGATCATACCAGCTTTTTGGTCTAACCAACAAAGTTTAACTCAAGAAGTCTTTTAATCATTAATTCGTATAAAATAAGCTTTAATCATATAGTTCCGTGGTGGGCTACTTATATGGGCTAGTACGGTAGATCTTGATTCAAAGGCAAAGATAAGTTTCGATGTGGTGGTTCAAGCTACAATACAATTTATATGTAGGTATCGGAATAAGACTTGATTTGATCCTATAAACCTCAACGAAAAGACACATCCGGTGATAAAATTAGGATCCTATCAGGCTATCTGTTGGACCAATTCAGTGCCCAACGGTTTCTTATTAGATTTAAACATAAATTAGACTAAGTATAAAAAGGCTCGCCGATAATGAAATCAACGAGCAACTTCAGCAAGGTTCAAGTCAGAGAAAACTTCAAAAAACAAAAGACAACTTGAAGATAGACTTCCTAGCTGATGTAGTATCAACTTGTAAGCATATGAACTAGAAGCTGAATGATAGAAGAGCATCAGGGATTGACAATGCCCCTATAATCATATCAGCTCTATGATCTAACTAACTGAGTTTAACTCAGGAAGTCTTTTAAACATTACTCTGTATAAAATAAGCTTTAATCATATATATATCTGAGGTAGACTAGTTGTATGGGATGATTCAGTAGATCTTGATTCAAAAGGAAAGACAAGTTTCTATGTGGTGGTTCAAGTTACAACACAATTTATATGGAGGTATCGGGATAAGACTTGATTTGATCCTATAAAGCTCCATGAAAAGACACCTCCGGTGATGAAATTAAGATACCACTATCAATTGTGCCAATTCAGTCCCTAATGTTCTCTTAGTAGATTTAAACATAAATCAGACTAAGTAAAAGCATTTAATGGAAGACGTACTTATCCAATAAATGCTTGACATGTCTCTCAACCCTCACGTGACATCCTCGTTTGTCTCCTCTACAAAGAGAATGTTTGTCTGAGTAAATGTCATCTCTTCCACATTAATTATCACATTAAAGAAGAGCATTTACACTCACTTTGAACTCTCTATGTCCGATCAGAGACTCAGAGTTCACTTGCAAACTCTAACTACTGTTTGAGTTTGCTTGATCAGAGAGTTAAACTTATTTTCATTCAATTAATGTTTTATCCGCAAAACACCTTGTAATTCTTTGATCCATTCTAATAAGAATTATACATTGAATAGTTTACCTTGTGTGCTATTCTTTAAACCTCTTTGTCATTGTTTCACAAAAATACTGTCATGGATTAGGGAACTACACTATCACACTCGTGAATTCTTCATATGAGAAAAAAGGTCATGTCCAAATTGGATCAATTGGATTAATAATCAAAGTTAGCTTGTACAAATATTTGTAATGTCTTTTTTTTAGCTTATTGCTAACCTTTAATGAAAATGGTCTTTAAAAAATAAAAATATCCGTGGTATTAGGAAGTGACACAATTGCCTCTTTCATGCTCTAGATGAGTCAAAGACTCAGGAGAGGTTAGAAAACCGAAGCACAAACATTCTAAAGAAACGCTTATGAAAAAAAAAAAAAAAAAAAAAAATAATAAAAAAAAATAAAAAAAAAAGACACATAACTATTTCAATTTTTCATTGCCAAAGAGTTTGTGTCCTAATAATATTTGTTGTTGTATGAGAAAATCTCAACCAAATGGTTACTTGTGTGTTTAAGTCTGTTGGAATATGTGAGTTGGAATAGCCTAAATACAACTAGAGGTGTGTGAGCCTATTGGGGGCACACACATTGAACATTAGAATACGTTTTCATGTAAAGCTCAAAATGACCCGTTTGGACACAATATGAACTAGACATGATATTTGCTTGTCCTAAAACCTTATAGCCGGATCTGTTGAAGGTTCTGGAAGGGGAGAAGAGATGTCTAGGTTCATTTCGAAGTGATAAGGTTAAGGAGGAGAATTGTGATATGTTTAGGAGTGTTTGGGATAAGGCTTAAAGTTCAACTTTGAAGCTTATCTTAGCTAGGGTTAAGAGGGTATATAAACACCCTCATACCCAGCTTTTTACTGACGAAAAAACACAGCAACAAAACACAGAAACTCTCCTCTCTTCTCAGCCGATTATATCAAGTTCTCATTGAATTCTTGTTTAATCAATTCTCACTCAAACATCCTATAACTTGCATTCTATTGATCCAAGGGTATAAGTAGGTATTGTCTGATCCTATTACTCCTTCAGAAGCAATAGGTTTTGTGTTCTTTTTGGTTCCAGCAGTCGCAATCCACAGAAGAAGCTGTAGCTCCTTTTCTGTGCGTTCTCGGACAACAAAGATAACACAGATCTGACACTGTGTTGTCTGATATCGGGTGACAAAGGGAATCTTTCTCTGGCAGCAGAAGGATCTCGGACAAAAGGCAGTTTTGGGCTGTTTGGTTTTTGATCCGGTTTTGAGCATTTACACTTGGTGTTTGGGTTTACGTGGTACACGGCTAGCATTCCGGGCGTATTTGTTTGACGTGTTTGTGTGAGCAACCGTAGAGGTAGTATATATTTACTACTTAGTTTTATTTTCGGGTGACTACAAGGGTTCGTTTTCTATTTAGTTTTCTTGTTCCTTTTATTTGTCTTGTTTGTTATTATTTGTGTTAATTCTAATAGCCAAACTAGATCCAATATTCCGCTGCGTACTCGTAGTTAATTGGTTAACATACTAATAAATCCCAACAAAGTCTAACTTAGAACACGTGAGATAAATATATGGTGTTATTGTGAGATAGTTAGCTATCGGTAGAAAGAGTTTCAATTTATTATTATTAGTCTTATATTTAAAAATATTTTGAATTAGCATATATGAGTTAATTACATAAATGGTCACTGTGGTTTGGCCAAAATTACACTTTCAGTCACCGAACTTTTTTCTTGACTAGTTCAGTCACTGTGGTTTGCATAAGTTACAGATCTAGTCCAAATTCGAATAAAATGACCAAAAAGTCCTTGCCTCTTCTTTTCCGTTAACTGCCCGTTAACTAGCATTGCAAGGTTAGTCCTTTTCCGTTAATTTTTTTTTTTCAAAATTATTTTTTTAGAAAAATATTTTTTTTTGAAAAATTATTTTTTCTGAAATAATATTTTCGAAATAATTTTTTCAAAAAATTATTTTTTTTTTCGAAATTTTTTTTATTCTAAATTATTTTTTTTAGAAAAATTATTTTTTTTCAAAAAAATTATTTTTTTCGAAAAATTATTTTTTTTCGAAAAAATTACTTTTTTGCGAAAAATAATTTTTTTCGAAAATTTTTTTTCGAAATTTTTTTATTAAATTATTTTTTTTAAAAAATTATTTTTTTTCAAAAAATTAATTTTTTTCGAAAAAATTAATTTTTTTCAAAAAATTATTTTTTTTCGAAAAATTAATTTTTTTTGAATTAATTTTTTGAAAGAAATTAATTAATTTTCGAAAAAAATAATTTAGAAAAAAAATATTTTTCGAAAAAATTATTTTGAAAAAAAAAATTCGAAAAAAATAATTTTCTAAAGAAAAATACGGACGAAAACGTGTAAATACGGACGAAAACGAGTAAATACGGACGAAAACGTGTAAATACAGACGAAAACGTGTAAATACGGACGGAAACTTGTAAATACAGACGGAAACGTGTAAATACGGATGAAAACGTGTAAATACGGACGAAAACGTGTAAATACGGACGGAAACTTGTAAATACAGACGGAAACGTGTAAATACGGACGGAAACTTGTTAATACAGACGGAAACGTGTAAATACGGACGAAAACTTGTAAATACAGACGGAAACGTGTAAATACGGACGGAAACGAATAAATACGGACGAAAACGTGTAAATACGGACGAAAACGAGTAAATACGGACGAAAACGTGTAAATACGGACGGAAACGAATAAATACGGACGAAAACGTGTAAATACGGACGAAAACGAGTAAATACGGACGAAAACGTGTAAATACGGACGGAAACTTGTAAATACAGACGGAAACGTGTAAATACGGACGAAAACGTGTAAATACGGACGAAAACGAGTAAATACGGATGAAAACGTGTGAATACGGACGAAAACGAGTAAATACGGACGAAAACGTGTAAAAACGGACGGAAACGAATAAATACGGACGAAAACGTGTAAAGGACTAACAACCGTTAGTCTAAAGGACTAACTGTGAAACAATTGACAAACCATAGTTGTCTAAAGGACTAACTGTAAAAAGAAAAAGAATATCACAAGGGCTTTTTAGTCATTTTCTTCGAAATTGGACTGAACCGGTAATAGATGCAAACCACAGTGACTGAACCAGTCAAGAAAAAAGTTCGGTGACTGAAAGTGCAATTTTGGCCAAACCACAGTGACCATTTATGTAATTAACTCTAGCATATATAAGTGAAGAATCACCGCAACATGGTTTGCCCTACCATTGGATTAAGTGTATTCTCACATGTAAAATAGTGATGAAATTTTCAGAACATTACTATATATATTATTTATGATGTAAAACGACGTCGCTCTTAATACAGTACACCGCTTTTTGGACTGCTACAGTGCGTCATCTTCTCCGGCCCGTTTTTTCCGCCCAATCCATGGTCTTCTTGGTCCGATCCACTCTTGCGCTATAACATGTTTCCACGCTCTTCTGGATAACTCTACTATCCATCAATAGTCACTCTCCTGAAGCTTCCATCAAAGCCTCCACACATCACAAATACACAACAATCTGGTTCCATTAAAAAATCCCGATGCATTAAAACATCAGCATCCTCTCACACACGATGAACATGAAGAACCAAAGAATTGGTTTTTGTGTCAAGTATTTTTGGTGATCGGAGATGAAGGAGATTAATATTGCAAAGAAGAGTATCATAAATCGCATTTTCAGGTTGATTGCATGATTTTTTTTTTAATTATCAGTTTTATGTTTTTGATTTTCATATAGACTTTACTTTTAATTTAGGGTTCTTTGTGAAATTAGGGGTTTTGGAGGAACGCGGAATGGTTCTCGATCTTTGGTCTTGATGGGTACCTCTGACGGCAAGTAAGTTTTATTGATTCAATTTTTGTTTACAAGATTTTTTCTTTATAAATATACAAATTTTTTGGTCGATTTAGGCTACACTTTTTTACACAGGTTTTGGTTTTGTTTACACTTGATTATTTCGGAAGTGGGTTGGTGAAGATGGTGCTGAGGACAGTTGAGTTCTAATGGTTTGTTTTGTTTTTTTTAGTTCATTTGAATTTAAATTGCAGCTGCTATATGTTTATTAGAACACTCAATAAGTTTGCTCTTACAAATAAGTGTAAGTGAATATATGGAGTATCTCATGTCTTCATTTGGTTATTTTATTACTTTCTTATAAGAACCAGTTGACATATTCTCTTTTTTGCTTTATAATATACGACACCGTCTGTAGTTTTATTTCTTATAATGTTGAAACAGTTAGAGGTGATATATATTTAGGCCAATTCATTGTAAAAATCGTTTGGTTTTGGTTAGAGATCTCATTTCCAACGAACCATGGAGTCATTTTTATAACCTAGCCAAAGTTGAACCGGGTCAAGGGGATTATTTTAATTGTACTACGTAACAAAATTAGAAGATCACACTTTGATTTTAAATAGAAAGCGCTTTTGGGCCATCCTAATCTATTTATAATAATTTGCATCTATCACCTAATTAGTGCCATAAACCATATAGCATTTTTTACATTATGTAAGCTGCATAAATTACAACTTTCTATTATACTACGTAACAAAATTAGAAGATCACACTTTGATTTTTAATAGAAAGCGCTTTTGGGCCATCCTAATCTATTTATAATAATTTGCATCTATCACCTAATTAGTGCCATAAACCATATAGCATTTTTTACATTATGTAAGCTGCATAAATTACAACTTTCTATTTGGTTTCCTGTTCCTTAATGCCTCATTTGTTCATGCAGCGGAGCACACTCAATATGAAGAAGGTTAGCCTCGCATTTATTTCTGCATTTTCTTTTATTTGGTTTCCTGTTCCTTAATGCGTCTTATCATTAATGCAGGGAAGGTATCTGAGTATGATGAAGGTTCGTTTTCCATTTATTTCTGCATTTTCTTCTCTACAAACTGTAACGTGTGACTCTATATATTTCACATCGAGAAACAAACATAGAATCATTATACATATTAAGGCTAAAATTGAAACTATTCTTCTTGCTGTTTGAACATTAGATATAGGTTCTCTTTGTTCCCTATTGATGTAATAAGACACTACACATCGCTTGCAAATATTAGGAAATGACGACTGGCTGGTATTTTTTGTTCGCCAAAGGGACTGATCAATAACAAAGTCCAATTAGGAAAGATATACAGAGTTTGATTTACTTTAGTCATGTAAAAGTAGAAATAACAAGTAAATTTGCGTATTGAGATTTGTAGATTATAACAATTTCTATTTCATGATTGTAGGCTACACGTTCCCATGTCTTGGCGGGGCTACCAAGGTTGTTATGTAGTTGCACCACGAATGTTACGTGGGTGCAGCCATGGCGGGTGTGTCAAGTCGCCCAAGGAAAGGAAAATCAGAGCCTCATTTTTCCGACTCCGTTATGGTCTGCTACTACCACCATTATACTCTGAGGTAGAGGTAATTCAAATGATCTACATTCCACAGTTTTACTTTAGTTGTTTGCTATTGTAGATGGCCTTAAAACTGAAATTACGTTGTGTAAGAGGTCTTCATAGTATGTGGTTTGTAAAATTTAGTAACTTTTTCCGTCTTTAGTTTGCAGTTTAACGCGAGTTATGGATCGTGATGGGTGGAAGCAGCCCGTTCTAAACTTCAATTAGGTTTGCTGATATAAAGGTACAACATTTTCCAGGTAAAATTACACATTCATATCTATATCTCTTATCAGTTTTGCGAGTTGTCTAATATTTTGATGGAGTCTTAGTACGTTATGTCATGTATGCGAATTTGAAAACATGGATATAATGATCCAGTAATTTAGAACTAAAAATATAAAGCGTTAAAGCTTAAAGTATGAATGCTATTTCTGTTTCTGGTCACAGGTGACGAGAGTTTGAGTTTGAGTATGGCCTATATTACTTGAGGAGGTGTGTTCACGAGGTGTTTTCAGCAAAGTCAGTTCAAGAGGTGGCTTCAGTGGGATGGTTCAGTAGGTATGTAACATGAGGTAGGTTCAGGGGATGTGTTCAGGGAGTAGGTTCAGGACGCGTCTAATCATTGGTATGTCATCTACTAACGGCCTTTTTTTTTCTATGTACCAGCGTTATCAGCTGGCATAAAGCTTCTGGATTTTTAAAATGGCATCATACGGATTCAGCTACGACATATGAAGGTGTTGTTGCTTCTTCTAGGGTGCTATAAATGAAACGGGTGTCTGCAACAACTCACTTAAACTGAAGGTATGTGTTACTTATGGGCTATGTGTTACTGCATATCCAGCATCAAAAAAGATTATTCATAGAAACCATAATTTTAGTGTAGAGGTGAATAAGATTTGATGTTTACTGATGCTTTGATATAAACTTTGTGATCATATTCAAACATATTAATTGCATGATTGTTGGAATCTATAATGGTGTTAATGAAATAAGTTATACGTTCTCTTTATATATATCAATTGTAGGAAATAATTTTTTTAACCTCAAGGTTGCGCCTCTTTACATTTCAGCCTCTTTACATATGTCATACATAACACTTGAGTTGAAGAATAAGTATTGCGTTTACCTGACGTGAAACGGGTCTTGCTGCACCACAAACGGCAGCATCTACAGCAGCTTATCACCTTTATTTTCTTTATTCTATACACATCTTCTAGAAAGATTTATGTGTTGTGCACGTTAAATTTATGGTGTACTTTATTGTTAATTATGTTATCCTTTGCGTACTTGGTACCTGAGGCACATCTGACCGTCATGGTTTCGGCTCACTTGACCCACCCTCTGCTGGACCACGACAACCAACAGGTTACGTGTTCTAATTTTTGTGATTACCTTCCTTTGTTTTACTCATAACACCTGTCGGTGCTATAGCAGCTTTGCCCCTGAATTATGCAATAGATTTATGAAGACGAATTCAAAATTGCAAAGTAAAGCAATATATAAGCTACGTCATACCACACTATGCATCTGCTTTAACACTTTCATATCTGATAGTTGTTACTTTCAAACTGCTTGACACGATCTTATAAATCTTCTGGATGCAGGTCACATAGGATCAGAAACTGTACTTTAAGATCACACAATATAAAAAAGAAGATTCGCGTCGGATTTAATTGGTAAGTCCAAAGTTTGGTATATGGTGATGTAGGTTTATTCGGACACGTACTGTAAAACTCTCAACGTTCGTGTAAATTTTGTTGTCGCATGTTTCCCACATTCGCCCACAACGTCTGTCTTCAGGTTGAATACGAGGTTCTCATTAAGGATACTTGATCTTTAGTTGCTCAAACGAGAACCAATATAACAGATAATGAAGTGACGCCAATCATGTTTACATACCTACCTTAACAAAGTATTTTATAATTTGGTTTTTAACTGATTGTCCTTTTTCTTTCTACTCTAGGTTGCGTCACAGATATAAAAACCTTCACCTGACTTCCTTTTTGGCCGAAAAAACTATTTAACTATGTCATACCACACTATGCATCTGCTGAAACAATTCTTATTGGCTATATACATTGACGTAATGTTTCCATTTATTTGTCCATATTAAAGGTAATTACGGTGCTTAGATTATCCTTATTAGGCCAAATTTAAAGTGTCAGCATTTAGGCTCCGTGAATCGCGAGAAACTACGCAGAAGTTTACTCCTATGTGAACTTATATCGTTTGTGCTTCTTATTGTTATCCGCAAATTTTCTTTGCTTCAGCAATAATGCATTTGTGTGCTTTCACTTTCTGTTTTAACCATCATTCTGTATAAAATTAGACACCTATACAAGTGGTATAATGACATTATTTAACATTTCAGGATTGAAAGTGAACAGCAGCTAACAGCATCAGCAAGCGAAACAGGTTGAAACAAATTCACCAACGGAGCTGTTAGGACACTCGATGGTAATCTTTCTCTTTCCACATTCACCTAATTTGGAAGTGACATTCTATAGTACGTAAAAAATGGTGACATGTCACCATTATATTGGTAATAGCAGGTCTCTTACATTCATTTGTAACTGTTAAAACTTTGTTCTATCAAAAGGTCAAAAATTAGAGTCCATTGCATACATTGAAAATTTGCTTAAAGTTTCTCACATTTTGGTCTTTTTCCCAATCAAGAATTGCGCGTATACGCTGTATAGTTGATTACTGGATATTACTCATAATATATGTAGTTCCTATACTTTGCGTTTGTGCAGTACATGTTGTAATAACAAAGAATTGTTAGCATCACTTTTCTGGGTTGAAAATTGAAATTTTATATAATTCTCTAAATGTTTATGTTCAACGGTTTACATAGTTATATATTCAGAAACATATATACATTCAAAAAATAGCAAAAAACCCGCGAGGCCGCAACGCGGCCGACCGTCGCCCAACTCGTTTAATAAATATGTCAATTACAATGACCTTACTTGACAGGAACTTATTCCTAAACATCTATATTGTTTATGCGTTACATCACTTTTAACAAATTAAAAAAGTATTTAGCGACAAGTAATCTTGTAGTTTCTGCAACCATTTGGTTATCTTTCACTAGTCAGTTTTTTTCTAAATGTACAACAGCTCAAGTGTGTACAACAATGTGTAAACAAGGGTACAACAATGTGTAAGGTGAAAAGTAGGATGAAACCAGCTCGTGTTTGCATCCTTTGTGTGTATTAATATGTAAATCAATATCTTGAAATTCAGGGATATATAGACAAGCTAAATCAGTAAATCGAGTGAGGGGTCAATGCCAACTTTCATGAAAGTATAACTAAATTTCCTATTTTGTTAACTTGTGTAACATTAGCTCATTTGTTTATTAAAAAGTGAGAGCTGTTTGTTACAACAAATGGATGACCGACACACATATTTAGTCACGACATTAGACATATCAAAAAGTCGAAACTTTCGAAAGTGCACTCACTCTTCTCCAAATCTCATAGGAGAAGAAAGATCTACGCTACGAAATCGAGATTGGGTTGGTGTTTAGTGTACCGCTTGTGTAGCCTATGCTAAGCAAGCAAGTACAAGATCGAAAAGAATGCGTTGCATGTAAAAGTGAGATGTCCAAGATATTCAGAACGAGGGGAAGAATCGATGAGGAATCTAAACTAGAGAGGAATATAGAACATCAAATCGTGAATGAAAAAGAAAAAGCGTGAGGATAATTATCAACCCGAGATGTTAGAAGGTGCAAAACTAATAAGGTCCGGAGCTGCTACAATTGCTTCAACAGTCCCCAGCCTTATCCCGTCTCATGTTATTCTGATATTAAAAACAACTCGTAAAGGTTAGAAAGTGATTGATATTTACTAGTAATATAATAGGAGGAGAGTTATTTTACATACTAAACTTTTCTCACATAACAAGTGACTCATCCCCACCCTTCATTTAAAAAGAAATCAATTGCTGAGATTAAAAACATTTTAATATTTCACATATTTTTTATAATTCAATTATCTCTTAAACTGTTAATCGTTAAGCGAAAATAATTATACCATCACGACGAGCATTTAATTATCTTTCTATATACGGGCATTTTGATATACTTTCCAAAAAAAAAAAAAATCATTTTTTTCAACTTTTTTTCACATTTTTTCGTCTTTTTTTTCTCTTCTTTTTTTTTCTTTGTTAAAACTTGCATAAGAAATCACATGTGATTAAATATTAATTTAAGTATTCTAATAATATCACATGTGATATTATCAGAATATTCAAATTAGTGTTTAATCACATGTGATTTTTTCATGCAAATTTCATCAACGAAAAAAAAACTAAAAAAACGTGAAAACACGAGAAAAAAAATTTGTCGAAAGTATATCAAAGTGTCTATTTATAGAAAGATAATTAAATGCTCGTCGTAATCGTATATTTTTTCTTTTGCTTAACGATTAACGGTTTGAAAGATATTAATATTTTGAAAAAAAAAAGAAAAAAAAAGAAAAAAAAAGAGATTAAAGTAGTTTTTTTAAATTGTTGGATATTAATGTCATCCATTAGATCAAATAAAGTTTGAGGGTGAAAATTAATCCCTTGATATGTAAGAAAAGTTTAATATGTAAATGACAATTACTATATATACTATATAGGGCGTCGGTTGACTTTGACGTAATCTGTGCGTTAGTTTTAGCCCAGCCCGCTACGTTTGTCCGGCCCAATTTACTATATGTACTATTGGGCGTCGGTTGACTGCGCCTCAAAGCGTCGGTTGACTTTGACGTCATCTGTGCGTCAGTTTTAGCCCAGTCCGCTACGTTTGTCCGGCCTAAAAATGTTAGCCCGTGTTTCTTTGGCAGTTCGGTATTAACGCAGATAAACCTCCACCGCCTTCCATAACATTCCACCGTCTTCCAAATCACTCACCATCATCACTTTCCTTCAGGTTGATTTTTAAAAGGTAGGTGGGTGAAGATGGTGCTGGCGACAGCTGACTTTGTTTTTGAGGTTACGGTAGGCAGGTATTGTGTTTGTTTCAATTTTATTGTTTTTTTACTTGAACTTAATTTAAGGTGTGTTTGGAATTGCTTATTCTGAACTCCGTTACCAGGTATCGTTTTCGTTTTCTGCGCTTGGGTAACAAACAAACAATCGAAACACGTCTTCGCAAATACGGTAATTAAATCACATCCATCAATCTATTATATCTATATTTTGTCTTATTAAATTTGATGATATTAATAAATAGAAAAAATTACACGGATGGTCCTTGTGGTTTACACGGATTGCAAGTTTGGGAGGTATTTCATTTTATTTACGCCAGACATACCTAATTTGGCAAACGTTGCACGCGTTTGGTCCCTAAGTTGGATGGGCGTTATCTTTGACCGTTAAGTATTTAATTAATGTTTGCCCGTTAGTCCCTCTGTTAGTATCTTTTGTATCGTTACTCCTCATATCAATTTTCATCTTATTAATACACAGACATCTCTAACACACACAACACAAAGAAAGTCATAACCACCAAAAATTACACACACCAAAACCACCAAAACCCAGATCCATCACAGATTTGTGATTCATCACAAATAAGAAACCAACTCTCTTTTTAAAAACATATCAAAACCTTAAAAACAAAACAAACCAAAACCTTAATTCCCATAACAACAATGGCCGGAGCAAACCCCTTCTCCGACCAATTCTTAACCCCAAATCTCATACTCCAACGAGGATCTCGATACAACGCGTACGCCAATCTTCGTGAATCAAAACTTCGAGCAAAAACCGCAATAAACCCCCCTCCATTACCCCCTAAAAACTACGCCAATCTTCATTCGGTTCCGGATTTGGAACTTGAAGATGACCCAGATGGATTTATCAAAAAAAAGATTAATGGGACCATACCCACTTCGTTAATTTATCATCAAATGAGCTTAGTGGTGAAATACCCGGATCCTTGTGAAAGCTTTTTAATTGGTGGTTGTGGATTTTGTTAAAGCTTATTTAATCTGCTTATTGTGAGGTAATATGATCAGTTTCGAACCACAAGGTCTCGGCTTGAATTCACACCGCTTGAACCCAATTCAAATCGAACCAAAATGGGCAAAGAAAACACATCCGAATCCAAACCTTTTAACATCAAACCCAAATCCACAGTCACGAGCTGAAATATAAGTGTTAAAAGATTAGATTTGAATCGGATTTAATCTTTTAACACTTGAATCGGATCTGGGTTTAGTGAAGTTGTTGTTAGTGTTTAAATGAAGTTGTTGTTTTTATTGGACCTGGATTTGAATGTGGATTTGGGTTGTTGTTTCGAACCACAAGTGTTTAAGATTTGGGTTGTTGTTTCGAACCACAAGTGTTTAAATGAAGTTGTTAGTGTTTGAATCGGATATGGATTTGAATGTGGATTTGGGTTGTTGTTTCGAACCACAAGTGTTTAAATGAAGTTGTTAGTGTTTGAATCGAATCTGGATTTGAATGTGGATTTGGGTTGTTGTTTCGAACCACAAGTGTTTAAGATTTGGGTTGTTGTTTCGAACCACAAGCGTTTAAATGAAGTTGTTAGTGTTTGAATCGGATATGGATTTGAATGTGGATTTGGGTTGTTGTTTCGAACCACAAGTGTTTAAATGAAGTTGTCAGTGTTTGAATCGAATCTGGATTTGAATGGGATTTGGGTTGTTGTTTTTAAATCTGTTGAATCGGATCTGGGTTTAGTGAAGTTGTTGTTAGTGTTTAAATGAGGATAAACATTTAGATTTGTGAGGATGTAGAAAAATGAGGAACCACAAGTGTTTAAAGAAATAGATCTCAGATTCGTATTGGTGGTGGTGGGTTGTGGTGATGGTGGGATGTGGGTTGTGGTTGTTTGTGGTGGAAATGGAGGTTTAAAGAGGTTCTTGTGTGTGCTGATCTTAACCTGGTCTTGGGTTATTTTTGGCTCAACGATCATGGCTTAGTCAGTGTTGTGGTTGTTATCATGGTGGTTTCTGGATTACTTCTTAGTACTGATGGTTGTATTTGCATTCCTGGTCTCTCATTAAAGGCTATATGTTTTAAAAAATAAAACTTGTACTTGGAAATTTGTGTTTCTGTAATGATTTGTGTTTCTGTAATGATATAGAAGTTATATATGCCATGTGTTTATAGCCGGAATCTGGGTTTGTAGCCGAAAACTGGGTTTGTAGCCGGAAACTGCTATTTTTAATGGGTATTAAAAAATGAGGACTAACGATGCAAAAGATACTAACGGAGGGACTAACAGGCAAACATTAATTAAATACTTAACGGTCAAAGATAACGCCCATCCAACTTAGGGACCAAACGCGTGCAACGTTTGCCAAATTAGGTATGTCTGGCGTAAATAAAATGAAATAGCTCCCAAACTTGCAATCCATGTAAACCACAAGGACCATCCGTGTAATTTTTTCTAATAAATAATACTCCCTCCGTCCCATATTAAATGTCATGTTTGACTTTTTAAGGTCTTCTTTTCTCAACTTTGACTTTAAATATTTTTATTTGTGTAATATAATACTTGATACAAAATATATGAATGAATTAAGTTTTAAATGTATTTTCATTGCGTATAATTTTTATCAAATACTATATAACACTGATAAATACAAATATTTAAGGTCAAAGTTGATAAAGAAAGACTTGAAAAGTCAAACATGGACATTTAATATGGGACGGAGGGAATAATGATTAGGTTTAAGATATGATGATTTGTATGATTACAAGAACAAATTAGGGTTTCGTAATAATTTTGGGGTTTTATTAGTTTCGTTATTTCTGATGATTTTCAGCAGCTTAGTGGTCTTTGTTTAACTTGCTAATAAGGAGATGGGTTCGGTTCGAGGTATTTTTGCTTTGTAAATTGATGTTATTGTGTGTTTTGTATTGTCTGATGTTTTGGAATTAGGCTGCGTTTATTTTTTTTTCATGTTTGGTTGACTTGCGGCTACATAATAAAGTTGCAGGTGATGGTTTATGAAGTTGATGATGATGTTCATGGGGATTATGTTTCTAGAACTAACGAACGGATAGCAGCTTTTTAGAGACGAAGAGAACATATGCAATGAACACTGGGATTCAGGAGCCCGAATTACTATCAATGGTGACGAGTTATCTTGCAGGACCGGAATGGTATGTATCACGTTCAGGTTTAGCAGATATTATATCATCAGATTATGATTCGTAGTAGTTTGCATCATACAACTGTGATGATGATGTGAAAATTTTGCTGCAGTGTACCTCGCCTTCATTATGGAATGGAATCATTGGATATTAAGGAGGCGTTGAATAGGTTGCCACATGAGATTGTTGATGCCAGAAATCAACATATTTTACGCGCTATGGATTTGTCTATGAAGCATGAGTACGTATTTGGCTGAAGATCTGCAGGTCTTTTTTTTTTTTTGTATATTTATTATTATTATTATTATTAGTTTTTTTTTTTTTTTTATATATATATATATTTTATTTTTTTTTTATTTATTTTTTTTTGTAAAAAGTTATTTATTTCATAAGAGTAAGAAATTATTGCTTACTATGATCATGTGTTTTGCTATTGTAACAGGCGCAACAGACTCCGTTCAGGAGTTATCTGACTCACATGCTTGCTTTGGTGAGTGGTTAATCAACTCATTCTTAAAACTGGATCATATATTCTGTAATGCATAGGGAGATAAGTATACGGATTATGTTTCAGTGAACATCAATAAGACTTGGTTGACAAAGACGAAGACGAGATGATGACTTCCAACGTATATGTTGTTGGTGAATTAGCGACACACGTTTATGGGTTCGTGTTTTCTTTTAATCTTGGATTTTTACAGCTCTTTTTGTGTTTGATTATTGATATGATTTGTGGTTGGATCATGGGACAAGGTATATTTTTTTGTATCTTACTCAATTGTATTGGTTGAAGATGAATTTTTTTTAAAGATTTTGTGTTTTGTTGATTTATGTGTAGGAAAGGAATTATGGCAGGAATGGCGAATGCCGATTGGGTGGATCACAATCTACAAGGAGACCTCAAAAGGTGATTAACTTGATACTTTCGGTGAACTTTTATTCTATAGGATACTATGTTACTTTGTTCTAAAGATTTTGTTGTTCATTGTTTATGGTCAGTAGTAGCCTGAATGCATATTCTATGATTCGTGTGTTAGGATAAATAATAGAGGATCCAAGATGCTGTTAATGCAACCGTTCCTATGTATTTGGGTAATGCTTTGCTGCATACAAGATATAATTGGTAGTTTCAAGGGTATTCTTATTTTATGAATTTAGCTAATGGGTTACCTTCTTTTGGTTTAATTACGCAAAATTTGGATGAGGGTGTTGGTGATTTTTGATAAAGTTTGCATTTGTAACTTTTTTTTTTCTTTTTTATTTGCTCAAGTTTCATAATTTTTATAGTTTTTGGTTCATTGGGTATTCATATTTTATCAATTTAGAAAATGGGTTACTTTCTTTTTGTTTAATTATGCAAAGTTTGGATGAGTTTGTTGGTAAATTTGAAAAAAGTTTATATTTTTAACATGGGATTGTTCTCAGTTGTTATAATTTTGTTGCTTTTCTGTTTATAATCAGGTATGGAGTTGCTGGTATAGTTGATAAGAAGTTTAAGAACTTGACTGATTTCGGTACTCCGGCAGCCGTAATCAAGCAAAAGAAGAGGAGGTTCAGCTTATCACCACTCATGGCGGCAACTGCTCCGGTGAAGAAGGATGGTTCCTCACCACTAAAATTCTACCAAGAGGTCTGAATTATGTATATTATTATTTAGAATAGGTGAAAGTTTGACTTGGAATTGTTGGCCAACCTAATGGATTTGACCCGACCTTATGGATAAGTTCAAATTTAGAAGAAATATTCAAGAGGCGGTTCGTTATTTTCTGAAGTTTCTTTATACCAGACCGCCATTACAGGGAAAGCTGATCAACATTGTGAAGGATTATACAAACACTTGGGATGTGAATCTTAATAATGTGTTTGAGATATTTATGAATGAATGTGTTTTAGTATGCGGAATCTACTATAACACACTTAAAAGAAAAACAAAGGTGGTGAGTATGTAAACGTGAGTTATAATGAACAATGAACACAACTTTAGTAACACAAAACGATTCAATATTATTGATGAAATAATACGGATGATCTAACTATCACCAGGATTACAAAGTAACCTTGAATCTTTGGTTTGTTAAGGATTTGTGAATTTAGTAACTAAGTTACTAGAGAGATGTTCTGTTTTGGTTATGCTTAGGTTATGAGTTGGAAAAAGCTTACTACAAAGGTGGTGACTAAGGGATCCTTTTATAGGATAAGGACCCCTTATTACAAGTTGTCAAGTTGTGAATATAATAAGATACTTGGACTTTTCTAGCCTACAATTAAATACAACTACCAATGTAAACTACTCTGTATATTCTTCTGCATAAACATGGAAGACTGAACTACTTCTACATAACGTATTACATTGTACAAAGACTAATAATATAACAAATATCTATAAATAAATATCTATCAACTTGATCATCAACTTGGCAGGACCTTCAATAACTAGCAGTACCTTCTCACCCAGAAGGTACTGTTAGTACATCTTCAACTTCTTTAAAATCAACTAGCAGGCTCAATACATCATCCAGCAGGCTCTTTGACTTGAACATTTTATTCCCAACAATCCTCCCCTAAACTTGTTATTTCCTTTAAAATACACAAGATTCTGATGAATAAAATACATACCTTGAGGATTTGAGGGAACTCTTCCAAAACCTTTACTCTCTGTTCTTCCTTTTTCTTTCACATTGCTCAAATATGCTCCTCAGCAAACTTTGAACAACTTCTGACTTTTCTTCATCTTTATCACATCTCAACCTCTTTGAAATCATGGTTGTAAGAACTTCATAGCTAAGTGGATACTCTTTTTCAGCCAACATAAAGAGTTCAATCCCACTTTGTGTAAAAAGATGATGAATACTGCTAAGGCTTAGAAATTCCCATGTTGTTGAAGGATCATGATATGGAAACTTCCAATGAACATCTTTTGGATTAGGATCATACATCCTATTGAACTCTACCCATAGTTCCTGTTCCTTAACATCAGTGATAGAATTTGTGTCTAGCCTAATTTGAACTAGATTCCACAATTCTTCTAAGTCAGCTCTATCACATGCTCTAATCAGATTTTCAAAATTCTTGAAGATAGCAGTTTGTCCCCCAACCCTAATTATTTTCCATGACTTTCCTGATCTATCATGGTGAATCTCCCAATCAATAATAGGGTGTCTAGACCTAATTGGATCAACATGTATAATTGTTGGCAAAGTAATTAACATTTTACTTACTTGCTCTGAATCCAATTTTGCTTCTTTCTTCTGTTGAGCATCTTTCTTTTTCATTGAAGGCTTTGCATCAGATGGGATCTTGTAGTAAAGACTCTTGTAGGCATTTAGATACAGAAAGTAGATTTCATCAGCAGATTTCTTTTTCAGTTGATATTCAGTCCAATTTGCTTGACCTCTTAGAAATCTCTTCATAAAAGTCACTTGATCTTTCTGATATGTGCCCACCTTAAAACCTCTTTTATGGCTTTGCTGCATCTTTTCAAAAATATCAGCCAGTGCTGCTTCTTTATACTTTTTGTTGATAAAAGATTCAAGCTCTGCTGTTTTCTCTTCAGAGTTGAGATTCTTGTCATCTACAATTATTGCTGCTTGACCTCTCACAATTGGATCATTAGCAATAATCCATTGCATCTGTGCATCAAATGTTTCCTGAGCAACTTGAGTGTCAAGAAGAGTCTGAGCAGCATCTTTTTGCTCTTGCATTTCTGCAAGCAGTCTTGAAGCTTCAAATGCTTTCTGCACTTCTTCTTCATGAAGCCTTTTGGAGACTTCCTCATCTAGAGCCATTTGTACTTGCTCTGTTCTCTTCAACTTTTTGGGCTTTGGTTCATCTTCAACCATAATGCTCTTGCCCTTATCTTTTGGAGTTGGTTCTTGAGATGGATCAGTAGATTGCTCATCAGCAATAAATAACCTCCCTTGAACAAACAAATCCCCTTGAGGCTCTAAGTCCCTCTTTCTTTTGTACACATGATCAGCAGTACCTTTGTAGTCCATAGCCAAAAGCCTCTCAATCCTAGCAGGCTCTTGCTCTGCACCAGCAGGCTCTTCATCATAAACCTGAGTTCCTTCATGAAAATCAAAGTGAGCCTCCTCTTCATCTTCTGAGCTACCCATCCTCCCCTTTTTGGAAGAGTGACCCAAACCTTCAGCATCTGATCTTGAAGAACTAGATAAAACAACCTTTGAAGATCTTTTACCCTTTAGCTTCTTCACTTCATTCTCCAATTTCTTTACCCTCTTAACTAACTTGATGTTGATCTCAGAAAATTTTGTGTTCTGACTTTTAAGAGCATTCTCCAAGAGCTTCACCTTCTCTTTTAGTTCTTTCACTGTTTGAGGAGATTGGGATGGTGATATATGATGTGATGGTGTTGGTGGTGTTGCAGATGATGGTGTTGCAGATGGTACTGGTGTAGGGATTGGTGATGTAAGATGAGTTGGTGAGATGTAACCAGGTGAAGAACTTGATGATGGTGATTCAGATGATGGTGTTGGTTCTTCAGCATGTTGTGGTAACATTTCATCAAAGAGTGGTATTTCTTCCCCATTGAAACCAATTCTCATGTTTGAAAATACTTTGTGAGAAAGTTTTGGTGTTTCATAAAGTGTGTGTGGGGGAAGTAACAAATGTTTTGATTTTGAGATGATGCATTGAATAAATCTTGGATACATCAAAAACTTTGTTATACTATCCACATTTTTAACCAATCCTTCAAAAATATGTTTGGAAAAATTGAATTTTCTGTTTGTTGCCAAGCAAATGAGAGCTGAAGCCATGTTGCCACTAAATTGCTCCCAAGAGGTTTTCTTTTGGCTTAAACAATGAAGGATTGTATGGATCAAAAATCTCCATTGTGGAGTAAAATGCTTTTTAAGAAAGGTGAGTTTTGTAGAATCAGCATTATACCCCATTCGTTCCAAATTTTCAAAAATTTCAGTATCAGGCAATTGACTAATACCATCTGAATCATCCAAATGAAGATGTCTTCGAATGGATGACTCAGTAAGAGTCAAGATTTTTCCATCCACTTTGGCTTTTATTCTTTGTTCCCCATTTTCAGAAGTTTTAACTTTAGCTGTTTGCCAAAATTGTAAAATTTGAGATTCATAAATAGTGGGATTGACAAGTAAAGCAAACCTGATGTACGAATCATTTAAAAAGTCCACTATTTGATGAAAAGAGGCATTATCCTCAGACTTTTCCAAAAATGCTAACTGATTGTGACGTTTAACAAAAGTTAGAATAGCCATGGTGAAAATTAATGAAAATCTTGATTAGGATGGTGGGATTTGTTGGTGGTACTGGTAGAAGATGAAAGGTGAGGGTTAATTGTGATAAGGACTGATAAAAGATGTTATGAGAGAATTACTTTTAACCGACAATAAGAAAGATTATAATAAGTAAATGAAAAGGCGGTTAAAAAGATCTTTTATATGTGAAATATAATATAATATATCATCAGTAATTTACATAACTACCCCAACGGCTAATTGTAACTACCAGGCCCAACGGCTATAATTTTTATTTGACAGGCTCAACGGTTATCTAGCAGTACCATTTTACTCTACCAGTACCAAAATTTGAACTACCAGTACCTATGAAAGAAAATTTTACTTGGCAGTCTCTTTGAAATTTTAGCAAAAAAAAAAAAAAAAAAAAAAAAAAAAAAAATCCCTTATAGTTTTTAGCAAACTATCAGCTATCAACGGATTTGATTTGTCTTTACCAAAAGCCGTTTGCTTATGGACTAGTCAACTATTTACTGTTAAGTATGGTTAGTTAAATACCATATAGTTTTTGGTAAACTATCAACCATCAACGGATTTAATTTGTCTTTACCAAAAGCCGTTTGCTTATGGACTAGCCAACTCTTAAGTTTGTAAAACTTGGTGAGTTGAATACCAATTCCATATTGACCTAAAGATGGTGCAATTTCCTTTGATGGAGGAATTGTAAGAGGCAATGATGCTGTGTATCTTGGATGCTTGGTTCAACAAATGAAATCATCTATTAGCATGCCTTTGCATTGAAACTTTCCTTAGTTTGATCTAGATAGAACTTTCTCCTTTAGGAATGCTTCATCCCTTCTGAATATTTTCAACCTCTACATCATCATGTATGCTCTTGTCTTTTCCTTCCATATATTGGTTTTTCTTCCATTCTGGGCTATTATTTCCTCCCCTGAGATTGTTACCTCCCCTGAGATTTAAATAACCTATATTTCTCTTTTTGTTTGGAAGATTTCTTGTTTTGTTATCAACCTGAAATTTGTTAGTTGCAAACCAAAAGAACAAAGTGCAAAGCACTTGTTTTATAGCATTGTAAACATTTAAGCATCAAGATGAACAAAACAGAGCAAACTTTATACTAGCAGGACCAATTATGAACTGACAGTACCTTGTGACTAACTAGCAGTACCATGTTTAAAAGCCAATACCAGTTATTTTTATGTACAAAAACACATGTTTTTCAAAGATTAATCATTCCAATACCTCCTACTAGGTATTTGAATCTACCTAAATCAAAAGCTTTGGTGAGAAGGTCTGCATAATTCTTTTCAGAATCAATTTTGACAACTTGAATTAACCTTTTCTCATTGCAATCCCTTATGAAATGGTGTCTGATTTCAATCTGTTTTGTTTTTGAATATTGAACTGGATTTTTAATGATACAAATAGTACTGCTATTGTCAATGTAAATAATGGTGTTAAGAAAATTGTACCCATAGTCAAGCATTTGATTTTGGATCCAAAGAACTTGTCCACAACAACTTGCACCAGCAACATATTCTGCTTCAGTTGTAGAGTTGGCCACCATTGTTTGTTTCTTGCATTGCCAAGATATGAGTCTGCAACCAAGAAATTGACATCCACCAGTTGTGGATTTTCAGTCTAGAGTTGCACCAGCATAGTCACTATCAGAGTAAGCCACCAAGTCAAAAGATGATTCCCTTGGATACCATAGACCCAACCTAGGTTGACCCTTAAGATATCTAAAGATTCTTTTGACTGCTGTGAGATGAGAAACTTTGGGATGTACTTGAAACCTTGCACATACACATACTGAGAACATGATATCTGGTCTTGATGATGTAAGGTACATCAAGGACCCAATCATAGATCTATAATTGTGCAAATCCACATCTTCACCCTCAGCATCTTTTAGTAACCCCTTTTCTGAATCCATTGGTGTACTTGCAACCTTAGAATCAGCAAACTGAAATTTCCTTAGGATCTCTGCTACATACTTATCTTGGCTGATAAATATGCCTTCTTTTGATTGTTTTACTTGGAGACCCAGAAAGAAAGTAAGTTCCCCCATGAAACTCATTTCAAACTTACTATGCATAAGTTTTTCAAATTCTACACACAAGTCTTGGTTTGTGGATCCAAAGATAATGTCATCAACATAAATTTGCACCAGCAAGATATCTTTCTTGGTTCTTTTGATGAATAAAGTTGGATCAATCTTGCCTCTTTGGAATCCATTTTCTAATATATAGAAAGCCAATGTCTCATACCATGCCCTAGGAGCTTGGTGTAGACCATAAAGAGCCTTGGTAACCCTATACACCTTGTCTGGATACTCTGCATCAATGAAGCCTAGAGGTTGAGAGACATACACTTCTTCTCCAATAGTACCATATAAGAAGGCACTCTTGACATCCATTTGGTAAAAAGTGAAGCTTATGAAATAAGCATAGGCCAAGAATAGCCTAATTGCTTCAAGTCTTGCAACTGGAGCAAAAACCTCTTCATAATCTACCCCTTCTTCTTGAGTATACCCTTGGGCCACCAATCTTGCTTTGTTTCTGATCACTATTCCTCTTTCATCTTTCTTGTTTCTGAATACCCATTTGGTTCCAATTGCCCAGTGACCTTTTGGCAAATCAACCAATTTCCAAACCTTCTGAAGCTTGAATTGAAGAAGTTCTTCTTGCATTGCTTCAACCCAACTTGCATCATCTAAGGCTTTGTTAATGTTTTTGGGTTCAACCTGTGAAAGAAAACATGAAAACAGGCATATGTTGGCAACTTCATGATTCTTTTCTTCATAGATAGATGAGATAAACCCTTCTTGGTCTGAAGTCAAGACTTGAGATCTTGTTCTAACACCAGAATCAATGCTACCAATCACATCATCAGTGGAGTGATCTTTGAGAATTCTTGTGTTGTGTGTTGTAGGAACTTCATAGGTAAATGGAAGATTGCCAATCCCCACTTCTTCTGGTAAAGAATCATCTGTTTGAACATTTAATGGCTCAGCAGTACCAATTTGTGAACTGGCAGTACCATCTGGTGAACTAGCAGTACCATTGTCATTTGCACTACTTTCTTGATTCTCTTGACCCTGAGTTCCATGATCATCTTCAGTACCTTCATTTGTTGTATTTGAAGGTTCTTCTTGACATGAAGATAAATCCAATCCTTTCCAAATTGGCATCTAGATGTAATCTTGATCTTTAGGTGTTTCAACATTGTCTTCAAAACCTGCATTATCATTAGTATTTGTACCTGAAACTGGCACATAATTCATAGATTCTGAAAGCCTATCAATGTCAAACATCCAATCTGGCCCAATGCCTTTCACATTTGTTAGTTTCTCTTGAAACTCTATGTGAAGATTTTCTTCCACTAGCCTAGTGCAACTATTATACACTCTATAGGCCTTACTTTGCAAAGAATACCCTATCAAATAGCCTTCATCAGCTTTTCCTTCAAACTTTCCTAAATGATATTTGGTATTGAGAATAGTGACATGACATCCAAAAGGTCTCATAAAACTTAAAGATGGTGTTCTACCAAATAAAAGTTCATAAGGAGTCTTTCTATGTGGTTTAATTACAAGAACCCTGTTCTGCACATAACAAGCAGTACCTACTGCTTCAGCCCAAAATGAAATAGGCAACTTAGAGTCTACTAACATTGTTCTAGCAGCCTCTATAAGTGTTCTATTTTTCCTTTCTGCTACTCCATTTTGCTGTGGGGTTCTAGGTACACTAAATTCTCTTTTTATTCCTTTTTCTTTGCAAAATTCATCCATAACTCTGTTCTTGAATTCTGTTCCATTGTCACATCTGATTACTTTCACTTTCTTATCAGTTTGGTTTTCTACCTCAGTTATATAAGATTTAAGAATCTCACTAGTTTCATGCTTAGATCTTAAAAAGAAAACCCAAGAAAATCTGCTGTAATCATCAGTAACCACAAGACAATACTTTTTACCATTCAAGCTACTCACATTAGTAGGACCAAAAAGATCCATATGAAGCATATACAAAGCTTGAGAAATTGAGTTATGGGTCTTGGGCTTACAAGAAGCTCTATGTTGTTTGCCTTTTTGACAATCAACACAGGTTTGGTCATTTTGAAAAATCTTTTTGGGTAAACCTCTAACCAAATCATATTTTGCAATTGTATTGATTGTTTTAAAGTTTACATGACCAAGCCTTCTATGCCAAAGCATAGATTCATCTAATGAGGCTTTTGCTACTAAACAAGTTAAACTCTCCTTAGGATCAATGTTCTTTAAATCAACACTGTACATATTGTTCCTTTTTGGGATTTTAAGAAGAATCTGACTTTCATCAGGCATTTTAAAATCAGAAGAAAGAACCATACATTCATTGTCAGTAAATAGAACAATGTTCTTTTTGTCACACATTTGTGAGACACTAAGGAGATTAAACTGAAGCTCTTTCACAAAGTACACATTTTCAAAATCTAATTTACTGGTTTTGATAGTACCTTTACCAGTAATCTTTCCTTTGATTCCTCCCCCAAAGGTAACATATCCTCCATCAATTGATTTGAAGTCTGTGAGGTAAGACATGTTGCCTGTCATGTGCCTTGAACATCCACTATCTACATATCCTTGATCAGCAATATCATTTGAATGTTCCTGCACATATATAGACATATTAGTTTACTTGGGGTACCTTTACCAGTAATCTTTCCTTTGATTCCTCCCCCAAAGGTAACATATCCTCCATCAATTGATTTGAAGTCTGTGAGGTAAGACATGTTGCCTGTCATGTGCCTTGAACATCCACTATCTACATATCCTTGATCAGCAATATCATTTGAATGTTCCTGCACATATATAGACATATTAGTTTCCTTGGGGTACCCAAGCCATGACTGACTTGGGTTTGCCTCTTGCATCAATGAAATCAAACCTCTTTAGGATTGTTGATGCACCTTTTGATTGGAGTGGTCTCCATATCCAACATGCTGAGGACTTAACAGCATTTTCCCTTTTAATCCATTTTGTGGTCTTTGGTCTATCAGTACCAATCTTGGCAGTACCATTTGGTCTAGCAGGACCTTTTGGTTTTGGTCTCCAAATTTGTGTTTTGACCACAGATTTCTTTTCAACGGGACTTTTCACAACTTTTGGTGCATATTTGAAAGTGTTTCTTGCACCCTTATCAGTTGGTTTTGAATTAACAGGCTTATTTGGTCTAACAGTATGATTAACTTTTGGTGTGTTAGACTTAACAAAACTTTTTCTAGGGTTTGTTCCATTTGTTTTAGACCTTGATTTACTCCCAGAAACCCAATTGTTACAATAAGCATGAGTATGATTAAAACTACCACAGTAATAGCAAGCCTTATTGTATATAACAAAATCATCACCAAGTTGGTGTGACTTAAGATTGTTCCAATTTCTTTGGCTACCTATAGGTTTGCTATTACACTTAGCACAACATTCAACTGTTTTCAGAACAGCTTTAGCCTTAGTCTCAATCTCTACTCTTTTAGGACTGGGTGGTCCTACTTTGTTTCCTTTGTTTGAAACAGTCTCTTCTTCATCATCATCAGATATCCAATCTTCAATAATTAGAACATCTGATTTCTTATCAGTGAGCACCTTGGAGAGTGAAGTTACCTTAGCACTCTCAACAGGTTCACTTTTCTCTACATGTTTAGCTAGTGGTTTGTTGATGAATTCATGTAAACCTGATTCTGCAAGATCTAATCCTGGGGGACAAGGAATTCCTCTATAAGGTGGTGGACATGTCTTGTATCCTATCCCTGATTTGATTCTCTTGTTCATTTGATTTTCAACTATGCTTCTAGTACAGTCAGAAGCAGTTTCCAAAGTGGTAACAGTTAGTTGAATATTATCCCTTGCCAATGTCATTTTAGCACACTCAGTTCTTAACATTTTTATTTCTGCATCTTTCAAAAATATTTTCCTATTAAGAATGGCTTTAGTGTCAGAAAAAGTGAGTTCATTTTCCCTAAAATGTATTATTTGCTTTTCAAGTTTGGCCATACCACACTTATGGTTAACTAGGTCTTGATGAGTTTTTCTTTCTTCTACTTTCAGTTCATCATAAAGTTTTATAAAAGTTTGTAATTCATCAAAAACTTTACAAGTATTAGAACATTTAGTAATTTGTACCTCAGGAGTGGAGAAAGCCATCAAAGCTAATTCATCTGAAGTTGACTCCTCTTCACCCATAAAACTCCAATCAAAACCCATCCCATCAATAGCAACCATAGCTTTAGGCTCAGTGATTTCCACAGCCTTGCTCTTGTTCTCAAAGCTTCCTTTCTTCTCAAAGCTTCCCTTGTTCTTGTTCTCAAACCCTCTTCCCTTATCATCCTGCTTCTTTGGTCTTCTACACTCTCTTGAGTAGTGACCTTTCATGTGGCAGTTGTAACACTCCACTTTGGACTTGTCATACCCAGCAGGCTCATTACCATCTAAGATAATCTTCTTTCCAGTCCTCATCAGTAACTTCTTAGCCCTTATGCTCAGAAGTGAAAGTTGCCACTTTATGTCCATTTCTTCAAGATCATCATCATTGATCTCTTGAAGATCTTCAAAAGTTAATATGGACCCATTGTGTTGTGATGTCAGGAAAGCACAACCAATTGTTTCATCTAGAATTGTTTTGGTACTGCTAGAAGTACTGGCAGTACCAAAATTTGTGTTGGCAGTACCTTCTTCTCTATCATCTTTTTCTTCATCTACAACTCTTGAGGTGCTTGGAGATGATACAAAAGCCATATTTCCTGAGCTTGAACCAATAGTCTTCTTCACTTCATGCTCTACTATTTTGAAGTTGTTGTAGAGATCATTAAGACTCATCTGATCAATATCTGGTTTGTTTTTCCAGACAATGACATGCATGGACCATTCAGAGGGTAAACTCCTAAGAAATTTGGAGTTTAAGTCTTCTTGAGATACCATTACTTCATGAATGGCTAACTGACTTGAAAGCTTTTGAAGTCTATTGAACATGCTGTCCAAAGACTCATTTGTTGTGGCTGCAAAGTTTTCAAACTGATGTTTGAGGAGAGTTTTCTGAGTTTTCTTGGTGGCATCATTTCCACCAAATCTAGCCACAATAGCTTGAAAAAGGGTTTTAGCACATTTGTACTTGTTGAAGATCAAAAGCTGATCATTTGGAATAGTCATGAGAAGCATACTCCTGGCTTTAAGAGCATTTCGCTTTTGAATTCTTTCTTCTGCGCTTTTTGGGTTTACTTGCACATGTGTTACTAGTGCATCGTTTACTGTAGAGGTGGTGATTGTGGGTTTGAATGAGTTTCCTTCTTCAATAATCTCCCAAAGTGCATAGTCTTGCACTTGGAAATATTGTTCTAAACCCTCAGTCTCCACATATCAAACTCATTTTGTTTGAGTAATGGAAGTTTTGCTGCAACATTGGTTTGAATGTGTTCAACATCCATTGTTCTTTTAAATCGTAAATATCAGCCTAGCTCTGATACCACTTGTGAAGGATTATACAAACACTTGGGATGTGAATCTTAATAATGTGTTTGAGATATTTATGAATGAATGTGTTTTAGTATGCGGAATCTACTATAACACACTTAAAAGAAAAACAAAGGTGGTGAGTATGTAAACGTGAGTTATAATGAACAATGAACACAACTTTAGTAACACAAAACGATTCAATATTATTGATGAAATAATACGGATGATCTAACTATCACCAGGATTACAAAGTAACCTTGAATCTTTGGTTTGTTAAGGATTTGTGAATTTAGTAACTAAGTTACTAGAGAGATGTTCTGTTTTGGTTATGCTTAGGTTATGAGTTGGAAAAAGCTTACTACAAAGGTGGTGACTAAGGGATCCTTTTATAGGATAAGGACCCCTTATTACAAGTTGTCAAGTTGTGAATATAATAAGATACTTGGACTTTTCTAGCCTACAATTAAATACAACTACCAATGTAAACTACTCTGTATATTCTTCTGCACAAACATGGAAGACTGAACTACTTCTACATAACGTATTACATTGTACAAAGACTAATAATACAACAAATATCTATAAATAAATATCTATCAACTTGATCATCAACTTGGCAGGACCTTCAATAACTAGCAGTACCTTCTCACCCAGAAGGTACTGTTAGTACATCTTCAACTTCTTTAAAATCAACTAGCAGGCTCAATACATCATCCAGCAGGCTCTTTGACTTGAACATTTTATTTCCAACAAACATATTTACACAAATCAATACACACATCTACAAATGGCCGTAAGATTATTTATTTCTCATGGTAGATTTATGTTAATTTTTTAAAACTCTTTTGGTTTTGTTAACAGATGGTTATTTGGTGTAGTCCACACGAACGGAAAAAAGATATTACTGCTGTAAGTTGTGTTCTTGATCAGAGTAAGGTATTTATTTACGTGGTTCGTTAAGGGATATATGTTACCTCATTATCTACTTCCTCTAAAAAAAGGTTTATGCGTTTTTCAGTTTGTGTGACAAAAAAATGTTGTCTGTCGCGTTTTTAAGGTTGTGTCACAACTTGTGTTGGTCCACGAATTGTATGTGGATCACTAAGTAGTCTTGAATACCTAGTAGATGGTTAGGATAAATCCGAACCAATCTAATTGAGAAACCCTAGGTGATTGTTATTGTTAATGCGGAATCTTAACAAGAACAATGAAGAACACACACAGATATCACTAACTTCGTATATTGATTATAATCACAATAGTGAACTCGTACAACTCTCACACACGAACTAACAATCTTTAGGGATCCTTTTATAACACAAGGAAACCCTAATACTAACCAACTCAGAAGATATTCACAAATCTTCTATAAAGATACATACACGTTTTGTATCTTTTCCTAACATAACTCTAACAGACTTTCCTAACTTCACGACCAGACTTAACTTTATAAGTCAAACAGACTTAAACATGCTACCAGACTTAACATTACAATACCAGACCTAATAACACAAACAGACCTAACTTAGATAAACTACCAGACCTAAGTTGTCTGCTCTTGATACGTATCATAATTCCCAACAATCCTCCCCTAACTTGATCTTCATGCTCCATGAACTTCAAGTTCTTCTGATTAAGCTTTTTGAGGATTGAATCTTGAACACTTTGAATCATATTTAGGTCTTGACCCTTTCTAGCAGCTTGAATCTTGATAAGCTCTTCTGATATGGTCTTTGCAGCAACATTGACTATATGTACATCAAATTCATTTAAGTTCCAGACTATTCTCATCACTTCCAAATGTGTTACCATCTGTGAGAGGTGAATCATTGAAAATGTAATGGATTTAAAATCTCTTTACCAATAGCCATTACCACTGGAGTAGCCAATGTTTTGGTGTGTAAGACCATGGTACACTGATAACCATATGATTTTTAGCAAATCATCAGCTTATCAACGGATTTGTTAAGTCTTTACCAAAAGCCGTTTGCTTCTGGACTAGCCAATTCTTTGATGGAAAAGCACCTCATCATGGTGAATTGATTACCATTTATGGTTTTCCACAGTCTTTACCACAAGCCATAACCTTGTGGGCTAGCCAACTCTTCACTTATCTTAGATATGGTGAGTTGAATACCATACAATTTTTGGCAAATTGTCAGCCATAAACGGATTTGACCAATCTTTACCTGTTAGCCTTTTGCTCAGGATTAGCCAGTCCTTGTGTTGATGAGACAAGGTGGACTGATAACCTTTTGATGTGTTAGTGCAAAGCATCTCCACCAAGTGAGAAGTTCCAATAGTCTCACTCAACAACTTGTGAAAATTCTTTCAAACATCCTTAAGCTACATCCTTCAAAGACTGCCTCTTAATTAAATCCAATAACATCTCATATCCTTCATCCTTTTTACTAGTATACAACTTTTTGCTCATCATTTCCTTGCAAACATTTGATGATAAAGGATATTCCACTTCTGCAAGCATATAAATATCAACATTTTTTAATGAAACACAATGTACTTTGCAGGTATGAAAATATCTCCAGCTGACAATGTTTTGCTTTTCAGGAAGTTTCCACACTATATCAGACTCAGTTGGTGGTTCAAACATCACCTTCAAATTGCCCCAAAAGACTCTTTCAAATTCATCTTCAGGTGGATGATCTCCATATTTAATGTTCACCAACTGATAAAGTTCTTGAAGATCCTCCCTATTCACATCATTTAAAATTCCAGCAAAATTCATATAAACAATGTCAGAATTATCTTCCCTTATTATTTGATATGCAGCCCTCTCACCAGTCATGATTAGTTGATACTTGACAACCTTAGTTGGTTCCTTTGTGCTTTCAATAGTCCCCATTGTGGCTCCTTCAGATGAAGGTTCTTCATCTAAATCCTCTTCAACAACCACTTTCTTGGATTTACTTTTCCTTTCCAAACCTTTTCTTCTTTGAAACACAATAGGCTTTATTACTTCAGCTTGCACTTCTTCTGTTGACTTTCCAGCTTCAGGTTGTATATCAATCATTTTATCAGGTTCAATGACCAGTTCAGTCTCTTTAGCCTTTCTACCCTGAAAATAATATTTCTGCACATCATCATAGTCAATAGCTTTGTAACCTTGATCTCTTTCAAATGCCTTGAGATATGCTACTTGAATTTCCTCATACGACTTCCCTTTCATCTGTTCCATAGATAGATGCATTTGATTCTTAAGATACATCTTCATATCATATTTCTTGTCTGCCATAGACATCTTCTTGGGAATCTTTGATTTCTTCTGAAACTTGAACTTTTCTAAGAATCCACCCAATGTATCATCATTATTTCTTGCATTTATGAAGTTAGCTAACTGTTTAGCTCGTTCATCAGCAGTTAAACCTTCAACAGTTAGCAGCTCCTCATACTTTGCTCTCACTTCATCATCAACATTGAGCAGCTTTGTAAATTCATCAGATTCTTCAGCCAATTGCCTTGCATATACTGCATCTAACATCTTTTGTCTTTCTTCTTCAGCAATATCTTGTGCCTTAATCCTCTCAATTGCAGCCTCAGATGCAAGTTCTTCTCTTGTTTTTCTCTTAGACTTCTTTGGCAATGAAGTTTCCTCCACAACCTGCTTTCCCTTTCTTAGTGCAGATTGTTGCTCTTCATTACCAGAACTAAGTTCATTACCAGACTTTTCTTCACCAGACTTTTCATCAGATATAGTCCCAAACTTTTCAATCTCTTCATCAACAGACAAAATTAACCTTCTTCTTCTCCTTTCTTGTTTAATTTTGCCCATTGATTGAGCCAAAGTCTCTGCAACTTCCAGTGCCTCTGGGCTGATGGTGGTGACATTATCTTGAACTGGAGGTTCTTGAACTGGTGTTTGAAGAATATTTTCTTGTTCTTGTTCTTGCTCCAAATTCCTCCCCTGTTTGGAAGAATTTTCGGCTTCACCTTCCTCATCATCAAAAGAAACATCCTTTTTCTTCATAGCTACTCCCATTTTCTTTACTTTCTTCACCAAAATCACATAAGCTTTTCTGAGTGCCTCATTGGACTTTTCCAAAATAGCAATCTTCTTTTGCAGTTGAGGAACTATGATAAGAAGATTTTCCATGGTAATGGGAGCATGTTCCTCCTCCCTTGCAGGACTTGGAACATTTGGTTGTGAAGGTGAAGGTTGTTGGATAGGTGTAGATAGTCTTTCAGCAGATGGTGAGGGACCTGATTGAGGTGATGGAATTGGAGAAGATGTAGGTGTAGCAGACCTAGATGATGCTTGGTCTTGTTCTTCATCAGGATGCACTTGTGCAGCTCCAGAAGTACCTGCATTGTTAGTATCAAGCATAGCAGCAAGCAAAGGTTTGTCTGTCCCTTGAAAACTCCTTTTTAAATTTGCAAAAAGTTTGGGAGTAAAGGCCACACTGATGTAAGGCACTTTATCCTTAGTTTCAAAATTCAAGATCATTTGCAAAAATCGTGGATACATTAAAAATTTTGGGTCCTTAGCATTTTTTCACCATTCCTTCAAAAATTAATTTTGAAAAGTTAAATTTCCTTCCAAATGATAAACAGACCAATGCAGAAGCAATTCTGCTTCCAAATTGATCCCATCCACCACTCTTGGGACTTAAGCTCTGAAGTAAATGATGTACTAAAAACCTCCACTGAGGTGAAAAATGACTTTTCCAAAAGGTAAAACTTCCATCTGTGGGGTACCCAATGCTATTCAATCCCTCCAAAATATCATCACTAGGCAAATCAAATTCTCCTAAAGCATCATCCAATTGGAGACTTTCCCTAATCGTGGCTTCAGCAATGGTAAAACCATTTTTATCTATGATTGCCCTTAAACATGGTGTCCCATCATCAAGAGTCTCAGAGGTAACCGACCTCCAGAACTGCTTGACAAGGGACTGATAAATAGTAGGATTATGAGTTAATGAATAACAAATGTAAGAACCTTTTAGGAAATCCACAATCTGCTCGAAACCTGCACTTTGATCTGGCTTCTTCAAGAAACCAACTTGATTATGCTTGTCCACAAACTTGAGATTAGTCATGGATGAATTAATGATTTAGGTCTGGTTGATAAGAAAGGTAGGGTTTTGAAAATATTTGCGTAGAAACAGAGTCGTGAAAAATAAAGATGATTTAAATTTGGAAGTAAATAAAGAATAAAAGGAGATAAAATATATCAAATTTTAATCTCATATACTTCATAAATATCTCTTTTTACCGAAAATAGTGCAACGGTAATATTTTAGATAAATCTTTATTATTCTGACCAGATCTAACGGTCAAAAATATAACATTACCCAACCTAAATAGTCAACCAGGCCGAATCATAAACTTACCAGACCTAACCAAGAGAGTGGACTTACACACTGAATATAGCGAATGCAAGGCTTTACATCATCTCATTCCAATCTTTTCTGCAAGAATTAGTTGAAACAACAAGAAAAAGGAGACAAAAACCAATCTTTGCAAGACATACAAGCTACCAGATTTAACACTTAAGTTTACCCGATTTAAAAAAGGAGACAAAAACCAATCTTTGCAAGACATACAAGCTACCAGATTTAACACTTAAGTTTACCCGATTTAAAAAAAACATGTAAAACTTGTACATTTGCCTCCCCTTAAATGTACATTACCTCCCCTTAAGTGTAAATCTCATTTTTTTTTTTTTTTTTTTTTTTTTTTTTTTTTTTTTTTTTTTATCACTAAACTTAACCAAAATAAAACCTGTGGTCAACTTTCCAAAAATACAATTAATAACTCTTTGCCTGCAAGTATTAACCCATACACCAACCGAGCATTAAATGACATTAAACCTTGATTTTCCCTATAAAACTACCCATTGTTTTATCACAAAAACCATCACAAACCAAAAGAAAACCTTATAAGCATAATGGATCCATCCAACTCAGAAACCATAGAGATTTCATCCGATTCTTCTTGGGATCCAAATGGCTCATCTTCTGATTCATCATCAGGAGGATGGGGTGGATACTTCCCACCAGGGTATTCTTCAATCACAAGAAACAAGACATTAAGAGAGTCAACTCTGAAGCAATGGCTAGCTCCTTATGATCTTACTGAAAAAGAACCAGACAATGAAGCACCAAAGACTTCAAGACCAATTCCCCCTTCTGATGTAGATGATAAAAGTGCTGAAGAAGAAGACCCCTCCAAAGATGATGAAGAGACTTTTCCTTCGAAGATTGTGCCTTCCCTGAGAAGTGGTTCTGTGCCACGTCCCCCACCAAGCAGCTTGATTCTTGGACTTCCATGCCCAAAAGCGTGGAATCAGTTTGGTGGCAGAGGAGCCAAGAAGACCATTCCTGACTTCATGGGCAAAGGGAAACAGAAAGTGTAGGTGGTGATGTTTAGCTGGTTTGCGTTAAAGCTTTTGTCTTATGAAGCATTGTAACTTGCATCCTAGAATGCAATTTCTTGTTAATAAATAAAAAGCTCTTTGGTTCTGATGTTTTAATTTTCCACATATGAATTACTTGCAATAGAGAAGAGTTAACAACTGCAAAACAAAGTTAAGCACAAAATACCAAAAACACACATACTATGGAAAGCAGAAAACAAATTAACTACTGAAAATAAGAATAACCAAGAAGAGTAGCAAGATTAAAAACAAACAAATATACAAACTATACAAAGTTAAGAAAGAGAATCAGTTTTTCTTAACAACCCAGGCCTGAGTGGGCTTGAGTCCTTTCTGTGGAGCAACATACTTATAGGTCTTGTATGAACTTGCTCCAGTGAAACCATGTTTGGACTTATAGGTAAATTCATTTTTAAATGGATTCCAAGCCCAGCAATCAGAGAAATTATCAGCAGAACCCCCATTTGAATTTGTTTGTCTCCTTACAGGTGAATGAGCTTTATAAAAATTATTTCTTTGAAAATTTGCATTCACCTGAGGTTTTTGAAAAGGTTGTTTGGGTCTCACAAAACCAGTGTTCACAATAGGTCTCACAGAATTAACATAACCAGTATTCACTTTAGGCCTCATAAAATTAACATTTTGCCTATTCACATTAAAGTTTCTGTAGCCAGACCTAAAATTTGGTCTACCAGAATTAACATAAGAGTTAGGTCTGGTAGTGTTATTTAGTTGGACAGGTCTGGGAACAAACTGGTTGGCATGATTAATTCTACTAGCATTATTCCAAACTGGTTTATTTGAACCATGACCCTTATTAACATTCATTCTCTTTTGCTCAGCCTCTCTTTTCATTCTCTTTTCATGGAAGTCACAATCTTTTATTAAGTGACTCAAACTTCCACACACAAAGCATCTTTTAGGAGCATAAGTATAACTACTCCTACTTTCTCTGTGAACACTATTGCTTCTAGGTGACTCACTCATTTTAACAGATTCCCTAGGAGATTTTATGTGATTGACACAACTAGGTTTAACTGTCTCAGCCTTTGGTTCAGTCACTACAGGTTTAGTAACAACAGGTTCACACTTCTCAACAACCTTAGGTTCAGGATTCTCTTTTTCCTCATTATTTGACTCAGACTTAGAGTGATCAGAGGAACCATCAATAGATCCTTCAGAGTCATTGGATTGACAAGAGGAATATCTACTGGATTTGTCCTCTGAGGTGGTTGGTTCAGGCACTTGAGGACCTTTCTTACCATACACAAAGAGTGAATCATCCAACTCTTCTTTTTCAAGAGGAGTATAGTCATCACTCAAAGGTGGTGGTACTCCCTTAAAGTCACTAGTCTTAACAAACCTATTATACAAAGGCTTATCAGCATAGTCCTCTTCTTTATTCTTAAATATAGCCCTATTCTCATTTTCCTCATATCCTTAGCCACATTTTTTATTTGACTTAATTTGAGAATCCCAACACTTAAACAGGTTATTATTTGAACTGTTCCACTGATCTACCCTTTTTCTCAGCTCATCCCTTTCCTTCTGAATTTTAAGCCCTAATTGTCTATACCTTTTAAGCTTTTCATCTTGTTCGTATATTTTATTAGCTTGAAAGTATAGTTTTTCATTTAAAGCAGCATGTTGGTTTTGAAGGGTGACCTTTTGTGCTTCTAAAGTTTTTACAGCATTTTTATGTGCTAATAAATTTACTTCTAGATCACCTATTTGTTCTTGCTGCTCATCACACAAAGCCTTAACATGATTATATGAGTCAGTGCATAATTTAGAGCATAATGATACCTCATTACCAATGGCCATGAGAGCATGATCAGACTCCTCATTCACTCTTGGATGCTCACCCCAGTTGACTCCTCCAGCTTCCATTGTCAGCAGGCTCATCTGATTCTTTTCCATCTTCCCATCATCATCTCTTTTCCCATCAGCAGGCTTCTTCTCTGGACAATCTCTTGAAAAATGTCCATGCTTGTGACAGTTGTAGCATTCAACAGTCCTCTTTGTGTATCCCACTGGTGATTTGTTGTTGAAGTTGATGGTCCTCCCATATTGCTTCTGAAATCGTTTGACCCTTAAAGCAACCATGGCAATGTGCCATTTTATGTCCATCTCCTCAACTTCAGCATCATTAATTTGTTCAAGGTCTTCACTAATAAAGCTTTCATCTTCCGTTTGGTTGGCAAAGAAAGAATGTATCACTTCATCAGTAAAACTTGAAGCAGACCTTTCACTTGAAGGAGTTTCATAGATACCAGACCTAACACCACCAGATTTAACCTTGTAAGTACTGCTTTTGTTTTGTGACACAAAAGCAACATTTGATGAACTGGTTGAAGCCTGAGTGTTGTTACTGATGTCCCTTTCAAACATCCTAAGATTATTGTATAGGTCATCAGGTGTCATTGAATCTACTTCCTCCTTAATCCTCATCGCCACAGATACATTGCCCCATTATGATGGTAAAGATCTAAGGAACTTGTGGTTTGCATCCTCATTTGAAACCGCTGCACCATGAACTTCCAGTTGTGTTAACAGATGTTGAAATCTGTCATAGCCCTTCTCCAAACCTTCAGTCTTTGAAACACTGAATGTCTCAAATTGCTGTTTAAGAACAGCCTTTTGCATCTTCTTGGAGTTTGCATTGCCTCCAAATCGTTTCTTGATTGCCTCCCACATCTCCTTAGCATCAAGGATGCCATGAAACCTTTGTAGATGCTCCTTAGGAATAGCCATAAGAAGCAAGGTTCTGGCCTTCTTTTCCTTCTCCACAGCCCTGATCTCTTCAGCAGATACTGGTGGCATTATTCTGATCTGCCCATCATTCCCTTGTGAAATTCTCTTCTTAGAATTTCCCTTTTGGATAACCTTCCATACATCACTATCAATGTACTCCAGATAATGTTCCATCTCCATGGCCCATATATCATACTCTTCTCTCTTCAGTAATGGAAGTTTTATGTTTGAGATTGTGGTTGTGGAAGGGATGGGTTGTTGTTTTGTTTGGGAGTTACTGGTTTCGGTTTTTCCTTCATCTTCATGGTTTGATTTCTCATCCTCACTGTTATGGATTGAGAAAGTTTCAGTGTTAACAGGCTTATCGAATTCAGACATTGTGTAGGGTGATTTGAGTGAGAATTAGGTTTTTGAGATTTAGTGTTCTTCGAATTCAGAGTCTCTCTCCTTGCTCTGATACCACTTGTTGGTCCACGAATTGTATGTGGATCACTAAGTAGTCTTGAATACCTAGTAGATGGTTAGGATAAATCCGAACCAATCTAATTGAGAAACCCTAGGTGATTGTTATTGTTAATGCGGAATCTTAACAAGAACAATGAAGAACACACACAGATATCACTAACTTCGTATATTGATTATAATCACAATAGTGAACTCGTACAACTCTCACACACGAACTAACAATCTTTAGGGATCCTTTTATAACACAAGGAAACCCTAATACTAACCAACTCAGAAGATTGATGAACTCAAATAAGTACATTTTATTACTATCATTTATCCTATTAATTTGACTTGTTTTACTATATTATGTATGAGGATTGATACTTAATCGTTTACTTTTGTAATTCTCAGGTAAAACCAAACATTTGGTGAAACTTAGCGATTTTGGACTAATTATGGAGCAAAACATGCAAGAAGTTAAGAGTCTACTGAAATGAAGAAGATCAAGACTAATCTGCTCCAGATGCGCCACATCTCACTCATTACATACGGCGCATCTCTATTAAGATATCACCAGATACGATCCAAGATACAAGAGGACATGCGCCGCATCTAGTCATGGAGTTACGCCGCATCTTCTGGCGGTGTACGAATATTCCTGAATATTATAATCTTGTACCCCACGCGAAGTTAAGTCAATGCGCCGCATCTACTTACTAGATGCGTCGCATCTTCCCTCAGACATAAACTATAAATACCCCAAGACCAGACGAATTCCAGAGCTTTTGTCAGAGGAATATATTAGGTTCGAAGACCGAAGCAGCAGAACCCTAGGACGAATTCAATCAAGGAGGCAGCACAAGACATACCAAACGAAGATACAAGAGCTGTAAGAAGGTGCTGCATGTGTTTAATTCATTAAGTAGTTTTGTTTTATTGTGTTAGCAAACTTTAATTCATCAGGATTGGTGGCTTGTGTAATGTGACAACGAAAGATTGCACTCCCTTTAATACTTGCTTTCCCATCAATTAAAGTTTATATGTTGATGTCTTTGGTTACTACTTATTAGTGCATTGATAACCTCTGTGTTTATTAGTGGCTTGCGGGCATTTGACTGCGGAAAATAATGTGGCTCCCACGGTTATTACTAAATTGATCACTTAGGAATAACTTTTAGACATAAGTAATCATTAAGGGTTTACTCGCCGATAAGAATAGGACCAACGAGAAAGGGTTAACTACATACACTTCATATAAAGCTATCAATAAAACAAGTGACAATCTACTTAATCATAAGGACAGCCCTCTTATTGTCTCGAGTATTTATCTGTGTACGTGTGTGCTACTTGCTGATTCGTGCCTATTGGTTTATTTTATTATTTAATTGCAAACAAATCGTGCCAGTCTCTCAGGCTGAAACCCCCTTGTGTTAGGATATTAAAATACTGATTAGAATAACGAGATAATACGTTCCACTCTTAGTGATCGACACTCTACTTACCATTATATTCATACTGACCGGGTACACTGCTCGTTAAGTGTGTGTGTTATTGATAAGTCGGCTAAATATAAATTTAAAACTTGAGTAGGCATTAAAACTGCTAAACCGCAACGACACATCACGCAGCACATCAAGTTTTTGGCGCCGTTGCCGGGGAGTGAATTGTTATTATCTGTTAATTTGATTAGTATTTTAATTAGGTTTTTCTTTTTATTAGATTAATTGCATCATTGTACTATTTTGCATATTTGTTGTATTGTGTGTTAATTGTTTTCTTTTATTTTTGTGTGTTTTATTTTTGTTTGTGTGTTTTTATTTGTTTTTATTTTTCGTATTTTTTCTGTTCTGCTATCGTTGTACTGTGCTAAATCAAACGATACGGCGCATCTGATCTCTCAGATACGGCGTATTGCGTTTAATTTTTTTTTTAAATACAACGCGTTTAATTAATTCGATACGACGCATCTTTTCCCCAAGATACGGCGTATCTGTTTTTAAAAAAAAAATTTCTAAACGTTAACGCCATACGACGCATCTGCTTTAGCAGATACGGCGTATCTATTATTTTAATTAAAAACAGTTTGCGAATTATTAAACAGATACGACGTATCGATCTCTATCGATACGGCGCATCCTTCTGAATCAAAAATCTCGTATTTTGAAACGTAACGAAAATACGGCGCATTAACTATTGTTAATACGACGCATTTAATTTTAAATAAATATCGATTTTTGATAATTAAAATTCGATACGGCGCATTCATAAATTCTAAGCGGCGTATCTATTTTCTGAATAAAGTCTGATAAAATTTTAACGATTATAAGATACGGCGTATCCAACTTTTTGGATACGGCGCATCGTCTTCTGATATCAGCTTACTGTATTCTTATATCCGTTTCTATATTCATTAATTTCTCTTCTAGCGAACAAATCCTACTGATGATTTTACCTTTGATGACAGATTTTGCTATGGAAGACATGTCAGTTAACGGATATTTTGCTAAGGAATGCTTGCTTTCAGATTCATTCAATGTGCTCATGATGGATGCAGATTTATTCTCTTGGGAGAGCCCTCTTGAAGCTGTTTTTAAGGAATTCATGCGTTTAAGCAACATTGACGAAGGGGTATTCTCTTATGATGTATTTGTGAGGTACACTGGAGAAGAATTGTCGCTCTTATGGCCTATCATTGAATCCAAAGGATTGAACTGGACTACTATCGAAGAAGATGATGGGAAATTCTATCTTGCATACATGGATTCAAGCAACGAATGCTGTGGTGGAAACAATACCCAAAACTCTTACATGCCATATTCCGAGCAGTACTGGGGATTAAATGAGAAATATCTGGACAATGATGGAATTTATGCTTTGGCGGAGTTACTATTTCATGGCAGGTTGGTACGATTGATTGATCTCTCCCTCAATGATTGGCTAGAACTCAAATATGGTAGTCCGGAATTCGCCCCTGCAAATGAAGTCAAGCAGATTATGACTTCATGGTTGACGCGAAGTTTTAAGAAGCAATTTAACGAGTTCATGGAGATAAAGAAGAATATGATTGGAAAAGCTTGCTTCGACGTTAACCATGATCCTAACGATGTTGATTTTTCAGAATGGTTGGCCAGTAAGTTTAATAACCATAAGAGTATGGATCGAGCTACTAAGGATGCATTATGGGTATATTGGATGAGAGGAGAAGATGAAGAAGTAGAAAGCGATTATGGGTCATCACTTCATGATTCAACAGTCAATGAAGGCATTGAAGAACTTTTTAGAATTGACATTGATGTGTTGGATTATGAGACACCCTTGTGCAAGCAGTTCAAGGAATTTAACTACCTTCTTCGAGTCGACGATGATGTGCTAACTGGAGATCTACCAGGATTTAAGACTTATGATGATTTCAAGAACACCTGGTACTATGAATGGAATGACCAAGTACCATGGGTCTGGGATAAACCATGGGAATTCGAGCACATTAATCACACCTGTACACCCTTCGTTTTCAAGGACGGGAGTAGTGTTTGGCCGACCTGTGATTATAAAAGTGACGGAACCTGTAATGGGGGAAGTATCATTGGGATGAGACGGGTTGGAAACGATGTGACCTTTGAAGATTATGAGTGGTACGATAATGTTGAAGACTGCCCACTAAAAGAGGAGGCTTTACTAGAAAAGGGTAGAATTGAACGCTTGAAAGGACTTAAGGGAACATCGGATACTACTTTCTGGAAGTGGGTGCATGAACAATTTGATGATTTTACGAAGCTTAGTCGACAGCTACAATGGGAACTGGAAAGAGAGTGGGAGGCAATTCAAGATGATAACAATAAGTCATTAATCGATGAGCTTGATGACTATTTGATTAAGGATCCTTACTTTAAGTTTGTTGATAAAGACGAGGAAGTGTTCACCAAAAGAAAATGTCAACTACTTGGGATTCCTTATAATGAGCCACCCATGATTATTTCCGAAAAATTTAAAATCATCAAATATTCTTTGGGTCCAGATGAAGAATATGTTGCGACGAAGACCAAGAATTATAGAAGATTAAGCCGAACGGAAGAAAACGTCGCAAAGCTATATGGGAACATCTTTCGGATGAAGGAAGAAGGATGGACCGTGACAAGGACGAAGTAATGAGCTGAACGTGAGTCTAACTTGAAGACTCTGGAATAAAGACAAGTGCTTACCGGGAGACAACCCGGATTTATCTTTTAATTTTCTGTTTGTGTCGAGTCAGTCAGGCCGCCGAGGATACGGCGCATCTCAATCCTGAGATGCGACGCATCTCCTGCAAATGGTCATATCTTATTTTATTTTTCTGCATTTTTATTTTCGACTTTAAAACTTTTTATCAGTTTATTTTAATGCGGCGCATCCCTGGTTAAGGATGCGGCGCATCTTTATTCTGATCCGTATTTATTCCAGGCTCGATACGGCGTATCTTCTTCCATAAGATACGGCGCATCGACTGACCTGATGATTTTCAGTTTTAATTTTTAAGTTTTATTTTTCCTAACTACTAATGTATTATGCAAGTTTGAACCTTTCTTATCTTAGGTGTGTTTTAAAGTGTTGGTGGTATTATAGTTTCCTGGATTTCCTGTGGATACATCAAGTATGAAGCTTAAACGATCTAATCCACAAGAAAGATGATTTTTGCTCTTATACTAATGGAGGATCATACCGAGCAAATCTCAGGGGAGTTTTTCTGTTCTAATTCTTTTATTTTACAGTTTTTAGCCTTTTATACAAACAACGAGGACGTTGTTTAACTTAAGTGGGGGGATTGGAGAATTAGAACACTTAACAATCACTTGTCCTAAACTTTTTCAAAAATTATGCTTAAAATGTGCTTAATATATCAAACTTAAAATTTTTTAGCATGTTTTTGTTTAAGATCTAAGTTGCATAGCTGCACACATTACGTTATTTTCAAAAATTGTGATTTTTCAAAATTCACAAATCTATGAGTGTGCCGGTGACTTGTAAACTTTAGAACTTGGCTTGTATACTATTCGAGACCACCATAATGAGTATTATTTATATAATTGGAATGACTTGTCTAAATTGGTAAAATTCTAGGATTACACCCAAATAGCCTATTACATGTTACGTGTTATTAACTAACTACACTGGTTAGTTAACCCCCGTATAAACCCTTTTGTTACTCTCATTTTTAGAGTAAGATACCCCTAGAAAAACACTCAGAGCCATTCCTTTCGTTTCTTACACCTATGTTTAAAATGTTTCGTTACACCTTAAACCTTAGCCTACCCTGTAGATTAGAATCCGTGGTTGGTTAATTGCTATAGGCAAAGTGTGTTTCCTTACATTACCTGTGTTCGCGTGCGTAATTCATTATCTTTGGTTAGGTCGGGAAATTGCACAATGCAATTGGAGTGAAAGTAAATATTGTATATCTTTGAGTTTATTTTTCGTGTGTTTACTACTTTCACTATTACCGTTATTTCTAAAGAATGAAAAGTATGGAAAAATTATCCAGAATTATCGTTATAGTGATGTGGTGAAATTTTACACATCTATCTTTATGTTTTATATATATATAAAAAAAAAAAAAAAAAAAAAAAAAAAAAAAAAAAAGAAAGTTGGAAGTTTGTTTTAAACCAACGATGTAAAGTTATGTAAGTGGTCGATATCACCACTAGTTGTTGTATTATATTTATGGATTGAATGGGAATTAGCAGTTATGGGAACGCCAATTAAGGTTTATTCTTTGATTAAGATCTTGTTGAGTATAATTCGTGTCTACCTAAAGCGTGTGTTTCAAGTGTTAAAGCGTGAGTTATTCGATGATATGAGTCTTATTCATGGGATGGTTGGGATAGTGATTAACCACACTTAGGATTTTAATTTATTTGTTTTGTTTATTTTTTTTTATTTTACACCAATTTATATCCCAAATATTATCCATACCCTATTCTTTATCCAACCAAACCTTTGATTTATTGAGATTAGGGATTTAAGCAATCTTAAGTATCGTAGTCGTGGATTCGGCTATGTATTTATGATTTTGTCGCCCTTTTTGATATATTATTATTGGTGAAGTTTGGACCTATCTTTAGCCTATTCGAGTTAAGGATTTGAGCAATTGCATGTATCGTGTTCGTGGATTCGATCATGTATTTGTGATTTTGTCGCCTTTTCTGGAATTTGAGATCGATAGTGATTAAGAATAATTAACCCTTAAGCCTAAAAAACCCTTTTTACCGCTTTAGACTTGTTATTCCTTAGCTTTAGTGGAGGAGATGTGTATACTTGCCAAGCTTATGATAGAATATTCGTCGCGACTGGACAGTTAAACGATTAGATTTGCTTTTATCAACTTATTTTATTTTACTTCTAATTCGTTAAGTGTTTAGTTGTGTGATTATGAAATAAACGAATGCATGCTTAAATATAAAAATAAATCCTAACATCTTTTAGGATACATTTTCATAAGATTTAATCTAAGGTTTACATGGGGACAAGTAAAGTTCAAGTGGGGGGATATTTGATGAACTCAAATAAGTACATTTTATTACTATCATTTATCCTATTAATTTGACTTGTTTTACTATATTATGTATGAGGATTGATACTTAATCGTTTACTTTTGTAATTCTCAGGTAAAAACAAGCATTTGGTGAAACTTAGCGATTTTGGACTGATTATGGAGCAAAACATGCAAGAAGTTAAGAGTCTACTGAAATGAAGAAGATCAAGACTAATCTGCTCCAGATGCGCCGCATCTCACTCATTACATACGGCGCATCTCTATTAAGATATCACCAGATACGATCCAAGATACAAGAGGACATGCGCCGCATCTAGTCATGGAGTTACGCCGCATCTTCTGGCGGTGTACGAATATTCCTGAATATTATAATCTTGGACCCCACGCGAAGTTAAGTCAATGCGCCGCATCTTCCCTCAGACAGAAACTATAAATACCCCAAGACCAGACGAATTCCGGAGCTTTTGTCAGAGGAATATATTAGGTTCGAAGACCGAAGCAGCAGAACCCTAGGACGAATTCAGTCAAGGAGGCAGCACAAGACACACCAAACGAAGATACAAGAGCTGTAAGAAGGTGCTGCATGTGTTTAATTCATTAAGTAGTTTTGTTTTATTGTGTTAGCAAACTTTAATTCATCAGGATTGGTGGCTTGTGTAATGTGACAACGAAAGATTGCACTCCCTTTAATACTTGCTTTCCCATCAATTAAAGTTTATATGTTGATGTCTTTGGTTACTACTTATTAGTGCATTGATAACCTCTGTGTTTATTAGTGGCTTGCGGGCATTTGACTGCGGAAAATAATGTGGCTCCCACGGTTATTACTAAATTGATCACTTAGGAATAACTTTTAGACATAAGTAATCATTAAGGGTTTACTCGCCGATAAGAATAGGACCAACGAGAAAGGGTTAACTACATACACTTCATATAAAGCTATCAATAAAACAAGTGACAATCTACTTAATCATAAGGACAGCCCTCTTATTGTCTCGAGTATTTATCTGTGTACGTGTGTGCTACTTGCTGATTCGTGCCTATTGGTTTATTTTATTATTTAATTGCAAACAAATCGTGCCAGTCTCTCAGGCTGAAACCCCCTTGCGTTAGGATATTAAAATACTGATTAGAATAACGAGATAATACGTTACACTCTTAGTGATCGACACTCTACTTACCATTATATTCATACTGACCGGGTACACTGCTCGTTAAGTGTGTGTGTTATTGATAAGTCGGCTAAATATAAATTTAAAACTTGAGTAGGCATTAAAACTGCTAAACCGCAACGACACATCACGCAGCACATCAGAAGATATTCACAAATCTTCTATAAAGATACATACACGTTTTGTATCTTTTCCTAACATAACTCTAACAGACTTTCCTAACTTCACGACCAGACTTAACTTTATAAGTCAAACAGACTTAAACATGCTACCAGACTTAACATTACATTACCAGACCTAATAACACAAACAGACCTAACTTAGATAAACTACCAGACCTAAGTTGTCTGCTCTTGATACGTATCATAATTCCCAACAACATGGATATAGAGGAGAAGTGACAGACCAGGGTTTTTCTCATTATTTTTCTTATCTCTTTTTGTCAATATTTTTTAGTTCATCGTTTATTCATTATTACATGTTTCTATATTGATTGACAATGTTTTTCGTGTAAGGTTCCAGCATGGAATTTTTCCAGATGACGGAATCTGCTGCAAAGATGGAAGCCGTTGGAAAGATGGAGTATTCAGCCCACCATATAGCAACACTGATGACTTACACTCACGAATATGTGTTTGTGTACTTGAATCTACCCCAAGTTGAGCACCCACTCTGTATCCGGATTACGTTACGGAAACCGTGCGGGTATTTACCTACTCATACTTTCAACATTCGAATTTCAAATATTTTTTAAAGGAAGCGTATTTTTTAGGACTGGAGAACTACCGTTTACTTTATACTAATGTACTGATAATTGTTACTGTTTTAGGTATTATGAGCGAGGGAGTAAAGAGCGGGTTGTAGCAGTTCGCATGAAAAAGATAGACGGCGGCACTCAGCGACCGAAGGTTTTTCGATTAATTGTTTTTTATGTTTAATGAGCTTCCAATTTTCCGTATGTATTCTCCTGTAATTTGTTGATGATTGTACAGGACCCGCGAGTAGGGATTTATCTTTTGGCAACAATAATGGCCACTATTACGTGCGTCGCAAAACTGATTACGTGTTTCCTAAAACTGATTACATAAGCACAGGCATGAGGAGTACGGAAACACCGTCTGCGTGCGTAAGTGCATCCATGTTCATCAACATTTTTTCTCCTACTGTTTATCTACATTAGCATCAGACTTGGTTTTATTTTAGTTATATAAAAAATATAGATAAAAATATACTACTACGCACGAAGGCGTTGTCTGTTGCTCTCCGGTTACAAAGTCGGAACATATTGGACATTCGGTCAAATAGACTAATGCACAGGCTGTTAGGATACTATAAATGGATCAGGTGCGCTTCAACGTATTTTGAACTGAATTTTTTTGTATTGGTAGTCGCTTGAGGCATAAGCTAATGATTATTCATTGTTGTGCAAACCAATAAAAATAGATGGGGAACCGTAATAGTTGGCAGCGATGACTGGACTGCCCAAATTCTATGCATTTCTTGATGAACATTTGATCCTGGATTGGCTTGCGATAGTAGCCCGGTTCTTTGTATTGAGTAGTCAAAGTCGGACAAAGTCATAAAGAGGTATGTGATCTGCCCATTTTTCTTGGTAGTAATATTTTGTTGTAACAAATAATTGTCTGCACATAATTCGATTTTTTTATATGATCTGTTGGTTTACTAGAGTCAATTTCTTGCTGACTCGCTCGAGGACAAGAAATGGGGAAAGTATTGAAAAACAAAGGGGCTAGATAGATTACATAGTTGGAAGAACTATCGCCTTTCCACGACAGTAATGAGCTGCTCGTAATTTGGCCTCGAGGTATTTGTCAAGCCTTTTTTTTACTTCCTCTTAAAATATAAAACGATCTGTACTCATAGGTAGGAACATTGGTCTCTATATTTATGTAAGCGAAAGAACCCAAACAGAGGGTGATGAAGCAAAAAGTGTACCGCTTTTAGGGGGTCATTTAAGCCCTAAATCGTATTTATTTGATCAAATATTGCCATAAATCGTTCCTTTTGTCATTTTAGGTACTTTGGAGAAGAAATATGGAAAAGGAAGCATTTTGGACGTTTTTGGAGCATAAAAGTGAAGAAAACGACAAAGTCTCAAAAACATGCTGGAAAGTACACTTGACGGCGTCAAGGATTGCTCCTGACGGCGTCACGGCTTGGCAAAAGAGGTGGATATGAAAAATACACATGATAAGCCAGGGAGTTTTACAAAGGAAGTCTGACGGCGTCACCCTTTGAAGTGATCAAGGTTGTCACGGTTTAAGCTAAAGAGGGACGGTGTCAAGCCCTATTCTGACGGCGTCAGCCCTTGATAGGCCAGAGCGGATTTTGGAGGGCTACAAAGGGACGGTGTCAAGAAGGCCATCCGGGAACCCTAGACACGGCGAGGTGACGGCGTCAAGTCCTATAACGTGACGCCGTCAGCCCTTAAACTCTATATATAGTTTTGCAATTTTTTGTCATTAGTGTGCAACTTTGTGAGGAGAAACCCTAAGACGAATTTCTGCCATTTTTAAGGGTTTTCATACCCTTGGATCTCCCATGTTTAATTGAAGATAAGTAATCACTTAATCAATCAATATGTCTATGTGTTGTTTGATTATATCTTGTTCTTGTCTTTTAATTAACATGCTAGGCTAGATTTATCTTGTGTTTGCTTAGATCTAATGAAACCTAACTATTGATTATCGGTTATTAGTGTGTTATTAATTGTTTTGGATGATTGTTTATCGATGTTAGGCTTAAGAAAACTGGCTAACCTCCTATACGGTAATTTGCTTGAACGTCTTAAGAAACATGAACCAATGCGTACTAGGTTTATATGGTTGTATTTAATGCATGAGCGAATTCTAGTGATCCCATGTTAGGAGCTTCTTAGCCGGCTCGACATAGGAGTGAAGTAGGAGCTTGTAGAGTTGGGGAAGTACGTACGCCACCCCACGATTGGTATTAAGGAATACACCCGTCATCCACGCAATTAATACACACTAATCAACCGGTAAAAGATAGTTAGGGAGTAAGGAAATCTAAGTAAACACATTTCTCTCCATATAAGTTTCACAACCTTTTCATTTTTAGTTATTTTATTTTATTTGCATTCGTAGTTATTTGGGTTAGTTGACTAGCAACTAATTCCGCCCACTCCTTCAAACCCGAGATTTTACTTGCTTTTATAAAAAATATAAAAATACAAAAAGAATCTTCCCTCACCCTTAGACCTATTAGAGTAGTTTTTCAATCCTAACGACACTATTCCCCTAGAGAACGATCAATCCCCCGGTACTTGCCACTTCACTATACTACATCGGTCAGGTACACTGCCTGGTGGGGATTGCAAGCCTCTCGAGATCCCTTGAGAGGTAAAACCTGTTGTAAGGTCGCAAAACCACGCATCAGAGGGCATACTAGGTTAATGCTTTATGTGAGATATTGATATTCTCAAATATTGATGTATTTGAAACATATATTCTAATCATTGTCTTATCCGGTTTTGTAGGGAATAACGAAAATCATGAAAACGGACCTATTGATTATTATTTTGTTAAAAAGGTTTTCCAGATTTTGGAACCAACGTGTCACTAGAGATATTGTAGCTGATAGTTGTAAAAAAACATGTAGCATGATCTTCTGTATGAACACATGATAAATGTACGAATCATCAACGATTACATGTTTATATACGAGAAATGTACTGAAAATTACCGTCTATATATGAATTACATTGAAAGTTCTATTTCCTGTGCATGATCGACGACGTGAAACGACGCCCCGCCGCAACGCGGCGGTCTATCGCCCACCTCGTTAAATCCAAATTCGTCCCATTTTAAGTTGGTGATAGAAACTTGATAGGGTTTCTTATATTGGTGGGCCTGGGCCAATGGTGGATGCAATAGAAAACCATAATCTGGGCCAAGCTCAAGTGGTCTCTGATGGTACGTTTTCTATTTTATTGATGCATATAACACACGTAGGAAAGTTGGATATATCGAGTTCTTTCAATGTATTCAAAGAAAGGGATGTAATTATATTTATCATGATTAACTAATGTGGTATATTTGGGGTTATCACTACCCTTGTTTTCTTAATGACATTATCATATATACTAAAAGGCAGATTGGCGTTCCGTTCAGAATGTGAGTGCCAAACACTGTAGCTAAGCTACAATGCTTTTAACAGTGCTCCCATTAAATTTTTTCTCCTTTCGTTCCGTTTTTTTCCTAGGTTAGATATTTCCCCCCAAATCTATACCCTTCTTCTTTACACACACACATCCTTTATTTATGTGATGATTAATACTCCCGATTCCCAAACACTGAATATGTGTTTGTCGTATGCTATCCCAAACACTCCTGTACATTGGATGACCAGTACTGAACATCAGAAGGTTTTTGCAGTTGATTACATATGGCCGTAGAATCTCATTTCCTGAATTATTTTCCCAAATCGAAGTGGTTGATACTGCTACCATCAAACGTGTAGCCAACAGATTCATATTTGATCAGGTAATCTCTTTTTCTGTACAAGTATCGTAATATTTACCAATATATCTTCCAATATTAAAAAGCAAGAACTAGAAATACTATGAACAGGTCAAAGAATATGTCTTAGTTATGATTTTGGAAATACAAATATTATTTTTAGAGTCATATTGTCAATGGAAGTATGAAATTGTGTATGCTGGGGATTGCAGGACATAGCAATTGCAGCGTCCGGGCCAGTGAAGCTATTGCCAAACTACAATTGGTTTCGGTGTCGTACTTTCCAGCTTCGATACTAGGGTCTTTGTTTTCTTTGGCTGATGCTTTTGTTTGTGATGTTGTGGTTAAGATCATATGCTATCACCAATCAAATTAACAATCTTGAAGAGCAAAGAAGTTCGACTGAAGACAGAAGCCAGGTTCTGAACAAACTTGAACTAAATGAAAAAAAGAACCAGTAAGTCAATACACAAACTTGTTGGGATGTCAATATCAACACAACTCGTAGTGAGAGGTCGATAGATTATGCAGGTTTCCCCGTGAGAAATGAAACAAGTCCTTTTGAGAGAACTTGAGTGGCTAGAAGGTTAAGTGTAGTGCGTCACTGGTTCCATGACGTCTTTGTCTGCAATACCGGTGTCACCTTAGTAACAACCATTAACATATGAATTGAACCCGGTTTCTGCCATAAGGTTGAACATTTGGAGGGCTATTTCTTTTCACCCTTTTTCATAATTTTTCTTTTTAATTCTTCAACCCCTTCTTTCTCCTTTCTCATATTTCTCCTTTATTTTTTCAATATACCTAAGTACTTCTAGTTCTAAACTATTGGCGTTGTCCTTGGGTAGATCCCTCCGGCTCTGGCGGATCATAGGACGTATTTCCAAACTTTAGTCACTTTATACATCCATGACTATCCTATGTTGCCATAAAACCATTCATTTTAAAATGTCTCAAAGTGTTTATGAATGTAAGATACGTTTTGTTAACACTTTGAGAGTTTTGGATTTTTCACAAATACTCCCCCTTCACATGTGCTCATAATTTGTAAATAGAAATTTACACATGTTGGGTGGAGTTCGCACTTTTGAATTGATTGATTCTCAGTGAACATGACCGATTCGAGACACGCTTACATCACTAGTTAAACTAGCTTGAAATTATTACCCGTCCTGGTCGTATTCAATGAAAATCTATCGAGACGGTACATTCTACTTAGACAAGTCCTATTCGAGACACGCTTACATCACTGGTTAGACCAACTTGAAATTATTACCTGTCCAGTACAAGTCCTTTCGATTACTGACAGTTAAGTTTCGTCAATTCTTTGGTCAAATCTAAGTCGAGCTCATATGAGATTCCACATTTGTTACCATATTTTAATCACTTTTGTTTTTCTCCCCCTCAAAAATAGCATTTCTATGTTGTTTTTGAAGAACATTTTGATTAAAATATGTTCTTTGAGGTTTGTGGGAAGAAACCAACAAGAACTTATCGTTTTGAAGAAAGATTGTTTCAAATACTCCTCCTCAATAAGTGAAATAACTTTTTGAGGTTTTGATAACGAGAGAGAATACTTGTTCTTTTGAGCAGAATTATGAAAAACTTAAGAAATTTGATTAATTTTACTCAAAAGTTAGAAGCTTTCGCTCCTTATATTAGGATTGAGGCACTGAAGTGTACATCAGGATCCTTTTATTACAAAGAACGGGTTGTGCACTATTATTTGTGCACAAGCCATTTGGCAACATTGAACTAAATTAACAGTCTTGAAGAGCAAAGAAGTTCGACTGAAGACAGAAGCCAGGTTCTGAACAAACTTGAACTAAATGAAAAAAAGAACCAGTAAGTCAATACACAAACTTGCTGCAATGATTTACTATGTAACATTTCCTTTATTTTTACACAAAAGTGCATCAGATATTGACATTTGGCAAAAAAAAATTGGTTATTGAAAGCATGCTCATGTGAAAATTATACTCAGTCTTACTACTTCAATTATTGGTACTATAGTTTATTCAAAGATCATGTGAAGATTGTATGATTAAAACTTGCAGTTATGATGAATTACCATTTATTACCTAAAAAACTTACAACAACCTTTTCCCAATGCAAGTACAGTTGGTAATCTGATGCATGTTTTCATGGTGATTATGCTATATATAGTATATAATTAGAAAAAAAAAAGTAGGCCAAACATGTCGGGTTGATTCATGTTGTTATCGGGTTGTGGCAAGTTCTCTTGGCCCTAAGTTAAAATAAAGCACAGTTTAATAAAATTGCTTTATACAGACACTGTACACATTTTGGTAACTAGCTATAGTTATTGGGTTAAATTACTTAATTGTGTCATAGCTAATAGCAGCACTATGTGATTTTGCTGCAGCATGGTAGATGAAAAATTAACAAAGTTGCTGATAAAAAAAACACGAATGCACAGTTTGCATGGTCCTCTTTAAACAACTTTTTTTTTTTTTTTACATGGCATTCCCGTAGCAACGCGCGGGCTCACCTACTCGTTTATAGCAAACATTAGTTTAAAGTTGTTGACTATATCTAAAATAGTCAACAGTACTACAGGGACTATTGATATATTGTGCAAATACTACAGGGACTATTTGTGCTAATCTGGTAACCAGCTAAACAAGTGTATTGTGAGTTTTTATATAACAGGGACTGTTTTTGTCTTTTTTATAAGTGCAGGGGGTAATGTGTAAGTGTGGGCTATATATACTCTAGTCTATACTACATATAATGGAGGAAACACTCTCTCTCCAAAATTTTAAGACTTACAAGAAATTAAGCATGGTTTACAACACTTTAATGCACACAATTTTCAGACTTACAACAAAATAAGCATAGTGTACAACAAAATAAGTATGGTGTAATTTTCAGACTTATTTTCAGACTTACAACATTAATGCTATTAAAGTGGTCAATATTATTAATGACTATAATGACTACTACTTACAAGAAAAGAAACATAGTGTACAACACTTTAATGCACATAATTTTCAGACGTACAAGACAAGAAGCATATTGTACAACAAAACACCACATTAATGCTATTTAATGTAGTCAATTAATTAACTGGTCAATAAATACAATTAATACAGTTATTAAAACACCCCTTACATAAGAAATACAAATTATCAAGCATATTGTACAACCAAATTAAACACAATTCCTGCATTAAATTTCACTAATACAAATAATAAAGCACATTATACAAATATTCAAGCCCGAACGGGCAACGGGCCAAATGGGCTTGAGCCCGATCGGGCGCAGGCCAAACGGGCTCGAGCCCGAACAGGCACGGGCCAACGGGTTCGAGCCCGAACGGGCACGGGTTATACGAAATTCTTGATATCCGTAAATTTATTGTCAAAAAGAACATAATTAACTAAAATACATGATTCACCGGAAAATTTTATTTCAGGGTACCCGCCGCCGCAACGCGCGTGTACCCTGCTAGTAATCTAGTATTGACGATTGATCTTGTTTGATCGCTTCTTGTATTTGTTGATTCTTGAGTGTTTTAATTCGCTATAATAGATCCTCCAACCAACAATTCGTAATATATATGGATTATAAACACCCAAGAACCGACCTAAAAAACGATTTAATAAGAAACCCTATCAAGATTAATAATGGATGTTGATGATGGCTAAATTAAGAAGATGTGTTGGTGGGGGGATTTTAGGATGTGGGATTTCAGAAACCCCAATTTCACCACCATACAATTCCCGATTCAAAACCCTAACCCTAAAACCTCAAATTTACATCAAATCCCCCACCAAATCATTCAATTTGACCTACAACCGTTATCTCGCCGTCACATCCGTACATTCGCTACTATACCAAACGACATATTGATCAAAATCGCAACAAATTTGACTTTACCGAATCTTCAAACGTCGTCGTTAGTGTGCAAAGCATGGCATGATGGGTTACGACAGTTGCCTGAAGCGATGTGTTCTTGAGGCGGGGGAAAAGATAAAAAGATTGTGTTTTAGATGTGTTCTTGAATGTGTTCTTATTTTGTATAAAGAGTATGTGTTCTTTGATGTTTGTTTAAATCTAGAGAATGGTCAAAGTGGAAAAAGTAGACAAGGGTATAATAGTCATTTTACCTTTTTATTTACATCTGGATTAAACAATAACGGGATAAAGGTGATTAACTCTCGACACGTCAAGAACACCTTGCAATTAAAGGAGTTGAATTTAATAGGAAAATTAAAAGTTGAATGCCTATAAAAATAAAATATGACAAATTGAATGCTTTTGCAAATCATTAGCCCTTTATGTTTTACTACAAATTATTCATATACTTATCATCTAATGAGAAATGTTAAAATCTAATAAATAATTTTGGTAAAAATTATGATCTCGGGTTAAAATTAAAGTAATGTTTGTTAAACCCGCTGCAATGAGCGGGCATTAATAACTCGTTTTATACGAAACACAAAAGGATCCATGCAATTTGGCAATAATTTTTTGATATGGTTTTATCGTTAAATTCATGTATTCCTCAATAAGATACCGAATAAGTATGAATGAGTAAGATAAAGTCACATTCATATTTAACGTAGTTGTTAGATTTGGACATCTTGCCTAATGACAGAAATTCGCTCGTATCAGCAACGTTTTAATTAATAATATGATATTGGTTTTAGGTTAGACTTTAAAGTGATCACTGGAAATTAACCATTGAAATTTAACCACGTCACCCGCCAGGCCGCAACCAGTAGCTAAACCGGGTGTAATAACATTGGTGTTGATAGCATGGTCGGTTTTACATCTTCGCCAAATAAACATCCACTTTCACCGTCAAATGAACCACAAACCCTGTCATATTATTAACACCAAATTCACCACATAAACGTGTCTCAGTTAAATACAAATATATCATACAACACACACGTACACAAAAGAAAAGTAAGTTTCATATGATTGATGCCCTAATCAGTAAACCAACAAAAAAAAATACCCACCACATGTGATGATCATGGTGTAATAACATACCACGCATAGTCATGCATCATCTACTCTTTTTCTATATCAGATTTCTACTCCTTATATAATTATTTCATTAATATGTAAAAAGTTATTAGTTTTAGGCTAATATGTAAAAAAGAAAATCAATTTTATTTTATTTTATTTATTTATTTATTTATTTATTTTTTTAAATTAAAGCACTTACATTTAAATATATAATACATGCATGTCAATAAATCTGTGCATACGATCATTTTTTGTACTAGTTCCGCCACTATACATATCGCATTCTTTTATATATATATTTGTTGTAATACTTATGAAAGTGTTTCGAAAGAAGGTTAGTACTCATATGGTCGAACGTGGATCCATGGGATAATCTCTTACTCGAATATATATACGAACCAAAACCACTAAACTATGACTTAGTGATCATGTAATACTTGAGAATTTAGAAATCAAGAGAACATGTAGTTAACCAACTCGATGCATATTGGATCAAGGATATTATTGTTAATGTTACAATAACATCTACGGACTTATCGCATACGTTTGATATAAAATATAAATATAGTTTTAACAAGTAAACTATGTTGACTAAACTATCTCTTATCCCAAACACTACTACAATTAAACAAGGGTTAAATATCTCATATAATAAGAGATAATACAAAATAGGGGAAAACTATTTTTTTTATTGACCAACTAAATCTGAGGCCCGTTCAACGGACGGGCAAGCCATTTATTTTCTTTATTATTAATGTTTGTAACATTTTTTGGGATAATTTGTATAAATGTTTGTTTGAATGATAATTAAGTCATGTAGATAAGGAGTACGAAACTAAAAGTTGTGTCGAACAAATGAAAGTTCAGTATATGTACTACATATAATGAACAGAGCATTCTTTCTCCATTAAATGCACACAAAAATCTTAATCTTAAAATTAAGATTTACATTATATTACGCTATTGGTACAAACAAATACTAAACACATATACCCTCTCTGCATTAAATGTTACAAAAGTCTTAAAATTAAGACATATAATATATTAAACTTTTGGTACAAATCAATTAAAAACACATTTCAAAATCTTAAAATTAAGAATACAACATTAAACACTAATTAATATTATTTTTAAAACACCCCTATAATAAAAAATACATGTTATTATACACATTGTACAAACAAATAAAAGACACAAAGCTTTATACAATTTATATGCTAACAAGTTGATGGTACATATGATTTTGAAAACCGGACCGGACCAACGGGTTCAACCGGAATCCGGATTGCCATCAGTTCGGCTAGCCAATAAAAGCCGTTCAAAAACGAAATGGGAGAGGTCCAGTCAGAACCGGTAAAAACGGGTGAACGTCGGACTGGGATCATTTTTGTTCTTCCGGTTAATCAGTTCGTCATTGTTATTTTGTTGGCGCCCAAACTTTAATTACATGGTATCTGCCGCAGCAACTCGCGAATATCCTGCTAGTAATATTTTATTTATAAATAAGTATTGAATAGACTTTACATTTATCAACAATTTTATTTTGCTTGAATTATATATTCGATTAACAAAATTATTATCAAGATGATAATACAATTTACAAATGGCAAATCAAGATAAGACATGTTGCAGCCATCATCCTCCCTACTTATGTTGTTTAGTAACAAATTGATGTAGGAAAAGCATTAAAATTCATCAACAAAGCTAGATGCATATTTACAGTAACATTATTTGATAAAACTGACACCCAGCTCGACTGGTTAAGAGTTTATGGTTTCTGCTCCTTTACCTCCACTCTTGGTGAGTTGGCACTTTTGCTCGTTAACATAATTTCCACTTGTGAACTTGTGCTCCTTTGATACATGCATAATCCAGGAATCCTCAATTAATAATGTATTGACGGTTTTCGTATGCCTTTAAAGTTGCCCGTTAATGATATGAAAAAAAAAAAAAAAAAATAAAAATAATAGAGCATGTCAATTGACAATAACATTGTTAATCAAATCGGCCTTGTAGATTGTCAAAACATCAAACTTAAACTCTATCGACACCAAATTGAAAGTTAAAAATAAGGTTAAGTCCAAAAATAAACAACTTACTTTCCTAAATTTTCACATCTAGATAACGGACTTTGGAATATCCCATTATCATCATTTAATTTGTTGAAACAGATTAATATAAGAAATGTTACAGGTTAGTTTTCCACCTCATTAAAAATATTTTCAAATATATAATTTCATTTTCCAACTAGGATCATATGCTATTTTTATTCAATACCTGTACATTCATAATCAAGAAATCTATCCAAAACATAGGTAGGATCATATGAATGCTAAAATAAAGATTCAAACCATAAACATACATCTTCACTTCAAAAAAAACCCAAATTCAAAACCCTAACCCTAATTCCATTGTCAAATCCAATCAATTACACCAAAACAAAAATGTAATTTCTTTTTCCAGCTCGTTAGATTAAACTTGAACAACATTGCAACGAAGTCTTTACAAGCTTCACGAATTCCTTTCGTACAATCACCATCATCTGCAATAAAATTATCAATTTTCGTTAATAGCATATAATATCAACGTTTACATGACATCCATTATGTGAAAGGGTACCGGTAGGGTTTTGTAAAATGAATAGTAAAAACTTACGGGTTAGAGCAAAGGGTACGATGGCATGTCAAAAACATCTTTTTGGTGCCACTTCAGCATCATCACTTTTAACACTCATACACCAAAATACCTCTCCTTTATAACACCCTTTTCACATGCCATTTGGGCCCACCATACCTAATTAAAACACAAACTTAACAAAAAAACCCAATTAAAAAAAATTGCATTTGGCGTACGCCAGTAATTTGGCTTGCACAATGGCGAAAGAGGGGGGGGGGGGTGATGATACCCTTTGCTCTTATCAAGAGATTATTAAGATTACGTGGACTTTTTGTTGCTGACGTAGATTTTTAAGGGAATTATCTACGTGGCATAGGTGCCATATCATCATTATGTAACCTTGTTTTATATATATAGATGTGAAAGCTCAATTTTAAAATTGTGCCGCATGATTGGCAAATACAAGTAAAAATTAGCTTCAATTTGGTGAAACATATCTAATTTTCATTTAGCCAAATAAGTATGTATAAAACACGTGTGTTGATTTTTATTTAAAAAAATGTAAAAAAAGAAGGGTAATTAATAAAACTTTAGCTGTTAAATTTTAAATAAATAATATAAACCAAAGTAAAATTATCAGTTTTTATGTTTTTTAATAACCTTAAAAATTTAATAAATACCCCTTAGACTTTATATATTTTTTAAAATAAAACATTTAAATATATTAGAGTAAATTACATGGTTCGTCCCTGTGGTTTGGGGTAAATCCCTAATTGAGTCCCTTTATTTTTTTTGTTGCATGATTGATCCCTATGTTGAAACTATTGCACACCGTTCGTCCTTATCGCTAACTATCGTTATTTTCTCCGTTAGCTCTCAGTCGTCAAGTTGCAACGTTAGTCCATTAACCAAACAATCGTTTGCAACGTTAGTCCTTTACACTAATAGTCGTTTCTAATTAAATAAAAATTTGGTTTTCTTATGTAACTCGTCCGTTTTCTTACATTTTTATCCGTTTTTAAACGTTTTCGTTCATTTTAACACGTTTTCGTCTGTTTTCACACATTTTCATCCGTTTTTCTTACGTTTTCGTCTGTTTTTATACGTTTTTGCCCGTTTTTGTACATTTTTTGTCTGTTTTTATAGGTTTTCGTCCGTTTTCTTACGTTTTCGTCTGTTTTTATACGTTTTCGCCCTTTTTTGTACATTTTTTGTCTGTTTTTATAGGTTTTCGTCCGTTTTTATTCGTGTTCATCTGTTTTTACACATTTTCGTTCGTTTTTACACGCTTTCGTATGTTTTTACACGCTTTCGTTCGTTTTTATACGTTTTTACCCGTTTTGTTACGTTTTATACGTTTTCATCCGTTCTTATACGTTTTCCCCTGCTTTGCTACGTTTTCATACATTTTTGTCTAATTTTATATGCTTTTACCCATTTTTCTTACGTTTTTATTCGTTTTAGTCCGTTTTTACACGTTTTCGTTTGTTTTTATACGTTTTCGTTTGTTTTTATACATTTTCGTCCATTTTTTACGTTTTATTATGTTTTTATATGTTCTCATCCGTTTTTATTACGCTTTTGTTCGTTTTTATACGTTTTTGTTCGTTTTAAAAAGGGCGAAAACTTATAAAAATGGACGAAACGTGTAAAAACGAAGTAAAAAAACGTATAAAAACAACGAAAACTAAAAAACAGAAAATCTATAAAAATGGACGAAAACGTATAAAAAGACGAAAACGTAAGAAAACGGACAAAAACGTATAAAACGAACGAAAACGTGCAAAACGGACGAAAACGTATAAAAACGGACAAAAATGAATAAAACGGACGAAAACGTGTAAAAACGTATGAAACGTACCAAAACGGGTGAAAACGTATAAAAACAGACGAAAACGTAAGAAAAACGGACGAAAACGTGTGAATACGGACAAAAACGTGTAAAAACGGACGAAAACGTATAAAAACGGATGAAAACGTGTAAAAACGGGCAAAAACGTATAATAACGTAAGTAAAACGGACGAAAACGTTTAAAAACGGACAAAAACGTAGCAAAACGGGCGAAAACGTATAAAAACGGACAAAAACGGACGAGTTACGTAAGAAAACCAAATTTTTATTTAATTAGAAACGACTGTTAGTATAAAGGACTAACGTTGCAAACGATCGTTTGGTTAATGGACTAACGTTGCCACTTGACGACTGAGAGCTAACGGAGAAGATAACGACAGTTAGCGATAAGGACGAACGGTGTGCAACAGTTTCAACATTGGGATCAATCATGCAAGAAAAAAAAAAGGACTCAATTAGAGATTTACTCCAAACCACAGGGACGAACCATGTAATTTACTCTAAATATTATTATCATTATATTAAATTAATGTAGTATGCACGGAATTATAGATATCCAAATAAAAGCACAATTTACTATGATATGCAAATAAATACATGAGATTGTACATATATGAACGATTCATGTTATTTCTCGATCTTTATGAGATTAAGTAAAGATATCTGAAATTTTTTTTTCCTCGTTCTATTATCAGCGTTCAATAACGACTCATGATATTTCTCTTTATAAGTTTAACCAGCGAATCCACGATTTTAAAAATTAAATACGGCTAAAATTATTGTTAACATAAATATGAATATCAAAATGAACGCACGACCCACAGTTACTATGAGATGAAAATAAATACATGAGATTTTTCATATAGCAACGACACATGTAAATCTTTAATGTTTAAATAAGGATATCGGGAAAATCATTTTTTTCAAGGGTCACTATGTGCCACTAAACGCGCATAACGTCTAGAACATGACATAAATAGTTAAATTAAAACAACATCAACACCATGACAGTTAAACAGAGTCAAATACTTCGTCGAGCAAATATATACAAAATATTAATCGATATTAATACATAATGATAATTTCTATGTAAAAGCCAACGAGTGCGCAACTATTATTACTACACAAATATAAAAGATTTTACATAATTTTATGAAAAGATCTTATTTAACAATCTCGTGTGTATATGGGATTAGCAATTAGTTATTTATATGGATAGATCGAGACTCAATTTTTAGATTACTATATTTTTTTTAGAAGTTTATGATCTGGTTTGTACTGAATGCTCGTAAAGTAACACCTATTCAACAAGTTTGTACTGAATCCTCGTAAAGTAATACCTATTCAACAAGTTTGCACTGTTTAAAAAAATTCATCTTCAAGAAAGACTTTAAACGTATGTGATCATTGTATAAACTATTCAATCTTTATCAATTTTTTTGTCAATGAAACTTATGTGATCAAGAAAGACTTCAAATGTATGTGGTCATTGAAATTTTCAAGGTAGGCTTTTATATCAACAGGTTACGGAATTGAATTGATTATGGGCCTTCTCTTAATTCACATTTTTTAGACTAAATGCAAGTTAATTAGTGGCCCATAAGAAAAGCTGCATGGATTAATTTAACTAAAAGTAATGTTATATATATTCCTACTGAATTGTCCTAATGTTTAGCCTAACCCATATAACTTTTAACATGTGTTATTCATTATATATCTCTCTTATGATCTCATTCACTGATTTCACTACTTATCTTGATCCTAGAGATAGAGAGATATGTAGGAATTCAAATTAATAAGATTTAGCATTTTCTTTCGGCTAACGTATTTCATCCACATTCTCACCCTTGATTGGATAAAATATACAAGTGATCATTGACATCAAATGATGCAACACGTCAAAGAGTCTGAATGTGGAGGAACAAATCGTGGTCTAACTTACCGACCAGGAGAACATGTTCTTAGTTGCATGGGTCGTTATTCGTTAAGTTTGCGCAACTGAAACGAATATTGAAATACGTCCCATCTATTTGCGGCCGGTTGAAATGCATGGGTACGTAATACCGTGTGGTGGTGGATGCAACATGTCGCTTACGAAAGGAATTTCTTTCAACGGCAAATATATATATATATATATATATATATATATATATTATATATATATATATATATATATATATATATATATATATATATATAGGGTAAAGTTAAAATAAAAAGACAAATATCCGTACACTACGTAAAAAGATTTTTTTTTTCAAAAAAGTTCGCGAAAAAATCCATAAAAATTCCACAAGATCGGGAATGTTGGTGCATGAAACTTTTGTGAAAGAAGTTTTTCTAATTTTTAGTTTTTATACGTTTTTTTTAATGCACAAAAAATGAATTTTGATGCGCAAAAAATTTTTGATGCACAAAATTTTCAACTTGTTTTAGTTAGATGCGCAATATTATTTTGATTAAAAAAGTCAAAAGAACTTGGGTGCAAAAACGAATTTTTGATGCACAAAAAAGCGATTTAATGCACAAACGTATTTTTTCATAATTTTTTTTCGGAAAAAATATCAACTTTTAGAAAAACTTCCTTCACAACTTTTTCATGCACCAACATACCTGATCTTGTGGAATTTTTTTGGAATTTTTCGAGAAAATTTTTGAAAAAAAAAAATCTTTTTACGTAATGTACGGATATTTGTCTTTTTATTTGATCTTTATCATATATATATATATATATATATATATTATATATATATATATATATATATATATATATAGATGAGATATTATAAGAAGGGGTCTTAAAATAAGAAGGGTGGGAAGGATTATGGGAGTGACATGTGTCACTTTGCCACATCATCATTCCGCCAAAATTTTTACTGCATCGTGATGCAGTAAAAATTTTGGCGGGAAAAATTTTTTTTTCCCGCTAAAAAAAAAATTTTTTTTTTTGGCAAAATTTTTTTTTTTTCCGCCAAAATTTTTACTGCATCGTGATGCAGTAACCGTAATGAAGTAAAAAAAAATATACTGCATCGTGATGCAGTAACCATAATGCAGTAAAAATTTATACTGCATCGTGATGCAGTAAAAATTTTGGCGGGAAAAAAAAAATTTTTTTGCCAAAAAATTTTTTTTTTTTTTTGCGGGAAAAAAAATTTTTTTTCCGCCAAAATTTTTACTGCATCACGATGCAGTAACCGTGATGCGGCATGATGATGTGGCATGTGGATGACACATGTCACTCCCACAATCCTTCCTACCCTTCTCATTTTAAGCCCCTTCTCATTGTATCCCTACCCTATATATATATATATATATATATATATATATATATATATATATATATATATATATATATCTCGATGACGATAGTGAATAATATTAGTGGTAAACGCTTAAGAGTCGCAAGTTTCATTAGTGTGGACGATGTTCCTAAAGTTGAAAGTAAAAAGACCATAAAATATCGATAGTGACGTTACGTACCAATGTTATTGTGTTTATAAAATCCGACCCGTGTTTTGTGGTTGACTTGTACTTGACACATATAATGCGGGCCAGTTGAAGTTCCATTAGCTTGTAATCTTGTATACCTATTGGCTATGGAGTACTCAATTATTTTCTTTATGAAAGTAGTTTTTTGATGTTTAATACAATACTGTTCAATTTATTCTATATGCAATTTCTCTTTTTTTTTTGGTCTCATCCGTTGAACACAATATTGGATTTAATCGGAATTTAAGTTTAAATTTTAAATAGTTTCGGTATTCGAATTTGGTTCCAAACAATAATTTTGTCACTGAAAATGGTATCTTCGTATATAACCTGTTAGTTTATGGACATAAAATAATAGTCGTATGTTAGGATCGAACCCGAGATTACGGTATTGCACGCTTTACGTATGAGAATTAAAGATTAATAATTAAATATAAAATGTTGTATTTAATTATTTATTACACAAATATATAACGACCATTAGTAATTAACGGATATTGACTAACGACTGTTAACTAATAAAAAGAAAGAATTAAGAGTGAATAATTGGAAAGTCGAGAATGTTCCGGATTACCTCCTTTGGGCTATAACCGATCGGTGGGGGATTGGGGTAACCCAATCCTACACCAACTTGTCTTCCAAGTTTTCTACTCTATATAAACAAACTTAAGGTCATTATTTTTTGTTTTTTTTTGTACACACAAGTTAACCCTAAATTTTTTTTCCTCTTTTTTCTTTTGCTAGCCGATCGAACAAACACCCTTAATAGGGGTCGATCGACTTTTGTTGCTAAAACAAAACGTTTGGTTTTAATTTGTGTTCTTTAACTAGCATTACTTTATTTTGTTATAGTACGTGTGTACAAGAACGTGGTACTAACACACTATTGTTAGTATCTTGGATTGAATTGCAAAAACGGTAAGGGGCAATTCTTATAATCCGTATAAACTCTAATTAGGGTTCATCTTGATTGTTAGCTTGGAATTGCAAGAGGTACGTATAATTTTATGTTTGGTTAATTATTTACATGTTATTGATCATTATGCTTCCGCTATTCTTGATATTTATGTGTTTAATTATGTATGACATGTTATTAAATTACAACAGTGGCATCACGAGCCTTGTAATAATATGTAATTAATTACCAAAACACCTAAAAAAACGAATCTTGGTTGTTTTGTTTTTTAATTGAATTAGAAACCCTAGGATTGCATGATATAATTATGTGTTAATTGTATGCGATCTTGTGACTTATTGTCTATAATTGTTATGTGATATCCATGATTGAACGTGCATATTTTGTCATCGAATTAATTGTTAAGATTTACACATGTATTTAATTGATAAATCTCGAGTTGGGGAAGACTCCAATTAATTAATTAATCAATTATATGCAATATGACATATTTTTTAGCTATGGTTTACGCAATTGATTCGTCAATGCATGTGGTTCACTTGCCTCTGTAAGTGAGAACCATAGTTAATGTATGCATTATTTAACCTATAATGATTATTAATAGGTTTTATCGAATTAGTTTGCATGTGGCTACATGTTTCACATATTAATTGTTATGTTATGTGTGCATTATTTAGTTGTTTATTTTTTGTTATTACTTGTTTGTTTATTTTGTTTGACATGTTTATAAACAAAAGGTAATTTTGAATAGAAAAATAATACGGACTAAATAATGGTGCAATATGATTTGGTTTTGAAGAGTTAAATTTTCATTAGTTTAATTGAGTGGTGAGTTTTGTACCAATAGTAAGAGTGGCTCACCCAATTGTGACAAACTATAAGAGGGGTTTAAGGAGGGTACGCATTAAATTGTGACCTTAAAAAAAACGGGTTTTTAATAGCTTTTTGCTAACCTTTGTTTCTCCGCTCCTTTTTGCATCAAATTGGAGCTACCTAGTACGACTATTTATTTGTACAAAATCATATTAAAGGTGAATTAGCTTTAATTCCATGCTCCACTTTGTGGTAATTATCCGAAATACTAAGTCTTTGGACTTATGCAAAAGTATGATATAATGGACGATAATTAAAGGTAAATTCTTTGATTGGTGAACCCAATACCTCAATCAAAACTTTGTTAATTTAATCTTAGTGAATTGGTCAATAAAGAGTTTTTTTTTTTATTAAAACCTATGTTATGAAGTTGTATGCATGCTTCTTCATACATAATTTTGATTACCTATATAAAAAACTAGTTCCCTTTAATTTAAGTTTATGCCATCTAATTATAAGGAACACTTGAAGTCACCATTTAGCCTAAGTGAGACCTTAGCTAGATTGTGATGACAAGGTAAATTTCATGACTATGTGGGACGTACGTGAGAATTTGCAGTTTCTAAATTAGACGACTTAATTAAGTTGTTAGTGAGACCTAGGACTCAAGGCATAAGATGGGGATGAAACATGTTTACAATGCAACAAGGTTTGGCAATTGTAAATCCCATGATGATCTAGAAATTGGAAATTGTTTGCCAATTATTGTTCGACAATTACCTTGTTGAATACTTTCATTACTAGCAGATCAACTGATGTAATGGAACTATGTCAATTTGGATTCTAGTTTTCAAGAAAATTCTATGGTTATATGAATATTTCCTTGGGTATTTTATTTTCTTGAAAAATTGTATTATCGAAAATACTAATATTTGAACTTTTTTATCTGTAGAAATGGCTCAAAACAATAACACTACTTTGAGTTTTGCGTTCAAAACTTTCTTTGAATGAGAAAATTTGACTGGCTCTCAGAATTTCAATGACTGGTTTCGCTCACTAAGGATTGTCCTGCGAGTGGCAGATCAACTGGAATATTTGTATAAGCCTTGTACTGCTGAACCTGCTGCTACTGTAACTTAAGTTGAAAAAGCAACATGGAAAGTTGAGTATAAACACATAATGACGTGGCTTGCATGATGCTGGGAATGATGACACCTGCTTTACAAAAACAGATTGAAAATTTTTTCCCTTATGACATGCTCAACGAACTCATACGTATGTTTGAGAAACCTCAAGCTGTTGAAATCTATGATTTAATTGATGCTCTTCACAGCTGCAAGCAGATGGTAAACCTATAAGTGCACATGTGTTGGAAATGAAGGGTTACATGGACCAACTATAGGCACTTGCTAAAATCTATGAACAAGATATTGCTATTAACTTAATAAATAGATCTCTGAATAAGGAATTTAGTGGTTTTGTGCGTAATTTCAATATGCACTGCGTGGGGAAGACAGTTAGTGAATTGCATGCATTGGTTATTGATTACGAGAAAGGTTTACCACAAAAAGCTCCTACACCCCAAGTACTGGCTATTCAGGGTGGTAGGATTAACAAGCCAAAACCGTAAATGAACAAGAATGATAAAGGCAAAGATAAAGGTGATAAGGGTAAGCAAGTTATGGCTTATCAACCTGAAACTAAAAAATACCCTCCTAAGAAGAAGGATAATCCCAAGAAGGATCAGACTTGCCACTACTGTCATGTAGTGGGTCATTAGAAGAGGAACTGTCCTCTCTATCTCAAAGAGTTGCGAGCAAATAAGAACAAAAAGGCTGGGCAGGTCGCCAGCACTTCAGGTAACTTATTTATGATTGAATTATGGGCCAAATATACAAGTAGCCCGGTCTATTAAAGATTTGGCCTTTTTTGGCCCCAAAAAAGTCGTTTTCTCAAAATAGCCCAAGAATTAAGCTACTTAAAAAGCGACTTTTTTGTCAATTAACCGACCAATATTTGAACTAGCAGTACCAATATTTTAAGCGACCTACTGCTAGATTTAAGCGACCTACTGCTAGATTTAAGCGACTTTTCGCTAGAGGCCAAAAAGTACACGCCACATGTCACTCCCACATTTAGTCGCTTAATGCTTGGGCTATTTTGGGAAAGCGACTTTTTTGGGGCCAAAAAAGCCCAACACTTTAATAGACCGGGCTATTTGTAGAATTGGCCCTTGAATTATTTATTCTAAATCATAAAATTAATTCCTGGGTATATGATACTGGATGTGGTATTCACATTTGTAATACACTACAGGGGTTTAGAGTGGAAAGAAAGCTTGCCTATGGGGAGCAATATCTGCATGTGAAAAATGGAGCACTTGCAGCTGTTGAAGCCATAGGAGTGTTTAATTTAATTTTGCCTTCAGGCTTAGTACTGTCATCAAACAATTGTTATTATGCACCTTCTATTATTAGAGGTGTTGTTTCCTTTTCTTTATTGTTGGATCTTGGTTTTATTCACACTATCACTAGTAGTAGAATTTTTGTTTCTTTAAATGGTGTTTTTTATTTTAATGTTATTGCTGTGAATGGTGTGTTTGAGATTGATATGATTGATAATGTATCCAATAAAAATAATTCGATGTTTAGCATCAATAATAAGAGAATCAAGAAGGACTTGGATTCGTCTTATCTTTGGCATTGTCGACTTGCTCACATAGGCAAGACTCGCATTAAAAAGATGCAACGTGATGGGATTTTGTAAAATATCAATGATGAATCATTTGATAAATGAGAATCTTGTATATTTGGGAAGATGACAAAGAAACCATTTCATAATCGTATGGAAAGAGCTTCTGATCTACTTGGTTTAATACATACTGATGTGTGTGGACCACTTAGACATGTGTCAAGGATAGGTGCTAGCTACTTCTTAACCTTTACAGATGATTTCAGTCGTTATTGTTATGTTTACTTGCTTAAACATAAACATGAGGTGTTTGAAACATTTAAGATTTTCAAAGCAGAAGTAGAATTGCAACTAGGAAAGAAGATTAAAGCTCTTCGATCCGATAGAGGTGGTGAATACCTAAGCCATGAGTTTAAAGATTACTTAGTTGAGAATGGAATTGTCCAGCATCTCACATCTCCATATACTCCACAACAAAATGGTGTATCTGAGAGAAGAAATAGTATATTGCTAGACATGGTGCGATCTATGTTTAATCTTACAACTCTTCCTTTATCTTTTTGGGATTATGCTTTAGAATCTGCAGTTCGTATTCTAAATATGGTTCCGACCAAGAAGGTTGATAAGACACCATATGAGATATGGCATGGTAAAGCTCCTAACTTGTCTTATTTAAAGGTCTGGGGTTGCGAGGCGTTTATTAACCGTGACTCAGCAGATAAGCTCCAACAGAGATTTGTAAAGTGTATCTTTGTAGGATACCCAAAGGAAACGATGAGTTACTACTTTTACTACCCACCTGAAAACAAAGTAATTGTTGCTAGGTATGGAGACTTTCTAGAAAAGGATCTCATATCTCAGGAATTCAGTGGGAGAATCTATGATCTGGAAGATGATCATGAAGATACATTACCTTCTAAAAACACTAGCGAACTTCCTGTGGAACCTGAAAGTCTGGGTTCTCCACCTGAAGTTGTTCCCATTCTTAATTCTTCAAGGACTGTGAAAGCTCCTGAATGTCTATGTCTTAACGTAGAAGTTGAGGAAACTATATTAGGGAATCTTGGAGAACCTGCTAATTATAGGGCTGCCATGAATGATCCTGAAAAGGATAAATGGCAAGTTGCAATGAATGGGAAAATGCAATCCATGAGAGATAACGAAGTCTGGATTGAAGTAGACCTTCCTCCCAATGCTAAAGTCGTTGGGAGTAAGTGGATCTTCAAGAAGAAAACTGGCATGGATGGCAATGTACACACCTATAAGGCTCGTCTGGTAGCTAAAGGCTTTACTCAAATCTATGGGGTTGACTACGGGGAGACCTTTTCTCCTGTAGTTGACATTAGAGCTATTAGGATTCTCATAGCTATAGCAGCGTACTATGATTATGAGATTTGGCAAATGGATGTCAAAACCGTCTTATTAAATGGTCGCCTAGATAAAGACATCTATATGGCACAGCCTGAGGGGTTTGTGAATTGATGCGTGGTTTTGCGACCTTACAACAGGTTTTACCTCTCAAGGGATCTCGAGAGGCTTACAACCCCACCAGGCAGTGTACCTGACCGATGTAGTATAGTGTAGTGGTAAGTACGGGGGATTGATCGTTCTCCACAGGGAATAGTGTCGTTAGGATTGAAAAACTACTCTAATAGGTCTAGGGGTGAGAGAAGATTCTTTTTATGTTTTTATAATTTTTTTTATGAAAGCAAATAAAATCTCGGGTTTGAAAGAGTGGGCGGAATTAGTTGCTAGTCAACTAACCCAAATTACTACGAATGCAAATAAAATAAAATAACTGAAAATGAAAAGGTGGTGAAAACTTATGTGGAGAGAAATGTGTTTACTTAGATTTCCTTACTCCCTAACTATCTTTTACCGGTTGATTAGTGTATATTAATTGCGTGGATGACGGGTGTATTCCTTAATACCAATCGTGGGGTGGCGTACGTACTTCCCCAACTCTACAAGCTCCTACTTCACTCCTATGTCGAGCCGGCTAGGAAGCTCCTAACATGGGATCACTAGAATTCGCTTGTGCATTAAATACAACCATAAAAACCTTTAGTACGCATTGGTTCATGTTTCTTAAGACGTTCAAGCAAGTTACCGAATACGAAGTTAGCCAGTTTTCTTAAGCCTAACATAGATAAACAATCATCCAATACAACTAATAACACACTAATAACCAATAATCAATAGCTAGGTTTCATTAGATCTAAGCAAACACAAGATAAATCTAGCCTAGCATGTTAAACAAAAGACAAGAACAAGATAGAATCAAACAACACATAGACATATTGAATGATTAATTGATAACTTATCTTCAATGTAACATGGAAGATCTCAAGGCAAAAAGCCTTGAAAAAGCTGCTAAAATCGTCTTAGGGTTTTCACACACAAAGTTCCCCAATAAGTTCCCCACCAATGAAAAAAAATTGCAAAACTATATATAGACTTTCAGATCTGACGGCGTCACGTTATGGAGTGTGACGCCGTCACCTCGCCGCTTTTAGGGTTCTCGGATGGCCTTCTTGACGCCGTCCCTCTTTAGCTCTCAAAAATCCGTTCTGGCTTATCAAGGCTTGACGCCGTCAGACTTAGGGGTGACGCCGTCCCTCTTTAAATTAAGCCGTGACGACCTTGATCACATTAAAACGTGACGCCGTCAGAATTCCATGCAAATTTCTCTGGCTTATCATGAGTAATTTTCACATCCACCACTTTTGCCAAGACATGACGCCGTCCAGAACAAATCCTGACGCCGTCAAAGGTAATTTCCAGCACAATTTTGAGACTTTGTCGTTTTCTTCACTTTTATGCTCCAAAAACGTCCAAAATGCCTCCTTTTCCAGATTTCTCTTCAAAAGTACCTAAAATGACAAAAGGAACGATTTAGGGCAATATTTGATCAAATAAATACGATTTAGGGCTTAAATGACCCCTTAAAAGCGGTACACTTTTCGCTTCATCAAATACCCTTACACTTGAGATTTGCTTGTCCTCAAGCAAATGTGCTTTTATTCTAATCAAAATACAAGTTAGGGGTCATTTAATGCTAACATAAAAGTAATTGCAACAAATAGTCGTTCCACTTTAATCATAATAAGCACGGAGATTACAAACTAGCACCTCACAAGTAGTGTTTAGATACTCACATCTCTCAAGTGTCATCAAAATAAATCTCATAAATGAAAACGGATAATATCTCTCACTACATGTCATAGCAAATAGATTACCATAGGCTTGGGAAAGGATCGAAAACCTCCTCCACTAGGCGTAAGCACCTAAGATAAACTATCAAAGAGGGCTTTTAAATGGGTTATAACGTTAGGTGTAGGGAAAAGGAAAACACGGTTTTGTTGGATAAAGGATATTTTACTGGTGGCGAGTTAAAGATCTTGATCAATTACATGTACTGTACAATGTTGCTAAGCCAAGACTCGACTCTATTTAAACTAAAAACAAAATAACAAAAACATAAAATAAACATAAAATGAAACGGGATGGTAGTCCGTATATTTTTTCTATTTTTCTTTTTCTCATTTTTTTTTTGTATTTTTCTTGATTTTTTCGATTTTTTTTTTTTTTTTTTTTTTTTTTTTTTTGCATACACTTTTGCCCTACCATCCAAAATAATACATCATAGGGGCGTTGCATTCCCCTTACACTTGAACTTTTACATAACTTTACAAATTACTATTCTAATGACTCGAATTAAGATAATCAAAACACTTGGAGTAATTTTAAAATATTTAGCACATATGGGGGTAATAAATGATGTTCTTCCCCATTACTCCATTACACTAGTACTTTACCCATGAGTCCCAATCGTCCCAAAACAATATGTACAAGGATATGACTCGACTTAGCAACCATGTAATCAATTAGATAATTAACTTGGGTTTAAACAAATGTTGTCACAGTAATGCACTAAAAATGAATGCATACAAGGTAGGCTAAGGCGATTTGGGTGTACATTTAAGTGGGGTGTAACAAATTCTTCCTTTAAGTAAAATGCTTAAAGGTCGAAACGAAAAGATAGGCTCTGAGGGGTGTACTAGGGGTATCGTGTACTAAAAATGAGTACAACGCAAAGGGTGTGGGAGAATTACTTGACCAATGTAGCCAATGTAATTATAACAAAAACACAGGTGTAAAACAATGAGTTAATCCTAATGCCTCTTATCATGTAGTAAATCTAACTACACGAATGTAGTCTCACTTGTGGCCTCGGAATGGTCCTAACGCAAGTTCTAGAATCTAAGTGCTACCGGTACACACATCATAGCATAAATGCTTTTCCTACCAATTCTAGGGGCGAACCTCACATATTTGGGGGTGGAAAATTTTTTAGTGTACGGTTTTTGTGCTAGTCATATAACTCCTATCCATGAGACGCTCATTAAGATCAAAGTTTCACTCCTAAATGTTGTAAAAAATTTTAAATTTGGCACTAAAATTACCCTAACAGGTATTTCTCTCAGTTTTATTACACATCTATTATTAAACAAACAAAAATCAAGCGTAATAGCATTCTCTAATCGTACTTTTACCCCCCCCCCCTTACACTTAAGATGAACATTGTCCCCAATGTTCAAATAACAAATGTAAAAGCATAAAGTAAAAGAATGAAATCAAATACTCCCCTGATTCGCTCGGTGGATAATGAAGTAACACGGTTAGATCTTCTTCCAAAGAGAATGTTGAAGCTCCATGACTAATGCATCGCCATAAGCTTGATCCAAAACATTTCCTTGTCCAAAATAACCTGTTAAACCTGAGAAAACAAACACGAAAACCTGCATAACATCGGCGGGATAAAATCTATATATAAGGATATAATGCTTGTGGAATGATAATTTTGCAGATTCCTGGAGATTATAAGTTAGAGATTTAATAAAAACTTTTTATGAAAACAAAACTTTCAAAAATTTTCAGAAAATTAAATCTGACAGAATTCTCATGTTACGTTTCCGGAAAATTTTTGGAAAAACCTATACCTTACTTCCTGGAAATCCTGCAAAACATCATTATGACTCGATACAAGCATTTGACTCAAACAAATACTAATATGTATGTTAATTTATTATTATTATGATTCATGTTCATTTGTGTTCTAATAAACCGATTTAGATTTCCCTTACACTTAACTTTTGCAAAATACCTTTATATGTAGTTAAGACGAAGTTAAAAACAAGATAAAGCATTTTCACAAATTAGTTTTGAACATGAATCAATAATAATAAAACTTAAACACACATACGGAAACAAATAAAATCAAACAAACAAATAAATAAACACACAAAGCAAATAAAACTTGGGTTGCCTCCCAAGAAGCGCTTTTCTTTATTAACGAGTCTTGTAGCTAGACTCAAAGTCACGTACATTACGTGACTCCATCATTCATAATGACGTATCCCTGATAGATATAATCCTTGTTATCAGGGTGGTGGTGTCTCAATCGCTCGACGTTCGCAGTCACTTCACCTCCTCCCTTGCTGGCCAAGCTTACTACCCCATCTTGGTGTAGACTTCTAATTGTGAATGGTCCGTACCACCAGGGACTTGGTTCATCAGTAAGTGCTTTTGTTTCTGAATGCCTTAGGAGCACTGAGTCTCCTTTTGTAAATTCAACGGGGTTATTGGTCTGCTTATCAGCCTCAATATAATCGTTATTTCCCCCCTTACATTCCCTAATCTCATTTTCATTGTAACTCTTAATCCTTGCTTCCCATGCACGGATTTTCTCTCGAACATCCCCACGGATTATATTGGAGTTCGCCTCCATCTTCTTTTGTAGAGCAACATCTCGTACGTGTCGTGGGACCGTTGGGAAGTTTATTGTTTTCTTCCCCTTCTTCATTAGGATGGCACTATTTCCGTAATCGATTTGTGCCCTAGTGGTAGCGAGAAAGGGTGCCCCAAGGATTATTGGCATATTCATATCATTCCTCTCAATAATCATGAAGTCGACCGGGTACAGGAATCCGACAACGTTGACCAACACCTCTTCTGCAATTCCTAACGGGTACTCATAAGAATGTTTTGCAAAGGAGAGTTTAGTACGGGTGATGGACGGCAACTTGTCGGTTAACTGGACATAAACGGATAAAGGCATCAAATTTACGTCGGAACCTTGGTCGGCTACCGCATCCAGATACTTGAGTTTTCCAATGCTGCATGGTATTTCGAAGACCCCGTAGAATTCCTGCTTTTCCACTAACTTTTGTCTTATGAGGCACTCATACAATTGCCCTCCGGGTAATGTGTCGGATTCATCATCTCGGTTCTATTCTCTTGGACTCCTTGTTGGGTAGATGAGTACGTCGATAGTTTCTCACCCAATCGTTTATGGTCTCCTTGTTTATATCGTGCTTCAAGTAATGCCTCACTTGTTGCGACTTTGGCGGTTCTACCAATTGGCGCTCCTCAGAGGGCGCCTCCTTTCCTTTGTCTAAATCGCAGTTGCAGGCATTGGTGTTTCCATCATTAAGTGGGACGAGGTCAATTTTGTTAACCTCCATAGTTATGGATTTCCCTCTTCCCTCACTTTCGCCCTCTTGGATGACGGAGATAGCCTTGACAAATTTAGTGTTGGGAATTCCAACGTCATTCCTCACCAACACTTTTTCAGGGGCTTTTGTATTTGTGTATTCTTTCAAAAGGTTCATCATCTCCGCCATCTTCTCTTCCATTTCCTCCTTCTGTTTGTAGACGGCTTCCTCAAATTTTGCCAACCGTTCGGAGTGTTTTGACATGTATTCTCTCATTCGAGCTTCGAATGTTGGACTAAGTTCCTGAGGTGGTGAGTTGGGTTGAGCGTGCTTATGGAAGGGTTTAGTATTTTCCCTAAGGGGTGATTCGGACAATGGTATTTGCTTAACGCTTGAGACCGAGTTAATTTTTGCTTTTTGTGGACTTAAGGGTCTCTTTTGCTTTTCCATAAGATATGCAACCCTTTTCTCAAGTTCACTAACGCTTTCCTCAGTGATTTGATTGGCTGTATAGGGCGATGAATATGTCTTGACCGCCGAGCGTACGTCGTGGGAAACTTGCCACAATTCATCATCGTCGGATGCAAGCTCCTCAATGATTTCCCATGATTCCTCGGCGCTTTTGTCGCGCAATCTGCCCCCGGCGGCTCGATCGATGGCACGCTTGGTGTGGTAATCAACATGGTCATAGAAGATTTGGATTTGAAGCCAGAGATTTATGCCATGATGAGGGACTTTTTGAAGTAAGTCCTTGAATCGAATCCATGCCCCGTAGAGGGTTTCACCTCGACGTTGTTCAAACATTAAGATATCCTTCCTTAGCTTGGTAGTTCTTCCCGGTGGGAAAAACTGAGCAAGGAAAAGAGTGGTGAGATCATCCCAAGAGGTGATGGATCCTGCGGGTTGACGCTCTAGCCATTGACTAGCTTGGTCCCGCAAAGAGAATTGAAAGAGACGCAGTCGGGTCGTCTCTCGAGTGGCAACATCAAGGTCTATAGAATCAACGATTTTGAGAAAGTCCTTGAGATGTTGATTAGGATCTTCAGAACGAAGTCCATGGAATGCGCATCCGCTTTGCACCAACCGGATGGTGTCGGATCGCAAGGGTGTGACATTGGCTCCTTGAGTGAGCTCAATGGTGTTTCGATAGCCATGGTGGCTAGGACGGGAGTACTCTCCTAAAGTACGGGCTCTAGGAGGTGGTGGGTTGTTGGGATCAAGGATATTACCATCTTCCATGATGTCGAATGGTAATGGTTACGAACAAAGAAACGAAGAAAATAGATAGACTAAAGAAAACCTAGAAAAATAAAATAAAAATCTCACTAGAAAGGAATCTAGTGAGTAGACCTATAAAATAAAAATTCAACCTAAACAATAACTATTCCCCGGCAGCGGCGCCAAAAACTTGATGCGTGGTTTTGCAACCTTACAACAGGTTTTACCTCTCGAGGGATCTCAAGAGGCTTACAACCCCACCAGGCAGTGTACCTGACCGATGTAGTATAGTGTAGTGGTAAGTACGGGGGATTGATCGTTCTCCACAGGGAATAGTGTTCGTTAGGTATGAAAAACTACTCTAATAGGTCTAAGGGTGAGAGAAGATTCTTTTTATGTTTTTATAATTTTTTTTTGAAAGCAAGTAAAATCTCGGGTTTGAAAGAGTGGGCGGAATTAGTTGCTAGTCAACTAACCCAAATTACTACGAATGCAAATAAAATAAAATAACTGAAAATGAAAAGGTGGTGAAAACTTATGTGGAGAGAAATGTGTTTACTTAGATTTCCTTACTCCCTAACTATCTTTTACCGGTTGATTAGTGTATATTAATTGCGTGGATGACGGGTGTATTCCTTAATACCAATCGTGGGGTGGCGTACGTACTTCCCCAACTCTACAAGCTCCTACTTCACTCCTATGTCGAGCCGGCTAGGAAGCTCCTAACATGGGATCACTAGAATTCGCTTGTGCATTAAATACAACCATAAAAACCTTTAGTACGCATTGGTTCATGTTTCTTAAGACGTTCAAGCAAGTTACCGAATACGAAGTTAGCCAGTTTTCTTAAGCCTAACATAGATAAACAATCATCCAATACAACTAATAACACACTAATAACCAATAATCAATAGCTAGGTTTCATTAGATCTAAGCAAACACAAGATAAATCTAGCCTAGCATGTTAAACAAAAGACAAGAACAAGATAGAATCAAACAACACATAGACATATTGAATGATTAATTGATAACTTATCTTCAATGTAACATGGAAGATCTCAAGGCAAAAAGCCTTGAAAAAGCTGCTAAAATCGTCTTAGGGTTTTCACACACAAAGTTCCCCAATAAGTTCCCCACCAATGACAAAAAATTGCAAAACTATATATAGACTTTCAGATCTGACGGCGTCACGTTATGGAGTGTGACGCCGTCACCTCGCCGCTTTTAGGGTTCTCGGATGGCCTTCTTGACGCCGTCCCTCTTTAGCTCTCAAAAATCCGTTCTGGCTTATCAAGGCTTGACGCCGTCAGACTTAGGGGTGACGCCGTCCCTCTTTAAATTAAGCCATGACGACCTTGATCACATTAAAACGTGACGCCGTCAGAATTCCATGCAAATTTCTCTGGCTTATCATGAGTAATTTTCACATCCACCACTTTTGCCAAGACATGACGCCGTCCAGAACAAATCCTGACGCCGTCAAAGGTAATTTCCAGCACAATTTTGAGACTTTGTCGTTTTCTTCACTTTTATGCTCCAAAAACGTCCAAAATGCCTCCTTTTCCAGATTTCTCCTCAAAAGTACCTAAAATGACAAAAGGAACGATTTAGGGCAATATTTGATCAAATAAATACGATTTAGGGCTTAAATGACCCCTTAAAAGCGGTACACTTTTCGCTTCATCATGAATCCACAATTTCCAAATCGTGTATGCAAACTTCAAAGATCCATTTATGGATTGAAGCAAGCATCACGGCAATGGAATAAAAGATTTGATGAAGAAATCAAAAAGTTTGGATTTACTCAGAATCTTGATGAGCCATGTGTATATCACAAAGCTAGTGGGAGCGTGATGCGTGGTTTTGCGACCTTACAACAGGTTTTACCTCTCAAGGGATCTCGAGAGGCTTACAACCCCACCAGGCAGTGTACCTGACCGATGTAGTATAGTGTAGTGGTAAGTACGGGGGATTGATCGTTCTCCACAGGGAATAGTGTCGTTAGGATTGAAAAACTACTCTAATAGGTCTAGGGGTGAGAGAAGATTCTTTTTATGTTTTTATATTTTTATGAAAGCAAATAAAATCTCGGGTTTGAAAGAGTGGGCGGAATTAGTTGCTAGTCAACTAACCCAAATAACTACGAATGCAAATAATATAAAATAACAGAAAATGAAAAGGTGGTAAAACTTGTGTGGAGAGAAATGTGTTTACTTAGATTTCCTTACTCCCTAACTATCTTTTACCGGTTGATTAGTGTGCATTAATTGTGTGGATGACGGGTGTATTCCTTAATACCAATCGTGGGGTGGCGTACGTACTTCCCCAACTCTACAAGCTCCTACTTCACTCCTATGTCGAGCCGGCTAGGAAGCTCCTAACATGGGATCACTAGAATTCGCTTGTGCATTAAATACAACCATAAAAACCTTAGTACGCATTGGTTCATGCTTCTTAAGACGTTCAAGCAAGTTACCGAATAGGAGGTTAGCCAGTTTTCTTAAGCCTAACATAGATAAACAATCATCCAATACAACTAATAACACACTAATAACCAATAATCAATAGCTAGGTTTCATTAGATCTAAGCAAACACAAAGAAAACCTAGCCTAGCATGTTTAACAAAAGACAAGAACAAGATAGAATCAAACAACACATAGACATATTGAATGATTAATTGATAACTTATCTTCAATGTAACATGAAAGATCTCAAGGCAAAAAGCCTTGAAAAAGCTGCTAAAATCGTCTTAGGGTTTCCTCCCAAAAGGTTACACACAAAGTTCCACACTAATGACAAAAAATTGCAAAACTATATATAGAGTTTAAGGGCTGACGGCGTCACGTTGTAGATCCTGACGCCGTCACCTCGCCGCTTTTAGGGTTCCCGGATGGCCTTCCTGACGCCGTCCCTCTTTAGACCTCCAAAATCCGTTCTGGCTTATCAAAGCTTAACGCCGTCAGAAATAAGCTTGACGCCGTCCCTCTTTAAGTTAAGCCGTGACGACCTTGATCACATTAAAGGGTGACGCCATCAGAATTTCCATGCAAAATTCCCTGGCTTATCATGAGTAATTTTCATATCCACCTCTTTTGCCAAGCCATGACGCCGTCTGGGCCAATCCTTGACGCCGTCAAAGGTAGTTTCCTGCATAATTTTGAGACTTTGCCGTTTTCTTCATTTTTATGCTCCAAAAACGTCCAAAATGCTTCCTTTTCCAGATTTCTTCTCAAAAGTACCTAAAATGACAAAAGGAACGATTTAGGGCAATATTTGATCAAATAAATACGATTTAGGGCTTAAATGACCCCCTAAAAGCGGTACACTTTTCGCTTCATCAAATACCCTTACACTTGAGATTTGCTTGTCCTCAAGCAAATGCGCTTTTATTCTAATCAAAATACAAGTTAGGGGTCATTTAATGCTAATATAAAAGTAATTACAACAAATAATCGTTCCACTTTAATCATAATAAGCACGGAGATTACATACTAGCACCTCACAAGTAGTGTTTAGATACTCACATCTCTCAAGTGTCATCAAAATAAATCTCATAAATGAAAACGGATAATATCTCTCACTACCTGTCATAGCAAATAGATTACCATAGGCTTGGGAAAGGATCGAAAACCTCCTCCACTAGGCGTAAGCACCTAAGATAAACTATCAAAGAGGGCTTTTAAATGGGTTATAACGTTAGGTGTAGGGATATGATAAACACGGTTTTGTTGGATAAGGGATATTTTACTGGTGGCGAGTTAAAGATCTTGATTAATTACATGTACTATACAATGTTGCTAAGCCAAGACTAGACTCGATCTTAAGCTAAAAACAAAATAACAAAAACATAAAATAAACATAAAATGAAACGGGATGGTAGTCCGTATGTTTTTTTACTTTTATTTTTCTTATTTTTTTTGTATTTTTCTTTTTTGCCCTACCATCCAAAATAATACATCATAGGGGCGTTGCATTCCCCTTACACTTGAACTTTTACATAACTTTACAAATAACTATTCTAATGACTCGAATTAAGATAATTGAAAAACTTGGAGTACTTTTAAAATATTTAGCACATATGGGGGTAATAAATGATGTTCTTCCCCATTACTCCATTACACTAGTACTTTACCCATGAGTCCCAATCGTCCCAAAACAATATGTACAAGGATATGACTCGACTTAGCAACCATGTAATCAATTAGATAATTAACTTGGGTTTTAACAAATGTTGTCACAATAATGCACTAAAAATGAGTGCATATAAGGTAGGCTAAGGCGATTTGGGTGTACATTTAAGTGGGGTGTAAATAAATTCTTCCTTTAAGTAAAATGCTTAAAGTTAGAAACGAAAAGATAGGCTCTGAGGGGTGTACTAGGGGTATCGTGTACTAAAAATGAGTACAACGCAAAGGGTGTGGGAGAATTACTTGACCAATGTAGCCAAAGTAATTATAACAAAAACACAGGTGTAAAACAATGGGTTAATCCTAATGCCTCTTATCATGTAGTAAATCTAACTACACGAATGTAGTCTCACTTGTGGCCTCGGAATGGTCCTAACGCAAGTTCTAGAATCTAAGTGCTACCGGTACACACATCATAGCATAAATGCTTTTCCTACCAATTCTAGGGACGAACCTCACATATTTAGGGGTGGAAAATTTTTTAGTGGTACGGTTTTGTGCTAGTCATATAACTTCCTATCCATGAGACGCTCATTAAGATCAAAGTTTCACTCCTAAATGTTGTAAAATTTTTTAAATTTGGCAATAAAATTACCCTAACAGGTGTTTCTCTTAGTTTTATTACACATCTACTATTAAATAAACAAAAATCAAGTGCAATTGTATTCTCTAAAGTATCGTACTTTTACCCCCCCTTACACTTAAGATGAACATTGTCCCCAATGTTCAAATAACAAATGTAAAAGTAAATAAGGTAAAAGAATGAAATCAAATACTCCCCTGATTCGCTCGGTGGATAAAGAAATAACATGGTTAGATCTTCTTCCAAAGTAATGTTGAAGCTCCATGACTAATGCATCGCCATAAGCTTGATCCAACAAACATTTCCTTGTCCAAAATAACCTGTTAAACCTGAGAAAACAAACACGAAAACCTGCATAACATCGGCGGGATAAACTCTATATATAAGGATATAATGCTTGTGGAATGATTATTTTGCAGATTCCTGGAGATTATAAGTTAGAGATTTAATAAAAACTCTTTATGAAAACAAAACTTTCAAAAATTTTCAGAAAATTAAACCTGACGCCGTCAGGTTGTAAATCCTGACGCCGTCAGAAATGATCTGACAGAATTCTCATGTTACGTTTCCAGAAAATTTTTGGAAAAACCTACACCTTACTTCCTGGAATTCCTGTAAAACATCATTATGACTCGATACAAGCATTTGACTCAAACAAATACTAATATGTATGTTAATTTAATATTATTATGATTCATGTTCATTTGTGTTCTAATAAACCGATTTGGATTTCCCTTACACTTAACTTTTGCAAAATACCTTTATATGTAGTTAAGACGAAGTTAAAAACAAGATAAAGCATTTTCACAATTTAGTTTTGAACATGAATCAATAATAATAAAAATTAAACACACACACGGAAACAAATAAAATCAAACAAACAAAGAAATAAACACACAAAGCAAATAAAGCTTGGGTTGCCTCCCAATAAGCGCTTGTTTTTGTTCGAGTCACGAGCCTGACTCTACCCTTATTTAACGGCTAAAGGAGAGGTTTTCCCTACACTTAGGGTTAAGTGCGGGTGATAGTAGCGATACACACCGACTCGGTATGAGTATGCCACGTGAGGAAAGAGTGGTGGATGAATTATATGCTCAAAGATGTGGGATCCAATCATCATAACCTTACTTAGTTCAATTGGGTCAATGGGTGAATTGAAGTTTTCTCCTAGAAAGGGATCATCTTCTATCAACTTCGAGAGACTCCTAGTTGGGAATCCATCTTGACCTAATAAACCCGGTTTAAACCCATAGTGTTTCTTGTGATTAATCATGAATGGGTGATGTAAGTATGAAAGGTTATGGTTCACTCCTATGTCAGCTTCCTCTCTACAAGGCTTAGAGTCTACTACCTTCAACATAAAACTACCCGGACTATATGGTTTGATGGGTGGGTCGGGACCTAATTCAATTCCTAAGTTCACATCTAAGGATGGAAGATTAGGTAACGGTGTTGGTTTAGGCTCCGGTTCATCAAAAATAGGAACTTCCATAGAACTAAAAGAAAGGTTATGACTACAAGTATTCAAACCTATTTCTTCTAGTTTTGTTTCTTCCAAAGGTTCTACTTCAACTGGGGTTCCTATAGTCCCTTCTACTTCTTCCGGGTAAGTCACGGGCGGTGTGTATGCCTCGAATGATGGTAGGACTTGTGGGGTACTTTGTAGGTTTGTGTTATTTACCTCATCCTTCCTTGTCTCTATATCAATTATATCCACATCATGTGTTTTATTAGAATCTAACCCAAACATGTTCCTAAGTATCTCAAATCCTTCTCTAGCCATTTCAAGTTCTAAGTCCGATTCATAAGAATCTTCCCCGATAACATGATTACTATGTTCAATTTGCCTAAAGGATTCATCATGTGTTCCTTAAGATTCAAAGTCATTGATCATAAAACCTAGGTCTTTTTGCTCAATATGATCATGTTCGGCTAAATCCTCCTCAATTGTTTCCTCAAGTTGTGATGTATACGAACCCATTAATTCATTAAACTTATGGTTCACGGTTAGGAGGCTTTCCTCAAAATTTTTCCAAAGGGTTTCACTAAAAGGAGTTGATCCTAACAATGATTGTTTAATAGAAGCCGCACATGCACATAATTCATCAAACCTATCAAACTTTACACCCATCTCCTCTTGTATATATCTAAGATCACTTAAAAATTTATTGGAACAATAGGAAGCAAATCTATCCGTGTAAAGTAATTGTTCCTCTATTGTTAATGATCTAAATGGAATTTCATCCACCATGGTGACAAATGAAAATGGTTTTACAAACAAAGGGCACAAAGAAAAAGATAGACTAAAGAAATCTAATAAAAAGAAAATAAATATCTCACTCAATAGGAATCAAGTGAGTAGACCTAATAAAATAAAAATTCAACCTAAACAATAACTATTCCCCGGCAGCGGCGCCAAAAACTTGATGCGTGGTTTTGCGACCTTACAACAGGTTTTACCTCTCAAGGGATCTCGAGAGGCTTACAACCCCACCAGGCAGTGTACCTGACCGATGTAGTATAGTGTAGTGGTAAGTACGGGGGATTGATCGTTCTCCACAGGGAATAGTGTCGTTAGGATTGAAAAACTACTCTAATAGGTCTAGGGGTGAGAGAAGATTCTTTTTATGTTTTTATATTTTTATGAAAGCAAATAAAATCTCGGGTTTGAAAGAGTGGGCGGAATTAGTTGCTAGTCAACTAACCCAAATAACTACGAATGCAAATAATATAAAATAACAGAAAATGAAAAGGTGGTAAAACTTGTGTGGAGAGAAATGTGTTTACTTAGATTTCCTTACTCCCTAACTATCTTTTACCGGTTGATTAGTGTGCATTAATTGCGTGGATGACGGGTGTATTCCTTAATACCAATCGTGGGGTGGCGTACGTACTTCCCCAACTCTACAAGCTCCTACTTCACTCCTATGTCGAGCCGGCTAGGAAGCTCCTAACATGGGATCACTAGAATTCGCTTGTGCATTAAATACAACCATAAAAACCTTAGTACGCATTGGTTCATGCTTCTTAAGACGTTCAAGCAAGTTACCGAATAGGAGGTTAGCCAGTTTTCTTAAGCCTAACATAGATAAACAATCATCCAATACAACTAATAACACACTAATAACCAATAATCAATAGCTAGGTTTCATTAGATCTAAGCAAACACAAAGAAAACCTAGCCTAGCATGTTAAACAAAAGACAAGAACAAGATAGAATCAAACAACACATAGACATATTGAATGATTAATTGATAACTTATCTTCAATGTAACATGGAAGATCTCAAGGCAAAAAGCCTTGAAAAAGCTGCTAAAATCGTCTTAGGGTTTCCTCCCAAAAGGTTACACACAAAGTTCCACACTAATGACAAAAAATTGCAAAACTATATATAGAGTTTAAGGGCTGACGGCGTCACGTTGTAGATCCTGACGCCGTCACCTCGCCGCTTTTAGGGTTCCCGGATGGCCTTCCTGACGCCGTCCCTCTTTAGACCTCCAAAATCCGTTCTGGCTTATCAAAGCTTGACGCCGTCAGAAATAAGCTTGACGCCGTCCCTCTTTAAGTTAAGCCGTGACGACCTTGATCACATTAAAGGGTGACGCCGTCAGAATTTCCATGCAAAATTCTCTTGCTTATCATGAGTAATTTTCATATCCACCTCTTTTGCCAAGCCATGACGCCGTCTGGGCCAATCCTTGACGCCGTCAAAGGTAGTTTCCAGCATAATTTTGAGACTTTGCCGTTTTCTTCACTTTTATGCTCCAAAAACGTCCAAAATACTTTCTTTTCCAGATTTCTTCTCAAAAGTACCTAAAATGACAAAAGGAACGATTTAGGGCAATATTTGATCAAATAAATATGATTTAGGGCTTAAATGACCCCCTAAAAGCGGTACACTTTTCGCTTCATCAGAGCGATGTAATTTTCCTTATCCTATATATCGATGACATTAATTATGGGAAAAGACATTCCAAGTTTGCAAAGTGTTAAGGTATATCTTGGAAAGTGTTCTTCTATGAAGGATTTAGGGGAAGCTACATACATTCTGGGAATCAAGATCTATAGGGATAGATCACAGTGGTTAATTGTTTTAAGTCAAAGAGCTTACATTGACAAAATATTGAAGAGATTCAATATGCAAAATCCCAAGAAAGGATATTTGCCAATGGAAGTAAAGCATGACTTATGTAGCGAAATGTGTGCTTCAACACCTGCAGAGGTGGAATACATGAGTAATGTTCTTTATGCTTCGGCTGTAGGATCTATCATGTATGCTCTTAGATGCACAAGGCCAGATGTGGCGTTCGTTCAAAATATCACCAGTCACTTTCAACAGAATCCAGGTAAACTTCACTGGATTGCTGTTAAACATATTCTTAAGTATCTAAGAAATACGAAAGATATGTTTCTAGTGTATGGTGGAAATCCAGCTGCAGAACTTGATGTTACAGGTTTCTGTGATGCGTCCTGGCAATGTGACAAAAATGATGCGAAGTCTCTGACAGGTTATGTCTTTGTTATCAATGGAGGAGCAGCAGACTGGAAGAGCAAGAAACAGAGTACAATTGCGATGTCTACGACAGAAGATGAATACATAGCTGCTTCAGACGCTGCTATGGAGGTTGTTTGGATTAGGAAATTCATTTCAGGGGTTGGTGTTATGCCTTCAATTGAATTGCCTATTAATGTGTATTGTGACAATTCTGCTGCAATCATATTTGCCAATGAATCTGGAATCATGAAGGGCACCAGACATTTTCTACGAAAATATCACTATGTTCGAGAGCAAGTCCGCATAGGTGAAATAAACTTAGTGAAAGTTCACATAGATGACAACTTAGCTGATTCTTTCACTAAGGCTTTACCTAGAGAAAAGCTTATTGAACATGCCAATGGCATTGGACTTCATTTAGCTAGTAGTTTCATGCATAACTGTGATTAGTATTTGGATAAAGGATATTGTAAACGATTATTATCTATTAATGAAATAAAGTATTTGTTATGTTTATTTTTCATTCTTTAATATATTGTGTCCTATATTTGCATGTTTAATCCGTGAACAATTTAGTTATTCTAAATCATCCGTTGTTAATTAATGATATGGGAATATCATTAAACTAAGACAAATGTGAGTTTTGGTATAATATTCTTAAAGGTATATTGATGCGTGGACATGCCAATTTCACATGATATTCAATGAATTGAATATAGGACTTATCCCAAACTACATGATTGTACTTTATGGATCTTGTCATTAAGTAATCATGAATGATTATCCTCAGACTTGAGATACCAGGGAACTTTCATGGACGTAGTGCATTTCTGTGAAGCAATCTAACGCTATACGTAACTGATAGTTATAAAGATTGTTTTCAGGTATGTTGCAAAATTCTTGAGTTTTGCTTGTAGTCAATAAAGAATTCGTTCATTCAAATTTGTTTTAGAGTTTAATACTGCTGGGCCCCTCGTAGGGTTGACAAGATGTTTGCGTGGCCACACCCAAGATTTTCTGGAATACGTTCATAAGATTTGATAATCTTGCTTAATCACAAACAACGAGAAACAGAATAGTTAAATTAAGAAAGACTTAGATCCATATCTTTATTTAACATGGTATTAGTAACAAAAGAATAATAATAATGATGAATCATTAAAGGTTTTTTCCAGGAGACCTTACTCGAGTTGTACTAGAGGCATCGGCATGTTGCTAGATGCTAACCGATGTGATTACACTATTAAGATATGTCCAAGTGGAAGTTGTTAGTTTATGGACATAAAATAATAGTCGTATGTTAGGATCGAACTCGAGACCACGAGATTGCACGCTTTACGTATGAGAATTAAAGATTAATAATTAAATATAAAATGTTGTATTTAATTATTTATTGCACAAATATATAACGATCATTAGTAATTAACGAATATTGACTAACGACCGTTAACTAATAAAAGGAAAGAATTAAGAGTGAATAATTGGAAAGTCGAGAAGGTTCCGGATCACCTCCTTTGGGCTATAACCGATCGGTGGGGGATTGGGGTAACCCAATCCTACACCAACTTGTCCTCAAAGTTTTCTACTCTATATAAACAAACTTAGGGTAATTAGTTTTTGTATCTTTTGTACACACAAGTTAACCTTAAATTTGTTTTCCTCTTTTCTCTTTTGCTAGCCGATCGAACAAACACCCTTAATAGGGGTTGATCGACTTTTGTTGCTAAAACAAAACGTTTGGTTTTAATTTATGTTCTTTAACTAGCACTACTTTAATTCGTTATAGTACGTGTGTACAAGAACGTGATACTAACAGACTATTGTTAGTATCTTAGATTGAATTGCAAAAATGGTAAGGGGCAATTCTTATAATCCGTATTAACCCTAATTAGGGTTCATCTTGATTGCTAGCTTGGAATTGCGAGAGATACGTATACTTTTATGTTTAGTTAATTATTTACATGTTATTATTCTTACGCTTCCTCTATTCTTGATGTTTATGTGTTTAATTATGTATGACATGTTATTAAATTACAACATAACTATAGAACGATTGACAATCATTCATACGTTCTTTAATAAATAAAGTCTTTAAACAGCAAATAGCAAAATTTAATTATTCAGAAATAAATCAATCAAGATATGAGGTCACTATCTATAATTCTATACTATTTATAAAGCCATTAAACAGCAAATAACAAAAATTAATTATTCAGAAATAAATCAATCAAGATATGAGGTCACTATCTATAATTCTATACTATTTATAAAGAGTAAATACCCATTCTTTTAATATTGAAATCTTAAAAACTTAAATTAATGTTGTTTGTCTGAGTTACCCCTAAGTATCTTTTAATAAACCTTAAACTTGATAAATTTTAAACTTTACAACTTTTCAAAAACACACACTATATCAATTTTTAAAAAGCACACGCTTTGAATTTCAAAAAACACACGCATTGCATCAAAGGTCGAATCAAAATTACGATTTCGCAAGTTTAATTATTTGCCGCTCCACAATCGCTTTGTACGAATAGTCGAATATACGTCTAGTTTTAGTTTAACAACTGGTCACTAGAAGTAAAAAAAAATTAAAATAATAAATAAAATAAAATAAAAAGGTCGTTACACTTTTGCCTTGGGATATTTATGGATGAATTTTACTGTATATTTTGTGAAATTTGTCTTCATATAGTTTGCAAGACTTATGAGAAATCGTAAAACATTTAAAAATATAGATTAATTCGTTATTTTGGTGAAACATGATAATTTTGTGATAAAAGGGATAGTTTTATCATTTTCGCATCTACAATGTTAATTTTGTGGTCACGGAAGTTAACTTGCGCTGACTCCAAGCTATCCAAAAGAGTCACTACAATAAAAGAGAGGACGGGCGACGGTTGTTTCGGCGGGGACAGCAATGTCCCCGCCGAAACTCGCTAAACGACAAAATAGTTGCTGACCTGGTGCAGAGTCTCGCTGACCAGTTAAAAAAATTTTCAACGCGACTTTTCGGCGGGGACATGTCCCCGCCGAAAGGCTTTAACGTATTTGTCAAAGTTTGACCAAAATTAGAGCGCTTAATTCTTCCCGCACTGTCTTTCAGCGGGGACATGTCCCCACTGAAAACTATAAGTTTATTTTTAGTTTTTTGCTCCAAAAAGATAAGTTTATTACCGCCAAAATTTATTGTCTTTTGGCGGGGACAAGTCCCCGCCGAAAGTGGCCCGCCAATTTTTTCCTTTTTCCCCGCCAATTTTTTACTTATATATATCGTATAATAAAATTATCACAAAACACGTAAATTTTCACAAAAACACACACACATAACAATGGATGGTTTAACGCCGGAACAGGAATGGTCAAAGGCTTTATCACACGAGCTCCTGTATAATGAAATTATACTTCATTGGGGCTGGGAAATTTTTGATGAATATGGTTCTTATGAGAACTGTGCACCGTGGCAGAGAGACAAGATTCTGGAATGGTTGAGGAGAAAGCCGTATTATAGAGAGTATTTGGAAGAGCTAGATGCTGCTGAAGCTCAACGTGCTGTTGAAGCTCAACGTGCTGCTGAAGGTCAAGCTGCTGCTGTTGGAGGTGACGATGAAGCTGAAAGCACGTTGGACCTCGACACCTTATTTGGTAATCTTGAAAATAGAGTAACAAATCTCGAAGCTACGTTTGCACGTATCAAGGAAATGAGAGCAAGGAAGGGAAAAGATGGTGCGAGTTCCAGCAAAGCGGGAAGTAGCCGCAAAAAAAATAAAATAAACGGGCTGCTTCATTTGGTTGTCGAGTTGTTTAGTTTGAGTTGTTTCGTTTGGTTGTCTAGTTGTTTAGTTTGAGTTGTTTCGTTTGGTTGTCGTGTTTTAAATAAAATGTTTGCCTTCGTGTTTGTTAATTGTGATATTGTTTCTTCAAATAAGGTCATAAACCCAAACACCCTTTTGGTGCAGGAAATAAGCAATCCCAAACACCCTTGTTTGGACAGCATAAACCAAACGGCTCTTGTGGGCTGTTGTTAACAAGGAAGGCATAAACCAAACGACCCTGTTTGGACAACATAAACCAAACGGCCCCTTATGGTTGAATCTTGATGGATACTTAAGTTTTCACAACAACAACAACATCATTGGAAGTAATTTACCAAACAGCATAAACCAAACGGCCCTTCGTTAAACATCTCCTCAGTTTTCACAACAACCTACATACGAAGATTTCCCATATCACCTACCATGTCATTATAAAGGTCGTGCAATAAGGCAGCTGAATCAGTTGTGTGTTCGTTTGGATGCATATACACTTCTAGCATTTTATTGAGTACCATTATCTGGTGAGTCAGTTTGATGCAGTTTGAGCACTCTGTATTTCCAGGACTTGATGTTGAAGGTCCTGCAGTGTAATGAGTTGGAGTTGTGGATGGTCTTGCGGAATGAGTTGGAGGCGTTGAAGCTCCAACAGAAGCGGTCATTTTGGCTAGTCGTTCCTCCATCCATAAAAAAAAATCGCATCCATACTCCTTTGTCCCACCCTGTTAAAGAGTAAAAATTATTATTTTTAACAACTAACCAAATTATTTAAATAACACACAAAAAAGTATGTAATTGTTCACCTTGGATAAAGGACACGCATAGTATTGTTTACCACGGGAGTGAGATCGATGCGATTGTCGCAGAATTACGTCTCCTTGTCCACAAGGACAAGCAAAAGCTTCAAATTCCGCCATCTTCACCATGATAACAGTGTGTGTTTGTGGTTGTGAGGATTTGAGAGTGTATAATGTGTTTTTGTGGTTAAGAGCAGATCTGCTAACTGTTATATATAGTAAAAAAAAAATAGATCTTTTGGTGGGAAGTTTTGGCGCCAAAATTTCGGCGGGCTTTTTGGGTGGGAAGTTTTGGTGGGAAAGTTTAACATCTCGTGTACAACTCGACAAGCAAATGAAACAACTCGGCTCATTAGTTAGGAATTGCATCTTTCAAACTAGAACATGATAAGCTGGAACTTTGTTGTTGAGCTCATTTGTTAAACATCTCGTGTATAACCATAACATCTCGGCTCGTTCGTTAAACAACTCGTGTATAACCATAACATCTCGGCTCGTTCGTTAAACAACTCGTGTATAACCATAACATCTCGGCTCGTTCGTTAAACATCTCGTGTATAACCATAAATCTCGGCTCGTTCGTTAAACATCTCGTGTATAACCATAAATCTCGGCTCGTTTGTTAAACAACTCGTGTATAACCATAACATCTCGGCTCGTTCGTTAAACATCTCATGTATAACCATAACATCTCGTCTCGTTCGTTAAACAACTCGTGTATAACCATAACATCTCGGCTCGTTCGTTAAACATCTCATGTATAACCATAACATCTCGTCTCGTTCGTTAAACAACTCGTGTATAACCATAACATCTCGGCTCAGTTCGTTAAACATCTCGTGTGTAACCATAACATCTTGTCTCGTTCGTTAAACAACTCGTGTATAACCATAACATCTCGGCTCGTTCGTTAAACATCTCGTGTGTAACCATAACATCTCGGCTCGTTCATTAATCATCTCGTGTATAACCATCACATATCGGCTCGTTCGTTAAACATCTCGTGTATAACCATAACATCTCGGCTCGTTCGTTAAACGTCTCGTGTATAAACATAACATCTCGGCTCGTTCGTTAAACAACTCGTGTATAACCATAACATCTCGGCTCGTTCGTTAAACATCTCGTGTATAACCATAAATCTCGGCTCGTTCGTTAAACATCTCGTGTATAACCATAACATCTCGGCTCGTTCGTTAAACATCTCGTGTATAACCATAAATCTCGGCTCGTTCGTTAAACATCTCGTGTATAACCATAAATCTCGGCTCGTTCGTTAAACATCTCGTGTATAACCATAACATCTCGGCTCGTTCGTTAACGTTCGTGTATAAAAATAACATCTCGGCTCGTTCGTTAAACAACTCGTGTATAACCATAACATCTCGGCTCGTTCGTTAAACATCTCGTGTATAACCATAAATCTCGGCTCGTTCGTTAAACATCTCGTGTATAACCATAACATCTCGGCTCGTTCGTTAAACATCTCGTGTATAACCATAAATCTCGGCTCGTTCGTTTAAACATCTCGTGTATAACCATAACATCTCGGCTCGTTCATTAAACATCTCGTGTATAACCATAACATCTCGGCTTGTTCGTTAAACAACTCGTGTATAACCATAACATCTCGGCTCGTTCGTTAAACATCTCGTGTATAACCATAACATCTCGTCTCGTTCGTTAAACAACTCGTGTATAACCATAACATCTCGGCTCGTTCGTTAAACAACTCGTGTATAACCTTAACATCTCGGCTCGTTCGTTAAACATCTCGTGTATAACCATAACATCTCGTCTCGTTCGTTAAACAACTCGTGTATAACCATAACATCTCGACTCGTTCGTTAAACAACTCGTGTATAACCATAACATTTCAGCGGGGACTTGTCCCCGCAAAAAAGTAAAATTAAAATAAGCATTTACATTCTGCGGGGACATGTCCCCGCAGAAAGTAATTCCTAAAAACTTACCCTATATTAGTTTTAAGATCTAAACACTTAGAAAAAAAAAAAAAAAAAAAAAAAAAAAAAACTCATCTCCTTCATCTTCTGCTGCTTCTGCTTGCGTTCAATCTGCTTCTCCACCACCAACACCACCATCTCCACCACCAACACCACCATCTCCACCACCACAACACCACCACAACACCACCATCTCCACCACCACAACACCACCATCTCCACCACCACCCACACTCGCACTCGCACCACTGTGCACATCTTTCCTCCCCCTCCTTTCCCGTTTAATTCTTTCCTCCCCTCCTCTCCCGTTTAATTCTTTCCTCCTCTCCTCTTATTTCCGTTTAATTTCTTCCCGTTTAATTCTTTTGGTGAGTAATTTTATTTTATTTTTATTTTTTTATTTTCCGTTATCTTTTTAATTTGTTATTTGTTTTTAATTTTCTGTCATTTGTTAATTTTTGTTAACTTCTTGATTTTTTTTTATATGTTAATTTTTTTTAGCTGCTGAGAACCGAAGAGGAGACCCGAAGCCGAGACCCGAAAAGCCAAGACCAGGTTTATGTTTGCTGTGATAAATGGGGCTATTTGGTTTTGGTCTGCTGTCAAAATTTGGAATTCAAAAATGGAAATTTGGACAACTGCTGTGACACATTGCTTATTACCTTATTAGTTGTCATAATACATTACGAGTAGCAGTTAAGAATAAACTTGAAAAGATGCCCTTTTCTTAAAAAAGCATAACAAGTAATTGAGAATGAGGATTAGCCATAATATTGTTCATCATCTAGTAAAGTGTAAATATAAAATGCTTTATAAACGATCCTGTTGTTGTAGTAGCTACTGTTGGTTTGCCCTCAGTTGGCATCGTTGTGGTTGTGTAGGCTTAGAGATGAGTGAAAGTGGCTGTTTATCAGTTACCTGCTGTTGAAACTAGCTAGGGCTGTTTGAATTAGTTTATTAGTTAGGTTGAGTTGATGCAAAAGTGGCAATGTGATTGTGTATTCCGTTTAATTAGTAAATGCTAGGTAGATACGAGTGAAAGTATGTTGTGCCGTTTAATTAGTTATGCCTTTTTGGGGTACAAAGTGAAAAAGGAGCTTGATTTGTTAACTTTTTATTTTTGTTATTGTTGTACTCTGTTAATTTTTTGTTAATTTTTGCAATTTGTTAATACCAGCTAGCCGAGAGTCGAGAGCCGAGACCAGCCTTCTGTCAAGACCAACTAGCCGAGAGCCAAGACCACTATCAGTACGTTTGTTTATAATTATATGGACTGCTGTAACAAGCTTATCCAGTTGCTTTACATGCCGTTTTCGTGTCACTTAATGCATGTGCTAAAGCTTTGCGCCCGTTGTAATTTTAAGCAGGCAAGCAGTTTTTAAGTAGGTTCACTTGTATGGAAAAATGAAACTGATTAGTTGCTAGTTTTATACTCATTATAATCACAAGTCGAGTTTCCAACTGCCCAATCAAGTAACATAGGCCAGCAGCCCCCCGAAAGGGTGCGTTTGGTTATCAGCAGCCCCGAAAGGGTGCGTTTGGTTAACAGCAACCCACAAGGGTGCATTTGGTTAAAAGTAGCCCCGATTAGGGTGCGTTTGGTTAACAGCAGCCCCAAAATGGTGCCGCGAAAGGGTGCATTTGGTTAACCACAACCTCGAACACAACATTGAGGATGGTCCAAGCCCAACAAGTCAATTTCTGTTCCCATTATTTTCGGGGTGTTGAGACGAGATTTAATTGTCCTGAACGGAATGAGGATGGTCCAAGCCCAACAAGTCAATTTCAGGTGTTTCGATCAATCTGTAAATTGAATGGCAAGAAATCATTAATCCGGGGTCAACCAGACACAATGAAGAAAGTAGTATGGTATGTACTACACAACAGTCATGAAATCGACCCGTACATGAACGAGTACGAGAGATACGCGTTTTATTTCAAAATGTGCTTTACGTAAGTTATTATTCGATGACTTATTCTAATATCATGAACATTTACAGGGCATTTCCTGGCAATGATATACTAGAAGGATTTCCTCGCTGGTTTGGGAGCAAGGTAGACTTATTGTATGTATTACCCTGTAAAAATAATGACTATTACTCATCTATATCTATTCTTAACTTTTTCATAGATTCGTGAATTAAAAGTAAAGAATGACCCAAGTTGTACTTCCGAGTTATTCGCTTTGGCTTGTGGACCAACATCGACTGCAGTCTCAGTCGACTCTTGCGTAGTCAACGGTGTGAAGTTTATCGTACACGACCGTGATTTACGTCGTTCAACTCAAAACAGCCGAATTTCAACTCCTAATCCTAGCGGAGGAATGTATTATGGCCAGCTTGAAGAAATTCTCGAGTTATTGTATATTCCGTTCAAGGTTGTGCTGTTCAAAGTCAAATGGTTCGACACTAATAACGAGGGTCGCATAAACCGTTGTACATATAGAAATAACATTACACAAATTATGACAGACCGTGCATCGTTTCAAAATGAACCATACATTCTTGCAACACAAGCAACACAAGTCTTTTACCTTGGTTTCCCGGGTAAACGTGGTAGTTGGAAGGCCGTCCAAGATTCTTATCATCGAAAGATTTGGAACCCGGATATCATCGTGGTAGAAGACAATCAAGATGTTGTACATGACAACAACTCATCACATGTCACACTCTCTGCTCAGTTGGAAAAGTTGAATTATAGCACCATAGATATAGATGTCCAGCCAGCGGAAGTTGAGGCACCACCAGCACCAATTATCACTGTTGTCGACGACGACGATGATATTGATTATGATGACCACATTCCTCATGATTTAGCATCTGATCATGAAGACCACGTCGATGGTGAAGATGAAGCTGACACTAATAATGATGATTTTTATCTTAGTGATGTAGGAGATTGATCTCAAATTGTAATTTGTTAAACGACACTTATTTGAATGAAATTGTTATCGAGTTGTTAAATGTGTTTATTTATTTATTTAATTATTTATTATTATCTTTTTTGGTATATATTGTTATTTATTTGAATGTGTGTATATATATGCGTATATGTGTTTCTTCACTAATTTCTATGTTCTTGTACAGATGGCGGATGTCATAGCTACGAGTCATGGTGGTGATGGAGGTCATGAGCCACCCCACATTCCCAGGAGGATAGGCAGCAACTGCGAGCGTAAGAATTTCTCCATTATTTTAATTAAACTTGATCATTATTTGAAATTGCTAACTTGTTATTTTATGTCAACATCACTTTAATTTGATTACTTGCAGGCTCTAATTCAAGAGCTCCCAGGCCTACGAAGCCTGGGTCGAAAATAGGGAAAGGCGGGAAGGTGGTTCGCGGCCCCAACAAGAACACAACCTTACACTCCACGAGAGAGAACACAGGGCGCCCGGTCTCGATCAAATTCAGAAGGAACGCCAAAGGCATGTGGCAGCATGTAGGCGTTCACGCTTCATGGTTCTCGAACTTTGTGGGGGACTTGATACGGGAAACCATTCCACTGTATCACAATTCGTGGGATAAAGTTCCAGAGGATTAGAAGGTACACGTGGATAACCGGCTCAACGTAAGTTTTTTTTTTTTTTTTTTTTTTTTTTTTAATATTTTTTTTTAATTATTGTGTTTATTTATTTTAAATGTGTTTATTTATTTAAATTTGTCTCTTTATTTAAGTTTGTATATTTATTTTAATTATATTATATTGCAGCATTTCTTTGATCTCACCCCCCACCTTGCCGGTCCAAATGGAGTCGCGATTGCCGCTAGTATCGAAGCTTACCTGAAAAAGGTATACAATGACAACAAGTACAAGCACAAGAAGAAAAATTTTACACTGGCAGGTGGGGTCGAGAAACTGGGCGATATCAAGACAAAGCGTCCCGAGAACATGCCGGTAGACGAATGGGAGAGGCAGGTAAATTTCTGGATCGACACATACTTTAATTTGTTGTTATTATTATATAATAATAATAATAATAATAATAATAATAATAATAATAATAATAATAATAATAATAATAATATATTTATTTATATAATAGTTTTTATTATTTATAATAAGCAGATTGATCACTGGAGCGACCCTAAGAAGTTGAAGATAGGGGAGATCAACAGCCAAAACAGGAGCAAAATGAAGACTGCCACCCGTCATGGATCACATTCCCTGGCTGTCATAGCTGATAACTTTGTAAGACACTTTTTAATCATTTTATTTATATATATAGTGTTGGGTGAGTATTGATTGATTTTATTTATAAACAGTTGAACTCCCCCGACCCCGACACCCAGGATACTCGAGATCATATCGACTTGTACAGACTGTTGGTCCCTTTACACTATTAGAATTAACTAGAAAGTTAATCTATTTCGTGTTATGACTAATACAATGTTTTAGGATTAATTCTAACAGTTATAAAACGTGAGTGTAAAAACAACAATATTTTTCAACGTTTAAATTCTTATTAGAAATAATTCCAAGAATCTATACCCAAGTGTTTTGCGGAACAAACACTTGGGATTGAATAGACAAGGGTATGGGGTGTCTCCTATCGAAACTCAAGTTTTGCTTGAGTGGTAACAATATACCCACTGAGCTATCTCAGTGAGTTGTATACTCTTTGTAGGAGAGAAGTTTCTTTGCAAAAGTTCAAGACTTTAAATATACAAAGCACACTTTAACTTCTCTCCTATCTGATCTATTTATACACAAGTAATCTAAGTATAAGTGATTAAATATAATACAAGTTGTTGAGGTTGCGTGTCTGACAATTACAAATAGTAATTGTTATTTCCAAGAACCAATAGGAAAGGGCTAATAAGACTTTGGGAGTTGTTGGCTGACACTCCATGACTTTTAGCCGCAATAGGGAAGGTTGGATCTGACAAGAGAAGAGTGTTGGGCTTACACTATTATCTTCTCAGATCTTTTCCCTATTGATCCCGCCTTTTCTTCAGGCGCTGGTTCCTCAGTCCTTCAATCACTTTGTTAGTTGAGGAGACTGGGTTCAGTGAGTTCTTGTCCAACACTCACTGAACCATCATCTTCTTCTTTGGCTTAAGTCCGACTCAGGGAGTGCCGCCTTCCTGAGAGGTGAATCCTTCTTCTTGAATTCGTCTTAAGCATCTTGAAGATGACTCACTGAGAGGCTGTTCTCTCAGTGACTTGAATTGTTCTCGGTTTAAGTTAAACACTTAGTTAATTTGTGTCCAAATCAAGTTTTACGTATTCTTGGGTTTTTCATAACCCAACAATCTCCCCCTATTTGGATATAAATTATTCCTAAGTGTTTTGATCAGTATGAGTGAGCTAACGTCTTCTGCTCATACTGAATGTACTAGATGATAAATAAGGATATTGATATAGCAAAACATTCATCAATTTATTCATATCATTACAAGTCCTATTATTCTAAGTACAAAATACTCATGGTTCCTCAACAAGACCCATGAGTTCAAGCTTCGCCTTCTTAGACATCAACACCTCTTTATCAGGTCGATCCTTCATCATCTAATCCATCAACCTTACAAACTCCTCATTTTCAGGTCTCCTGATATTAAGCGCCATCAGTTTGTAAGCAAGGAGTGTTGTTGTTTCCACTTTGTCGATGTCAGAGACTCTTTGAAAGGCTTCCTGACCAAATTCATCCACAAAGAAGATACCATACTCAGGTTCTTTGATGACCAGGTTGGGACGGAACTTGACTCCCTGAGGAGTAGTCCTGTTGCAATGAAGTGCAGCTATGTATTGTTCAGGTTCAATATCCACAGCTTTTCTTTTCCTCCCAACCTTCTGAGTAAACTCAGGGATTGTTAGTCCCTGAGAAGCAAGTGCCTCATCATGGTTAATGCCCAGACTCTTTGCCACTCTTGCAAGTTCCTCATACTTAGCACTCAGTGACTTGATGATGATTGGGGCATTCTTGCTTGCGGTTTTCTTCCTCAGGATGGGCATCATCATATCCCACTCTCTTAACCCATAGTCTGAAAACTTGATTGCAGGGAGATGTTCAGACTTCCTTGGACCTCTATGGATTGTTAAGCTCAGAGGTCTGGTGGGATGAATAGTGATATCAGTGATTTTGCCTTCATCTTTGGTTTTGGTCATGTGCCATACATACCTCTCATAAATCCTCTGCCTCTTTTCTTCCTTAAGTTTGGCTTGTTTGTTGTGTTCCTTAAGGATTTCAGCCTGAAGCTTGAGAAACTCATCCCCTTTGATGTCCTTCTACTTAGACTCTTTGATCACTTCTTTGGCAACCTTAGAAATTTCAGACATGTTGAGTACCAGCTCTTTCTCTCTTTCTTTCCTGAGCTCTTCTTGGTGTAAAATTTCAGCCAGTTGATCAGGAGTCCCATAGACCCTTCTCCCATCCTCTAAATCAACATAGAATGGTGCATCAGGATCTGCACGTCTTTCAGAAGAAGCCTTGACTAAGAGTGATTCAGGAGGAGGGTTTGTTTCAGTCACCATGATTTTCTTCCCTTTGTCAATGGGAGGAGGTTGACTGGTGGATGTCTCAGGGACAGTTACTAAAGCAGAATTAGGATCAGGGATTGGAGGATCATCAATTTTCTCCCCCTCAGCAGATGGCGGAGCTTCAGTGGAGACATCTGCTGACTGAGGAGGTGGAGGAGTATGAAAGGCCTGAAGAATGGATAAAATGTTGGAGACCATAGACTTTGTTTCAGAAGTCTCATTCTTCACGGCACTTAATTCGGTAGCCATTGTCTTCTGGTGGGAGGTGAGTTCAGTTACTTGGGTGGTGTAGTGTTTGACCAGCTCATTATGTGTTGTTGAGAGCTGCTCAAAGGCTGAGGAGATTTTGATCAGGTGCTCCTTGGATGCATTAACAGCCTGATAAATGGACTCTTGCTGTGTCCTTAATCCTTGAAGATCTACCCCCTGAAGGAGCTTTAGAAGCTCAGTTATGCTGGTGGAGGTGTTAGCCTGAGAGGCCAAGTATGCATCCAATCTGGTGACAAAAGTGGGATCATCTGCAAGATGTTCTTGTACTGATTCTATAGCCTTGAGGATGTTGGACAGTTCCTGATGCTGTCCAGTGGCTATGTCATCTACAGATTTGTTCAGGTCGCCAAGTTGTTTATCAGTGAGGGTGGCGGCCTGAAGACTCTTTGCCTGAGATTCTTCCACTGAAGCCCTGAAGTCAGCATAGGAGGATGCCACTTCAGTGTGCTTATCCCATAGCTCATCCGCAACAGAGTTGTAAAGACCTTCGTTGACTTTGCGAAGGACTTTTGCCATTTGTCTTTCAGAAGCCGGATGAGCATCGTCATACTTTTGCAACCACTTGGGAGTGGTTGAAGCACCTGATGATGATGATGAGGTTGATGGAGAACTGGGTGGTTGATCCTCAGGATGAGGTGAGGAATGTTGTTTCTCAGAGGGCTGAGGAGGGCTTACTTGTGTTTCCATTTCCTCCTCAGCATCAGGGAACTCATCATCACCAAAATTAATCTCCTCCTCTGACTCATCAGCCAACAAATTTTTATAGTCAGCCAGAGAAGGAGCCTTCAGTAAATCCGGCTCCCCCTCAGAAGAGGGCTTACCTTCGTTGTGGCCAGGTCCTGATTCTTTTGTCATAATAACTGGTGGGGTTTGACCAGCCTGACTAGTCATAATAACTGGGGGGGGTTTGCCCAGCCTGACTTTTAGAATCAGTTCCTGAGAGAACAAAAATGCCTGAGGTGGGTTTGGGTTCCGTATCGGCGGGTGGTTTAAATCCCTCCGAGTCTTTGTCCCCCTGAGCGCCTTCATCCACTGATGGGTGTTTTTCAGTGGAATCATGAGGCACTCCTTGTGAAGATGTATGGACCCCCTTCCCATCAGGATTGGTCTGTCCTTTTGGGGATTTAGGGTCCTGAACTCCCTGAGACCCTGAGTGTGATTGCTCAGGGACGTTAGCAGGATGTGAGTGGGTATGGGTCCCCGTCTCAGTGGAGTAGTACTGCTCCACCGAGGATATAGAACCCTGAACTCCCTCAGGCTCTGATTGTGATTTATCAGTGCCTTCATTAGGATGTGAGTGGGTAGATGCTCCTGACCCTTCTGACTTGTTTTTGTCAGTAGGGACATTAGGAAAGGGTTTGCCCGAGGATACTGAGGATGATTGTTCAGCACCCTCCAGTGGCGTTTGTTTTGTGGCCAAAGTGGTCTCTTGTATGGGAGTCTGAGAAGTCAAGGTCACAACAACTTTCTTGGTGCCTGAGGCAACAGTCTCAGTGACGAATGGTTTAGGTCTAACCACCTTACTGGATTGTCCCCCTTTCCCTTTCTTCTTCTTCACCTTCTTGGTTGGTGAAGGAACTGGTGAGCATACATTTTCACCCTGAATCACCATTAACATGTAGGTGGTCAGGGCGACCGGTTGTACCTCAGTAATGTCACTACTAAAGTTGGTCTTATGCAAGATGTCAGGTTTTGTACCTTCATCGTCAGACCTTAAGTAGTCAGAACCAAGAAGATCCTGAAGCACACAGGAAATGAACCTAGGATAAGACATATGTCTTTGCCTATGTTTCCCTGAGAGCTTTGACACGAGGTCTCGGAAGATTATTCCTCCGATATCTATTCTTCTACCCTCCAAGAGACTGAACATCATCAATTGTTGTGATGAGTTCAACTGCTCAGTGGAGGATTTGTTTCCTCCGAGTACCTGAATGATGAATGTCATCATAAGTCTCCAGACAGGGTGAAACCATGTCTTCACTATTGGAGCCTTTGCCAACAAGGCTTCAGGAGACTCGCCAGGACGCCTAACATCATGAGGCCCTAGGAAAAGCATTTCAGCTTTTATTTCCTGATCAGTAGGGTTAGCCTCAAAGTTCTCAACAAAGTTAAGACCAGTGGCCATGATGAAGGTCTTGTAGTTCAGGGAGAGAGTCCTAGTCCCATTCATCACAGTGAAAGTGATGATAGACTCTTTGGTGTCCTTAGGGCTAGTAGCCGTTGCGGTACACCAAAACTCCCTGAGATAGTCATTATAGATGACTTCTGGGGTGGTTGTAAAAGCTGTGGCAAGGAAGCAGTTTTGTAAATACTTAACTACATCCTTGTAACCCGCATATTGCTGCGGGTAATGGAAATTTCCAACCACATTGTTTTTGGTCAGGTCCACGCCCTCCATTGTGAAGCTCACATTTGGGGCGGTGGTAATAGCATTAGAGGAAGCCATTTTATGATCGGGTTTAGGTCGGAAAATGGTCGGATATTTCTTAATGCTAAGAACACACACACAATTTGTTTGAGAAATAAAAAGGGCAGAGTTTGCTTATAAATTTCTAAAAACGTGTGTGTGTATTCTTTTGGATGGGTATTTATAGGATAGTGGAGATGGGGGTATTTTTGGCATTTGAGTGATCTTATTTAATCAAAATATAATTTTTGGAAGTTATTTTGAATAAAATGTTTGAGATCCGCATTAAATGCCACCACTCCACTTTTCCTCTTTTTTCTCAATTGGCAGAGTGAACAGTTGAGCAGTTTCTGCAAAAGGGAGAAGTTGCAGAGTTTCCATCATCACACAGTGTTTTGTGTGAGAGAGGGCATTGAATGCCAAGTTGGGAAGTGGGGGCCCATTAGGTGTATGCCAGAAAGGCAAAAAGAACAAATATTCTTGAATTAAATATGAGTTCAGTTACCAACCTCGGACATTTACTAACTAGATACTTAGAGCATTTAAGTCAGTATTTAATGTCCCTTCTCAGGGCCCTGAATGACTTTTCATTCAGTGATGGTATTTCAGGGACTTGGGATTAGTCACTGATGATTCAGGAATATGGAAAGATTCCTGAGAAGCAAAGATTCAGGAACTTGGGTTTAGTTCCTGAGGTTGTGGATTAGTGAAATAATTCACTGACGAACACATTAAGTCAGGGACCTGAGGTTTTAAGAATTTACACTTCAGTTGGTAGGAATCAATCAGTGGACTGATTCTCTATATCCAACATTCCTAATTCAGCTTTCAGTCTTGTGAAAGTTGGTTCATCCAAAGGTTTGGTGAAGATATCAGCTAACTGATATTCAGTAGGAATGAAGTGTAATTCAATGTCACCATTCATGACATGGTCCCTGATGAAGTGATATCTGATATCAATGTGTTTTGTTCTCTGATGAAGAACAGGGTTGTTTGAGATTGCAATTGCACTTGTGTTGTCACAAAAGATGGGTACCATCTTGTACTGAATTCCATAGTCACTGAGTTGACTTTTCATCCAGAGTACATTTGCACAACAACTAGCTGCTGCAACATATTCAGCCTCAGCTGAGGACAAGGCAACTGATTGTTGCTTCTTGGCACTCCAACAGACTAATTTCCCACCAAGTATTTGGCAAGAGCCTGAGGTGCTTTTTCTGTCGATGTTGCATCCAGCATAGTCAGAGTCTGAGTATCCTTTGAGATCAAGTCCTGAGCACTTTGGATAGTATAATCCAAGGTTAGGAGTGCCCTTCAGGTACCTGAATATCCTTTTTACAGCAGTGACATGAGATTCTCTTGGGTCAGATTGATATCTGGCATATAGACATACTGAGAATTGGATATCAGGCCTTGATGCAAGTAGATACATCAGTGATCCTATCATTCCTCTAGAGAGAGTTTGATTTACTGGTTTACCAGTTAGACCATGACCAAGGTTGTTTGGGGGAACCATGGGAGTTTTGACTGAGGCACAGTTACTGAGATCATACTTTTTCAGTAGATTCTTTACATACTTCTCTTGACTGATAGTTGTTCCTCTATCAGTCTGCTTGACCTGAAGACCAAGAAAGTATGTCAGTTCTCCCATCATGCTCATTTTGAACTTCTTTGCCATTAGTTTTTCAAATTTTTTGCAAAGTTTGAAACTTGTTGAGCCAAAGATGATGTCATCAACATACACTTGTACTAGTATGACATCATTATTTGTCTTATAGATAAACAATGTGTTGTCTATCTTGCCTCTGACAAATTTGTTTTGGATTAAGAAGGCTGAGAGAGTCTCATACCATGCCCTGGGAGCTTGCTTCAGTCCATAAAGGGCTTTGTTAAGCTTACAGACATGATCAGGAGACTCATGGCTTTCAAATCCAGGAGGTTGCTCAACATAAACTTCTTCTTTCAGTGAACCATTTAAGAATGCACTTTTAACATCCATTTGGTACACCTTGAAGTTCATGTATGTAGCAAAAGCAAGGAAGATCCTGATGGCTTCCATCCTTGCTACTGGTGCAAATGTTTCCTCATAGTCAATGCCTTCTTGTTGATTAAAGCCTTTGGGTACAAGTCTGGCTTTGTTTTTAATGACTATGCCATTTTCATCAGTTTTGTTTTTGAATACCCATTTCATGCCAATGACTGAGACATTCTCAGGACATTTGACCAAGGTCATTACCTTGTTTCTGTCAAATTGTTCCAGTTCATCATGCATGGCCTGAACCCAACTTGGATGTTTAAGTACTTCTTTAACACTTTTGGGTTCAATTGTGGAAATGAAGTCCACAAATAGGCATTCATTGGATGAGGCTGCTCTTAGACTAGCAGCCATGCTCCTGGTGAGCATGCCTTCAGTAGGCTCTCCAATAATATTGACAAGTTCAATGTCCTGAGACCTAGTCCAACTTTCTTGAGGTCCTGGATACTGATTTGAACTTGTGGAGGCCTGATTGGGTAGAGGGGTTGGTTCTGGAGTAGACACTTGATCATTGTTTGGATCTTGAGTGTCTATCAGATCACTAAGATTGTTTGCATCTTGAGTATTTTGAATAGGCTGATTGATAACATCAGTGTGTGTATGTGCCTCAACAAACTCAGTGATGGTTGGGTTAGGCAGGTTGTGAGGGATTATGTAATAGGAGAGATTAGCATCATCTTGATACTGAGTAGAAGAATTGTTTTCAGACAGATATTCATCAGGAGGATATCTTGAAGAATTATCAATTCCTATCTCTTCTACTGAGGCAGTTGAGAACCTGATAGCATCAGTGCTCTCATCAAAGGTAACATGAAATGTTTCCTCAGTCTCCTGTCTCCTTGTGTTGAACACTTTGAAGGCTTTTGAGACAAGTGAGTATCCCAGGAAGTATCCATCATCAGCTTTTGCATCAAATTTCCCTAGGTGATCCTTGTGATTATGAATAAACACTGGACACCCAAAGACATGAAAGTAGCTGATGTCAGGGATTCTTCCTTTGAATAACTCATATGGGGTTTTCCCATGTCTCTTGACAATTATGGATCTGTTTTGTGTATAACAGGCAGTTTTGACTGCATCAGTCCAAAAATGGTTGGAAAGGACTGATCCACATAGCATTGTCCTAGCAGCTTCAATAAGTGTTCTGTTTTTCCTTTCAGCAACACCATTTTGTTCAGGTGTGTATGGAGAGGAAAAGTTTTGGGAAATACCTTTCTCATCACAAAAACATTCAAGTTCACTATTTTTGAACTCAGTCCCATTGTCAGTTCTAATTTGTTTGACCTTAATGTCATTTTGATTTTTAATGTTCCTGACAAAGGACATGATTGTTTCAGCTGCCTGACTCTTTTTGATCAGGAAGAATACCCAGGTGTATCTAGAGTATTCATCCACTATGACCAGAGTGTACTTCTCATGGTTAATAGACCTTGGACTGACAGGTCCAAATAGATCCATATGGAGAAGATGTAGGCAGTTCCTGATGGAAAAGTTGGTTTTGGTTTTAAAGGATGCTCTGTGATGTTTACCTTTTTCACAAGCTGAGCATGGTTTATCCTTAGAAAACACAAGAGATGGTAAGCCAAGGACCTTGTTTTGTTTTACAAGATTGTTTATGTTTTTAAAGTTCAGGTGGGTAAGTCTCTTATGCCAAAGCCAGTTGAGTGTATCAGTGGCTTTAGCAAAGAGACAAGTTCCATCCTGAGTTAGACTGGACATGTCTAGAACATAAACATCTTGTCTTCTTGGTGCAATGAGGACAATTTCCTTATTTGCATTGAAGATGGTTCCTTGCTTATCATCAAACTGAACTATGTATTTTGCATCACATAGTTGACTGACACTGATCAGATTATACTTAAGACCATTTACATATGCTATCCTAGTAAAGACAATACCATTGCAGTTTACTGAACCATAACCTTCAGTGAGACATGATGAATTATCAGCAAATATCACTTTGGGTCCTGATTCTTCCACATATTTGTGCAGACACTCCTTAACACCAGTCATGCTCCTTGAACATCCACTATCTAGATGCCAAACAGGATCCTTGGCATGCTTCTGCACAAATAGTAAACTAGGTCAGTTCTTTCTAGGACTCCATTTCATGGAGGGTTTGGTATTGTAGGTCTTTATGAAAGTATTAATTGATTCATGGTCAGAGGTTGAGTGGACTGAGCTACCACATGTTTTGCATTTGGTTGAGGTAGCCTCAGTAGTCTGAGAGGATTGTTTCATTCCTCTTCTTGACTGAATGACCTTCTCTTTTCCTGAGGATTTCTGAGTGGAACTTCCACTAGATTCACAATGTTTTTCATACTGACAATTCTCAGGGTGGTGGTCATTGAATCCACACAAAGGGCAGGGTGGAAAAGGCTTGGCCTTTTGCTTCTGTTTCTGCTTAGAATCAGAAGGGTAGTTCAGGCACTGAGCCTTAAGTCCTGAAAAGTTTGACATGACTGAGCATTGTTTATGATCAGAAGTCCGGTGATCTTCTTTTTTGCAAATCATGCAATAAAGGACTCTATAGCAATCATCAGTGAGATGATTTGTATAGTTGCATAGCTCACATCTTTTCAGGGGTTTTGTGGGTTTGGGTTTGGTCTTTGAGGAAGTTGGTTTTTGTTCCTTCTTGGATTGAGAGGATTTCTCAGAAGATGCAATCTTCTCTCCTAGCTTTCTGACCATTTCAGCCAACTGATCAAATTTTGAGTCAGGGCTTTGGGTTGATAGTTCAGAAGGGACTGAAGTTGATGAGTCATCAGTATTTACTGAGACCTCAAGGTTTGCTCTCTTCAGGATGGTTGTTCCCCTTCCTGATCTCTCCTTTGGAGAGTGTGGTGAGAAGACCATAGGTGGGAGGCCTAAGTTAGGTGTAGCACCCTGAAGGGTATTCAGTGGAGGAAGTGGAGGGTATGATTCTGATTCAGACTCATCCAAGGACTCAGTGAGTGGTTCAGTGAGTTCAAGCTTACTGAGTTTTTCAGTGAGTCCTAGCATATTTTTCAAAGCCTGACTTTCAGGAAGCAAGATCTTTCCAGTCTCAAAGTTTGGTAACTTACTGACTGGGTTGTCCCTGACAATCCAGTCATTTGACTTGGGAAGTAATTCTTGCTCAAAAGATATGCCAGCTGGAACAAAGTTCATTTCATTTTGACACACAGTTGGATCAACCATAAGAGGGTCAATACCAATGGTTTTCTGAGAGATTAATCCCACAGTGTCAAAAACCTTAGGGTTCTTCTTGGTCCAGCTTTGAATGATAGCCTTTTCTTTGTTAAGTTCAGTTTGAAGGACTTGGTTTTGTTTCAAAATCTCAGTGTTCTGAATTTGTAGAGTTATTGTTTCTAGTTTGGCTTGCTTAAGTACAAGCAGTTCATCTCTACATTTGTTCAATTCTGACACAATATTGTTATATTTTGAAAGCAAGTTAAGCCTCTGTTCTTCAACAAACTTTAAATCAACACAAATATAATTCATGTAAGACTGCCAATCAGAATCATCATCCATAGAAAGTAAAGTATTTACCTTCTTCATGGTGATGTTGACCCACTCTCCATTTCTAGCATGGCCTTTTCCCACAGCCACCTGATCCTCTTCTGAAAGTGCCATCAGTGCACTAACCCTTATTTCCTCATCTGAGGAAACCTCTTCATCATCCCAATCATATGCTTCAGCTATTAAAACCTTGTTCTTTGTCTGAATAGGTTTAGATGTTTGAGCAGCCTGAGACAATATGGGGTTAGTTTCAAGAAGTACAAGTTTAGCCTTGATATTCCTATATTTTGTTTCAAAATCCTTTTGACCCTTGTTTTGGAATTGTTGGGTGGACTGAAACATTTTAGGTTGAAACTTGCTAGTTCCTGAAAATTTATAAGAGGGTTCTGAGATAGTTTTAGAATAACAGTCCCTAGCAAAATGACCCTTTTTACCACATTTAAAGCATTCAGTGGTCTCATTTGCTTTTGATTTTGTAAAGTTGGACTGATTTCTTTTGATGAAACGTTTTGAACTAGCAAGGAGTGCCCTTTCTTGGAATTCCAAGTTTAGGTCATTCAGGTATTCCTCATCAGTCCTTTCATCAATTTCTTCTTCAGAATCCTCTTGAATATCCTTCACAACACCATTAGAATAGAAAGCAGTTGATATGGGTGTGGAGGTTAAGGCATTTTTGGACTCAAAAGCTTTTGAGTCAGGGTATCTCCTTGAGATCAAGTTGTCTTCATAGACAAACTTCCCATAAATTTCAGGGAGCTCAAGGGTCTGAATGTGGTTAGCATTCCTCAGGCCTTGTGAGAAGTTGAGCCACTTCTCAGGAAGACTGTTGACAAAGCCAACATTTGTCTCATGTTTGGTCAGTACAACACCATCATTTGATAATTCATTTATCAAAGTCTTGTATCTGGTGTAGGTCTGTGAGAGACTTTTAGAGTCTTTTGCCCTGAAAGTATTATACTCAAGTTTAAGGTCCATGACCCTATTTTCCTTGGTATCTGAGGGACCCTCAAAGCTGTTTACCAAGTCATCCCAAGTTTGCTTGGCTGTTAGACAGTTGATGACTGATTCCATTACATCGTCAGGAAGACATGATATAAGGATGCTTTTCAGGCGTTGGTCTTGATTGACCACCCTCCTCTCATCAATGGTCCATTGGGCCTCAGGCTTGTTTAGCCCTGTGGCAGTCTTTGGGACAAATGGGCCATCCCTGAAACAGGTGATGTAGTAGGGTTCCATACCAGTAAGATAGCAAATCATACGCTTCTTCCATTTGCTAAATTTCCCAGCTTCAAGTCTGGGTGCAACAGCTGAGTAGCTGCCACCCTTTTTGTCGACTAGTTGGGGTACATTGATATCAGCCATAGTAGGATCTTGGTTTTAAAAACCTAGAGCACTCTTGGTTAGTTTAAAAGATTTTTTTAAACCAGTGGCTCTGATACCACTTGTTGGTCCCTTTACACTATTAGAATTAACTAGAAAGTTAATGTATTTCGTGTTATGACTAATACAATGTTTTAGGATTAATTCTAACAGTTATAAAACGTGAGTGTAAAAACAACAATATTTTTCAACGTTTAAATTCTTATTAGAAATAATTCCAAGAATCTATACCCAAGTGTTTTGCGGAACAAACACTTGGGATTGAATAGACAAGGGTATGGGGTGTCTCCTATCGAAACTCAAGTTTTGCTTGAGTGGTAACAATATACCCACTGAGCTATCTCAGTGAGTTGTATACTCTTTGTAGGAGAGAAGTTTCTTTGCAAAAGTTCAAGACTTTAAATATACAAAGCACACTTTAACTTCTCTCCTATCTGATCTATTTATACACAAGTAATCTAAGTATAAGTGATTAAATATAATACAAGTTGTTGAGGTTGCGTGTCTGACAATTACAAATAGTAATTGTTATTTCCAAGAACCAATAGGAAAGGGCTAATAAGACTTTGGGAGTTGTTGGCTGACACTCCATGACTTTTAGCCGCAATAGGGAAGGTTGGATCTGACAAGAGAAGAGTGTTGGGCTTACACTATTATCTTCTCAGATCTTTTCCCTATTGATCCCGCCTTTTCTTCAGGCGCTGGTTCCTCAGTCCTTCAATCACTTTGTTAGTTGAGGAGAGTGGGTTCAGTGAGTTCTTGTCCAACACTCACTGAACCATCATCTTCTTCTTTGGCTTAAGTCCGACTCAGGGAGTGCCGCCTTCCTGAGAGGTGAATCCTTCTTCTTGAATTCGTCTTAAGCATCTTGAAGATGACTCACTGAGAGGCTGTTCTCTCAGTGACTTGAATTGTTCTCGGTTTAAGTTAAACACTTAGTTAATTTGTGTCCAAATCAAGTTTTACGTATTCTTGGGTTTTTCATAACCCAACACAGACATACCCATACCAGAGGGGAGGTCTGGGAGTCTGAGGAGGCCGAATCTAGATACGTAAGTATAATTTATTTCCAAAAACTCACCAACATTAATGCAATATAATAAATCACGACTTATATATTACTTTTCTTGTTTTTTTGTAACTAAACAGAATGAGATGATTCGGCTGCGGTCAGAGAGCACCTCCTCTGGGACGCGTATGTCGGATACGGAGATCCTGCGCCAGGTGATCGGTGGCAAGCAGAGGGGGCATATTCCTGGCATAGGTCCAGTTTTACCCGGAGGTGGTCACAGGACGACTCTTAGCTCCTCACGAGCTCGTGAGGAAGCCTCCTCGTCCTCACTGCGCGAGACCGTGGCGCAGCAGGGGAACGCGCTGGCGCAGCAGGGGAACACGCTGCAGATGATTCTGGATTGGGCGAGGAGACAGCCGGGCTTTCCTGGGGAGCTAGCAGTTGGATTGCCGGGGACATCAGGATCCCAGAATGCATCGCCGGGTGAGTCTAGACCTGCAGGGGAGGGTAGTCAGGGAGCTGGGGGTAGTGGGGGTAATGGGGATGGTGGGGAGAATGGGGATTAGTTTATGGGTCGGATGAGACACTTTATATTTGTTTTGGTTTATTGGACATAGTTGTGTATATTTAGATGGATTATCATGTGTTAGGATTCCCAACTAACTTGTTCCTCGCTAGCTTATGTATAGTTTTGTAGAATATCATGTGGATCACGGTTTTTGAACCGTTTTTGGCGAATTTGGATCCATATGATTATGTTTAGCGAATTTGGATTGTTTAGCGAAGTTGGATTAATATTATTTTTAGTGAATTTTGTTTGAATTTGGTGTTGTTGTATTTAGCGAATTTGGTTTTAATTTGGTGTTGTTGGCGAGTTTGTTGTTTTGGCGAACTTGGTGAAATGGGTAACAGCAGGATTGTGTAATATATGCTGCATTGGAGAGGTTTTTTCTGCACCAATTGCGGAAAAAGCCTGGAATTACCCATTTTGCAGCAATTTGCTGCAAAATGGGTCAGACACTTTTGGCGGGGACATGTCCCCGCCAAAAGTAAAAAAGATATATATTAAAAATTGTTTTCGGCGGGGACACGTCCCCGCCAAAAGTAAAAAAGGATTTATATTAAAATGGTTTTCGGCGGGGACATGTCCCCGCCAAAAGTCTATAATTAAATTAATTAATCAGTTGATTAATTAACTTTTTATTTAATTATATAGCCTTTGGCGGGGACATGTCCCCGCAGAAAAGTATTGACACGCTGGACACCCTTTGACCACCCAGAAACCAGTGGGACCCACGTGTCGCCGCGGAAAGTGTGTAAAAGTCACCGCGGAATGTATCAGCGACGGTCCAGCCGCGGCGGCGTTTCTGCGGGGACATGTCCCCGCCGAAAGGTTACTGGCGGGGACATGTCCCCGCCGAAAGGTAAAAAAAGTCCCAGCCGAAAGTGTCGAATGTTGTAGTGAGTAGTCGCGTTGAGATTAATCGGCTCGCAATTTCGAGTATATAAATAAACGTACGCACTTCCCATTATCATAAAAAAATATGAGAATATTGAGCATGGAAATCATAGTTGAATACTTGGATATCCTCAATCTAACAAATACTTCAACATCGAATAATTTAAGGATTATTTATATCCATGATTAGTGGTGTACCACCTTTTTTAATTCAATTAAGGCTGCGGTCACCCACTCACCTACATTTTAAGATCTATATACAAACGTCAATGGCTTAGGATTGACTCTTGATTTTTATGTCGTCTTCTTATTCTTCTCCGATGACGATATTAAAAAAAAATACCTTTTCCCACCTGGCTAGGTGGCCGGAACATACCACAACTGTCATCGTTCATCTAGGTTTCCTACCTTCTTGTTATAGCGATATTGCAAAGCCTGACTGAACTAAGGGAGACTCAGTACAAAAGTTTGTGTAATGAAGCAAAAAAATATAGTACTATACTGTAACAATCTTGAGATTTAAACCTTTTGAACAGCTTAAACTTTAACATATATTTAGAGCACATTTTGAGCCTCAAATATATTAGAGTACACATTTTGAGGTCTCTGAAACCTTGTGTGATCGAACACAACGCACGCCCTCGTACACGGCTTACTGATATTGTTAGACTTTTAAATTTTATGATCGTTAATAAAAAAAAAATGTATTAACAGCAGACTTTAAGATTATTGAATTTGATATAATTGTGCGCAAGTTCTAAGTGTTTCTACAATAGCTTTTGCTAACATGTATTCACCGGGTAAAAGCTATGATGTACGAGTATTAAATATACACATATTTGTCTTGTATATTAAAAAATGAACTTAAATCTTCCCTTTATATGTTTTTAAATATGTGATTGAGCACATATTAGCAAAACCCCCTCATCAATTAGTTTGTGATCTAAAGTAACGAAGTTTCATTATGTACGCGGGTTGTGACAAGATAAATCTAACATTAGCTAGAGTAAATCGTTAGCATGCATGCAGTTTTCTTTAAGATCGTGTCCTTGTCAAACTACCATGTCTTCCGTAGGGGTGACTGGTAATTTTTTCATGGTTTACGATGTGCAATTTACTCTAATAGAAACCCAAATCAAAACGTAAGTTGGCACAGTAAGTATTCTAAATAAGATTAGTGTGTTCATACATAATCTGAATAAAAAGAAATTACTAGTATAACGACATTTTTGGCAAAGGGCGGTAATAAATTAACACTTACAACAACAACAACAACATAACTAACATCAATTCTAGTAATTACATGAATAAGGCAAATAACATGAATAATGCAAATATATGTGTAACAATGATAATAACAATTTATATACTAATTGTCAGTTTCAACTACTTGAAAAGATGTAGAGATGTTAAAAAGTTAACTTTATATATGATGGAAATTATGTGAATGGGAATCGAATATTAGAGTAAGAGGTTTGAAAAATGTGACTTTTGTGGGAAATATGGCTTTTTTTTTTACCGAAAGTCAAAGCTAGTGTTACATCATAATTATAAAGTTTAACACCCTTTTGAAAGGTTAATTAGTTATGATCGATTTTGTTTTAAGCAAATTATAACAACAGTTTAATGACAATCAAAGAGTTTAATGTGGTCATTCATGGGTCGCTTACAATTATACCTTATAACTACAAACCTACTGTAATGGAGAGTCTACATGTGGCTTTCCAACAGGTATATTGATAGAGGTATGTTTGCTCCTATTATTATTGGACACGATAACTTGATTCCTATCTCGCACTTATTTTACGCAGACGACGCAATGTTCATAGGCAAATGGCCTACCTCTAACGTTAATGTGTTGATGATAATGTTACATTGCTTCTTTCTTGCCCAGGGTAGTAAGGATTGAAAGTAAATGTTCATAAAAGCAGTTTAATTTGTATGGAGTAGGTGTTCTTCTTGGGGATATCCAACATATGGCTGATTGTTTTGGTTGTTTGACAAACAAGCGTATTAACTCATGGATTGAGGTGGTTCAAAAGGTTTCGAACAAGCTATCCAAATGGAAACCTAAAACCTTATCGGGGGGGGGGGGGGGGGGGGGGGGGGGGATAACCAACAAAAGGGGTACACTTACCCTCATAAAATCGGTTTTAGGTTCTCTCCCTACTTACTATATCGAGTATTCCGATATACACAGATATTGATTATTCTGATAGATCGCAACAACTAGGGGGAAGAAATGTGTACTTGGTGTGATTTACTGGTCAATGAAGAAGGGCTATAGGCATATAAACCATTGGTTTGGTAGATTCTTGCTGGGTAATATTGCTTTGACTTTCGTGGTTTGTAATGTGCATACGTGAGAAGATCTTGCTGATTTCTTGCATGTTCCCCCGAATGGATTTTTCACATGAGTATACTTATCATCTTGAGTCGAGCTGCGGGAGGTTGTATAGCTCAAGATACGTGTTTTCAACGGTTCATAATTCTCAACGAAGAAGTCAGATTTGCTTAGTGTGGTTTACCGTTTCTTCTACAAATTTCGTCGCGTGCTTAAACTGCAAGAGTTAAAGGATATGTCAACACATCAAAGTTTCGAATCTGCTGAAGACGGTTGTCAGTTTGGGGGGAAGCTGATTCAGAAACTTCGCCAAAAAGAAGTGTATGGAGAAGCTGCTAAAGACATGCAATATGAATTTGGGGGGGGGGGGGGGGGGGTTAATCCAGTTCAAACCTATTACATCATTTGCCTACAAGTAAAGAAATTCTCAAGCTGAGGTACAAGATGAAGACAAAGAGCGTTAACTGCAGTCTTCCTTAGCATTTAGAGAGCTTACGAAGAACTTTCTTTATTTGTATTTCTACTTACAGGAAATATTGTAAGTAATCCCGTATGCCGCCTCATTTGGGGGAAGATTGTTAGAAACATAAATGTGATGTCATTTACTACATTAGTTATATTAATAGGCTCATTCACAGGGACTAAAACCATTAAGTATGTAAACTAGAGTGTATGAGAACCTATATAAACCCCTCTATACTTCCATGGAGGGGTGAAGCTCATGTGTGTATTCTTGTTACATCCCATTATTCTTAATAAAACACACATCTTTTCTTTATCTCTCTATTCTCTCTCTAAATTGTTTAACTCTTATTTTGAGCTTCCCCAACCTCCCGAAACACATAAATCAACTAGTTATTCGATCCAATATAAAAGTTGTCATATCACAGTTGGAACGATTACGTAACTCTTTTTTCTTGGGGCAGAGATAGATGAACGTAAAATGACTTGGGTTTGTTGGAAAAAAGTGATGGCTCATAAGCAATTCGGTGGTTTAGGAGTTAGTAGCTTGTTTGCCTTAAATCGTGCTTTGTTGCTTAAATGGATATGGCGTTTTATTCCTCTAATTCTGGTCTCTGGATCAGCGTTATTAAAGCCATCCGTGGTTCGAATGGGTCTCTTGATCAACCTACAATGTCACGTATTCATGGTTCAGTTTGGTCTATGGTTCTTAAAGCTGTTAACAACCTTAAAGCTAAGGGAGTCGACGTTATGGAGTTTTGCAAAAAGATAATCGGGAATGGTAATAAATCTAGTTTTTGGCATGACAAATGGCTTGGTGATGTTTTGTTCAAGGTTAAATTCAATAGGCTTTTTAATTTGGGGCTTCACAAAGATGTTTCGGTTGCTCATAAGCTTCAAGATGTAGACCTTGTTTCCTTTTTCCGTAGGTGTCCAAGAGGTGGTATTGAAGAGTTCCAATTACAGGATCTTTCCCAGTTGCTTTCCTCAGTGGTCTTATCCTCCTCCTGTGATCGTTGGTCTTGGAATTTAACCGGGAATGGTGTTTTTTTTGTGAAGTCGGCTAGAGAAGAGATTGATAAGTGTCTTATTGTTACATCTTCCTCTTCTACGAGATGGTCCAAGCTTCTTCATATCAAGCTTAATGTCTTCACGTGGCGTATGCTTCTTGATAAGCTCCCTACAAGGATTAAGCTTTCTAATAGAGGCTTGGACATTCCTAGTGTGATATGTCCGAATTGTGAAGGTGAGGTGGAATCCCGTAACCATCTCTTATTTGGTTGTCCGATGGCTAATGATTTGTTTCGGTTACTGGGTCGATGGTGGAATATTCCCATCCCTACCTTGTTAGATCCCATATCCTGGGAGACTTGGTTCAACGGTATTCGGCTCAACAGCCTCCAAAGACTTGTGTTGGAGGCTTCGTTTTTCTCTTTGTGGTGGCATATCTAGACATATAGGAATGTGGTTTTATTCTCCTTGAAGAAGCCTAGAAAAGGATTGATCTTTGATAGTTCTGTCTCTCAAACTTGGTTTTTGGCGAACAATAGAGGTAGGAGTTTTAATGTTAATTGGGTGGGGCAAATGACACAAAAAAACACTAAACTTAGGGTACGTTTCCAATCAGGGTACTCTTCTTTTTTTCTTGCATAAAAAGGCGCCCAGCAAAAATTTTCAGCCGATTTAGGTTTTTTGTTAACCGATTTCGTTAGTAAATTACATGTTTGGTCCTTGAATTGGTATAATCATTTCATGTTTGGTCATTAAATTTTTTTTCTTAAAGTTTTTTTTCGAAAATATTTTTTATGCAAATATTTTTTTCGAATTTCTTTTGATTTTTTTTTCTATAACCTTTTTTCTAAATTTTTTTCGAAAAATAAAATTTTGAAGAAAAAAACTTTTTGAAAAAAAAACTTTCGAAAAAAAAGTTTTTGTTTTGAATTTTTTTTTTCAAATTTTTTTTTTCAAATTTTTTTTTATAAATTTTATTTTCCGAAAATATTTTTTCGAAAAAAAATTTTAGAAAAAAAGAATTTCGAAAAAAAGGTTATAGAAAAAAAATTTTTGAAAAAAAATAATTTTCAAAAAAATGTTTTTGGTAAAAAAAAGTTTCCAAAAAAAAATATTTTCGAAAAAAATATTTTAGAAAAAAAAATTTAAGGACCAAACATGAAATGATTATCCGAATTCAAGGACTAAACATGTAATTTACTAACGAAAGTTAGTAAAAAATCTAAATCGGCAGAAAAAATTTGTTGGGCGCCTTTTTATGCAAGAAATAAAGAATAATACCCTGATTGGAAACACCCTAAATTTAGTGACTTTTTGTGCCATTTGCCCTAATTGGGTAGATTGGTTAAAAGACCCATTAAACTGCTATTTTGTCTATGCAATTTTCTTTCTCCTAGCTTCATGTCCATTAGATTACACACAATTTTATTGAGAATTTTTGGGATAAAGTCACATCTGGTAGTACAATTGTTTCGATTATTGTATCTTGGGAAACAGCCGGCGAATAAACGACGAACATGTTTTAAGAGAAACGTGTCAAACATGTTTCTTGATCTTGTTCTTTGATAGGTTTCATCTACTGATGCAGGTATTCTGACCAGATTTTAGATTTATATTAAGTCTTGTCTACCTATGGTCTACCTTATGCACTAACGGGCAATGTATCCGATCGTGTGTAGTGTAGTATTTGGTAAATCCGAGGTCGTCCCAAGAGATATGTGGGTGGATTATAACTTAAGTTTATGTCACGTTTTAAAAGGGGTTTTGAGTTGTTTGATTAATTAAACTAAATAACATAAATAAAATGCAAAAATTAAATTGAGTGAAATGCAGTAAGGAGAAAGTGTACTGGCCTAGTTGTTTATCCTATCTTGCAATGACTATGTTCTCTAATTATGCTTCCTATTGCTTCAAGTGAGGTTTAGATTCGCTAGACTTCTATGGTCAATTCGTCTAGCCTATATCCCCTAGAATCCTACTCCGATATCAAAGGTATGATCCTTTGTGATTAACAGAGGTCGCCGGTATACTAGGTTAAGTCATTAAGTACCGCTACATGCTAGATTCATTCTAATGTGTGATCCGGCCTCTCGGATCTTAAACCACACATCCCTAACTCCTTAAGTTTATCCATCATCGAAAGGTGATCCTTTGGTCAATTCGCACACAAGGAATTGGTAGTCCTATGGTCAATTCTTACCAACCCTCGCAACCTACTACTCTAGGGTCCTTTGGTCCATTCTCTTAGTGTAATAAGTACAACCGCCCTTCAAAACTACCAAAGCTAGAGGATCTACGAATAAACTAAGCATGCTTACACTAGAAGCAATAATAAAAGCGCCAAAACATAATCATAACAATAAAGGAATCATAACTAGGCTATCACTAAAGGTGCTTAGCCGATCATATCAAAAAGTAAAAAAGATTCAATGTTTTGCATAGTAATGAAAGACATGAAATCGTAAATGTAAATTGAATATAAATCGCTAAAACTTATTGATGTTATGGCGTGATTTCTCCCTTGGAAAATGCTCCGTATGCTGTTAGAGATCGTCCTTGTGGAACCCTACTTTGTTCTCTGACTTTTGGTGGTGAGAAAGTTATGGAAATGCAGAAAATAGGGTTTGTATTTATAGGCTTCGATAAAGTTACAATGTAACCTATAGTTATGGTTACGCACTTACGCCGTAACTAGTGTATCTTCAAACGATCCTTATCCGATTAATAACATTTACGGCTTAATTTGATGGATAGTTACGCCGTATTCTTCTTACGGCAACAATTACGTCGTAATCTTCTTGCTGGTTACGCCGTAATATCTTCGATCCCATTCTGTGTAAATTTTATGCTGTAACCTTTTGCATTGGTTACGGCGTAACCTTCATGGTCACAAAATTCTTCTAAGTCTCTAAAATGTTACGGCGTAATTTTTGTGGTAATTACGCCATAATCCTTGATTTGCGATGACTTGGTCTTCGTGTATAAATCCTTAGCTACGGCGTAAGTGGAAAGTGTAACTACGCCGTAACTTCTTCAAAGTCAGCTACTAAAGTGTGTATCATTATAAGTGTTGATGCAAATAATGTCCTAAAAACGTTATTTATATCTTTCGATAACTCCACGTTTTGATGATAACAAAATGTGAAAAAACTTTTCGTCAAAATTAACGTAAACAAGTTTTTAGTCGAAATGTCCCGTTTCTACATAAATCACTCTAGGTAAGAACAAACAAATTTACAGCTTGGCAAATTATCAAAGAAGTGAATTTGTGTTTTAAACTTCACATTTTTAATGTGACAAACATTTTTTCAAAAATACATTTTACAAATTATTTTTGAATTATAAAGAAATGTTTTAATTGGAAAAATAAGTTTAAAAATCATCACAGCTATTTCCCCCCCCCCCCCCCCAAAATCAGCTCCAAACTTCCCCAAATAAACTTACACCACTAAAAACAAAAAATAGAGCGTCTTTGTCTGGCACGGTACCACGGTACCACTAAATTTAGTGGTACCGTGTGGTATTTAGTGGTACCGTCCCAATATAACGGGCAAATTTTGTCTGCCTATAAATACCAGCCCACTTCACCGTTTTTGGGTATCCCTTTTGACACACAACTTTTTGAGTTTAAAAATCTTATCACATTTACTCTACTTTGATCATTTAGTTAGTTTCTTTTATTTAAAGGGTGATCCTATCATCCAACCAAGTGATTACCTTCATTCCTCTACTAGTGCAAGAGAAGAACACAAAGTATCAAGAAGATACAAGGTGTTGTAGACATAGTTTAGTGCACTTGTAACATTTGTTAAATACTTGTTGTATCCTAGCATACACCAAGTTGGTTTTCTTTTGTGTAGTTTGTGAGTGTGGATCATTGTGATCTTGATGAGATTTTGGAGATCTCTTATAGCTTGTGTGTTGATCAAGTGGATCAAGGGTAGATCAGGTAGATCGTGTGAAGTATGCTGATTGCGTGATTTAGTAAGGATCGTGGTAGATTGGTACTAGCTAAGATTAATACTCGACATTTAGCTTAGTGTCGGAAATAGGGATAAGCGACGTTGTACGGTTTTCTCCGCCTGAAGGGAGCTTTGTTGACATAGTGCTTAGAACTCTCGAGTTGGGTACTCGGGGAGTGGAGTAGGGCGAAGAAGAGCTTCATGACCGAACCACTATAAATCTCGTTGTCTCGGTTTGATCTTTCCATCTCATTTCTTTTTACTTATTGTTTATGCTAGATAGTATAGCTTAGTGTTCATATTGGTGTTGATTGATTTCACAAAAGAGTTGAATCTAAGTTTTTCACAAGTAAACTTTTATAACTAATGAAAATAAATCGGTAAAACTATTCAACCCTCCCCTTCCTCTAGTTTTCCACAATTGGTACCAGAGCCACGTTAGGCAAGATTTTATAATAAATTGTATTTTAAAACTTGAATCGAGCAATGGATTTCGACAAATATCAAGAAGGGCAATCTATGCAAAGACCACCACTTTTTGAAACCGATTGTTTTATATATTGGAAAACAAGATTCGAAACGTATGTGAAATCAAAAGACATTGATATTTGGGATGTTATTACCGAGGGTGACTTTCAACCGATTGAAAAGAATCCGGAAAAAAAGGGATGAAATAATTCCCTATAATAAACAAAGTGATAACCTTAAAAGAAAACTAGCCAAAAATGATGAGGCTAAAATGATGATTTACAATGCTTTGCCGAAAAAGAAATTTGAAAGAATTTTTATGTGTAACACGGCAAAAGAAATTTGAAAAACTTTGTTAGTCACTCATCAAGGTAATAATCAAGTCAAAGAGAACAAGATAGATCTTCTTGTGCAACAATATGAACAATTTTCCATTCCGGAAGATGAATCTATTAATAATGCCTTTGCTAGATTTAATACTATTATTACTAGTCTTAAAGCTCTTGATGAAGGTTATTCTAGCAAGAACTGTGTTAGGAAGTTTCTTAGGGCTCTACATCCCAAATGGAGAGCAAAGGTAACCGCCATTGAAGAGTCAAAGAACTTGGCGACATTATCACTTGATGAACTTATAGGAAACTTGAAGGTTCATGAAATGATAATCAAGAAAGACTCCGACATAGTCAAAGGCAGAAGTGAGAAATTTAGATCTCTAGCATTGAAAGCCAAGAAGGAGTCTAGTGATGAGAAAAGTTCAGATTACGATAGTGAAGATGAAGAGTATGCATTAGCGGTTCGAGATTTTAAGAAGTTCTTTAGAAGAAGAGGTAGATTTGTAAGACAAACTCGTGACGAAAAGAATACTTTCTCAAAGAACCGAGATGATAAGAAAGGAAAAAGTGATAGAAAATGTTTTAGATGCGGAGATCCTAATCACCTCATCGGAGAATGTCATAGATCACCGAGAACCAAGAACCAACGATCACTCATAGGAGGTTCTTGGAGTGATAGCAGTGAGGAAGAAGAGGAGAAGCTAAATGTCGAAACATGTCTTATGGCTCAAGCTTCAAATGAGGTACATTCCGACTCTTCTTACTATAGAAATGTGCGATGATCGTTCAAAGATCATGCGTGACAAGTTTGAGATGAGCATGATGAGCGAATTAAATTTCTTCCCTAGTCCTCATATAATGCTATTTGAAGATAGTATCTTCTTAAATCTTAATTATATATAATATATATATATATATATATATATATATATATATATATATATATATATATAAGAAATTTAACTTAGAACAATCTTAACCGATGAAAACGCCCATGTTCGTGGAGACGAAACTCACAAGAGACGATGAAGGTGAGTACGCGGATAGTACTATGTGATAGGGGCATGACAGGTAGTTTATTCTACCTTACAGCGAGTAGGCCTGATATCATGTCTTGTGTTTGCCTTTGTGCTCGCTTCTAAGAAGGATACCAAAGCCTCTTACCTTGAAGCGGTTAAGTGTATCTTCCGATGCATTAAAGGCACTATACACTTGGGATTGTACTATCCCAAGGGGACTGGTGTAGAAACTATTGTCTATACCAACTCTGATAATGCGGGAGATCATGTGGATCGAAAAAGTAAGAGTGACGTTTGTACCTTCATAGGTTGTTGTCAAACTTCTTGGTTCTCCAAGAAACAAACATATCTTGCTATATCCACGACCAAAGCCGAATACGTAAGCGCCGGAAAGGCATGACAACTAGCACTATGGACGAAACAAGCTCTAAACGACTACGACATCCATCTCGGCGACATTCCGATGACGTGCAATTAACAAGGTGCAATTGACTTGATCAAGAACCCCGTGCAACGCTCGAGTACGAAACACGCCAAAATACGTCATCACTTCCGTCGCGATAATGTCCAAAAAGGAAACATTTCTATCAAGAAAGTTCCTTTACAAGACAACATCGTCGATATCCTAACCAAACCTCTCATATGAGAACCCGTCAACTATCTACGTCTAACTCTAGGAATGATGGAACACATTTCTTAAATTTCACAATTTGCGTGTGTTCGAGAACATCTTCCGAATCTCGCCTTATGACTATTTAAATATTTCACTGGAAATATTAAGTCATCCTTCACATCCCTCTAATGACTATTTACGTATTTCCTTGGAAATATCAAAGTCATCCCTTCGCGTCTAGCTTCGTTCATCAAATACTAATGGATCTATCTTGTAAAAGAATTTATTAGGTATAAGTTCTCTCCTCACGTCAAAAAGTCTCACTAATTAAGTGAGATTTATTCGTCTAAAATCAAAACGGGACTAAAATCAGTCTCAGCAGTACACGGCACCACTAAAGTGGCATGGCACCATTAATTTTAATGGTACCGTGGTACCGTGTAACTGGCAAAGCCCGTTTTCCTCCTTTTTCCCTCTCTTTACTCATTCAAAACAAAACACCAACTTTCCCTTTTGCTGTCAAACCGAATATCACACCCTAATCCAATTACACTCTTGTCAATCAAGATCGAGGCATTGCATTTAAAGATTATTAATCACTACATCTAACCCAACATCAATTGTAAGTAAATTAACTTTAGTTTCTTTCTAATTTGAGTCTAGGGTTTGTTCATATATATAAAATCGAATTGGGGTTTTTCAATTTTGGTTGAATCTTTATGCAATTAGAACTAGGATTAGACAATGTATAACTTACATGACTCCCTAAACATAGGATTTGCATAAACTCATTTATACTATATACTTTAGTCCGAATTTTACTATTTAAATTTGAATTAGATTAATTATTTTTAGTGGGATCATGTCTAGGATACTTAAAATTGGATTAGGAGTTATTAACATTCAAGCTTTTCAACTTTAAGAGTTTTGGCTCCGAATTGTCGCATTTGCTAAACACCCCAATTCCATTATTTTCGAAAAATTTCACATAACTAAGATCATGAAACATTTTTCGTGCATTGTTGATACAAACTAAAAATGTTTTCTCATGCATACATGATCTCACAAATATTGATCAAATTACATAACTAATATGTATTCTTCGACATATTTGTTTGAGCAAAAGTGAAGTTAGGAGCGTTTGGGTAATCATATTATTTTTGTTTTAGAGTCGAGATTACCGCACCTCCACATTGTTTGCATATAGGCACACACACTAGAGATGTGATCATCAATAATACAAAAGTTAACACATATATACTTATATATTTTTGTTGGTAACAATGACTCGTAACGATTACCAAGACACCAAATCCTACATCCCTTTACTAATCGATGATCCAAACATTCCTGATGAGCAAAAAGCTTATCTTCAAAAAGTCCAACATCGATACATACACGAAGGTCGTCTAGTAGATGCTTACTTTGCTCCTTTGGATGGCATAAATGTATGCTTTCCAACAATCGACTTTGATTGTTTATACAAAATAAATGATCAAATTTGTCCTCGTTTCATTCTTGAGTTCTATAGTCGTGTTCGTACCTTCAATGATCTTGAGGGTAATGTCTTCCTAGATTTCTGGATTCGAAATCAAAATATCGTTTTGTCCATCACCGAGTTTGGTGACATTCTGGGTGTTCCTTCCTATGGTCAATATGCCTACACAGAAGACCATTCCTTAGAGTCCCTTTACACAGAAGACCATTCCTTAGAGTCCCGATCCTCAAACCATAAAGCACGATGTTCAAATCCCTCGTGTCGCCAACACGTACCAAAAATGTGATGGTTCAATAGTCCACCTCGACCCAAACCGAATCAATCTCAAAGAAATTCTTCCAGATCTCAAAAATTGGGAACTCCTTCTTTGTGAGAATGTCTTGTCTCTTGCGGGTAACCGGGATCATGTTCCGGCAAGTCTAGCCCACATGCTCTATTGCCTTAGTAACGAGGAGCCATACAACCTCGCATACTATATGGAAAAAAGAATTGCTAACATTCATAGTCGGTCCGATAAGCTCATGTCATACGGTATGTTGCTTACTCGTCTCTTTCGTTGGGTCATGACTAATTACCCACACCTCAAAAACGTCGATTACTTCCTTGTTGATCCCATTATGAAATCTCTTGGTGGACCACAACGTCGCACAAAGCAACATCGTGACAAAGGGTCAAAACGTGGTCGTAAATCTACTTCTGATGCTACTTTCTCTTCCTCCTCCTTCCATCATGGATCATCATCTCAACCTATGAACGAGGATGATGTTGAAGTGAATGAAGAAGGAACCTCTCATGCTCGTACTCCTTCACCCGACACATACATTCGTAATCTTGACACGTCAACCTTCTCACCAACAACCGACCTTCCTTATAATAGCACCACTTTAAGCGCTGTAGTGCGAAGGCAAACAACAATGTACAATCGACAAGTGTCCATGCACGAGCAAACCATCGGGGGGGGGGGGGGGTTCAAGTCAATTGGGAAGGCACTCAAGGGCATCGGCAACAAGATCAAGAAGTTGGGGAGGTCGAGAGATTGAACAATGTTTAACGATTACTTAATTAATATTATTAACTTAAGTATTATTAAACTAACTTTCATGGGGTTTTGGCTACGGCCATATGACATTAACAAACTTGGTTTAACTATAACTTAGGATGATTAACTTGGCATGGGTTGCTTCGGGTGTGTCATTTCATTTTACCACCCGACGGTTTTTAAAACAAGTATTAGTCTTGGTTAAATTTGGCTTATATGTTTCCATTTAGTTTTTCCTTTCCTACATGCATTTTTCTTGCATTATCTAGATGATCATATTACTTGCTTGATTGCATGCTTAATAGTAGCCTAAACTTAGATAATCACATGTTTTTGTTTGTTGCTAGTTGTGGCTATTGTTACGATGTGATTATTCTTTAGTGAGTTGAGGCAATAGGATTTGCTGCAAATAGTGCCCCTAGAATTACCCATTTAGGTAACCTAAATCCTGCAAAACTAGAAAAAACGTCACCAGCAAGTCACGACACCACTAAATAGGGCACGGTACCACTAAATATAGTGGTACCGTGGGTGATTTAGTGGTACCGTCCCCTAGGAATACGTTTTTAACTGTTTGCTTTCACTTTTTGACTTCTTTTCCCTTAGATTCTGCAAACATTTGCTGATTCCAACACTCCCAATTCCCTAAACTCATCATCCTACAATCCATGCATACTTTTGATTTGGCTATTTAAGCTCCTATCATGCATTCATCTTCATCACCATCACTCATTCATCATAAACTCACCATGTCTTCCACCATTGCAACCACCTCACACAAAGCCAAGAAACCAAGACTTAACATCAAACCACCAAAGGAGATACTTCTCATTGATCTAACACTAGATGATGATGAAGACATGCATACACCATTACCTTCCACCAACTCAACCTCATCTATTTCTACACCATTTGCTCCTTCCAAAACCATCTCCAATAGGCCAACCTCATCCTCCTCATCCACAATTAGGACAACAACACCCTCACTACCACCTAGTCCTCCTCAAGCTTTGGCATTAACATTCACATTATCACCAACAACTCCTCTTGAGCTTGTTTACACCACACCATCATCTTTCGCTTCTCCATCACCACAACCACTAATGGGTCACCTCATTCTCTACCCACTTGAACCACATAGCCAAAGTTGTGCATGTTGTCACCACAATCGAAACCTCATCTTTAACCTTAGGGAAGAATTGAACTTCATGTTCTCCTACCTTGAACACCTCCTAACACCACCACAAGGGCCTATCATACCACCTCCTCCACCAACCAATAACCCAAGTAACTAAACATTTTCATGTTTAGTTTTCAAGAATAAATGATTAGGATTCCCTTTTGGAATTGAAGCAAATCTTAGGGCCTCTCAAGTCACTAAAGATTTATGTGTGCTTCTTTTAGTTTATTTTCATGTTTGTATTGTAGTCATGACATCTTCATTTTGAATGCATGGGCTTATTGTATGGTTTTTTTATCTTTATTGTTTTTGGCTTCTAAGCCCTTTTCTTAGTTTATAGTTAGATATTTGTCTTGGTTGTTACATGTTAGATATTGTATATGTGTCATCTAACCTTGTTTTGAATCAAGTACCATTGCTCGATCTTTTTGCTTCGAAAAAAGGGAGAGAAATGGGATATAAACTCATGCTAAAAACTTGTTAAAATTAATCTTTCACTTAAAATGAGTTTATGTTTTGTCATCATCAAAAAGGGGGAGATTGTTGATGCAAATAATGTCCTAAAAACGTTATTTATATCTTTCGATAACTCCACGTTTTGATGATAACAAAATGTGAAAACACTTTACGTCAAAATTAACGTAAACAAGTTTTTAGTCGAAAAGTCCAGTTTCTACGTAAGTCACTCACTCTAGGTAAGAACAAACAAATTTACAACTTGACAAATGATCAAAGAAGTGAATTTGTGCTTTAAACTTCACATTTTTAATGTGACAAAATATTTTTTCAAAAATACATTTTACAAATTATTTTTGAATTATAAAGAAATGTTTTAATTGGAAAAATAAGTTTAAAAATCATAACAGCTATTTTCCCCCCAAATCAGCTCCAAACTTCCCCAAATAAACTTTCACCACTAAAAACAAAAAATGAAGTGTCTTTGTCTGGCACGGTACCACTAAATTTAGTGGTATCGTCCCACTATAATGGGCAATTTTATTTTTTTTGCCTATAAATACCAGCCCACTTCACAGTTTTTGGGTATCCTTTTTCACATACAACTTTATGAGTTTAAAACTCTTATCACATTTACTCTCCTTTGATCATTTAGTTAGTTTCTTTTGTTTAAAGGGTGATCCTATCATCCAACCAAGTGATTACCTTCATTCCTCTACTAGTGCAAGAGAAGAACACAAAGTATCAAGAAGATACAAGGTGTTGTAGACATAGTTTAGTGCACTTGTAACATTTGTTACATACTTGTTGTATCCTAGCATACACAAAGTTGGTTTTCTTTTGTGTAGTTTGTGAGTGTGGATCATTGTGATCTTGATGAGATCTTGGAGATCTCTTGTAGCTTGTGTGCTTGTGTGTTGATCAAAGGGTAGATCGGGTAGATCGTGTGAAGTGTGTTGATTGTGTGATTTAGTAAGGATCGTGTGGATCGTGGTAGATTAGTACTAGCTAAGATTAGTACTCGACATTTAGTTTAGTGTCGAAAATAGGGATAAGCGAGGTTGTATGGTTTTCTCCGCCTGAAGGGAGCTTTGTTGACATAGTTCTTAGAACTCTCGAGTTGGGTACTCGGGGAGTGGAGTAGGGCGAAGAAGAGCTTCGTGACTGAACCACTATAAATCTCGTTGTCTCGGTTTGATCTTTCCATCTCATTTCTTTATACTTATTGTTTATGTTGGATAGTATAGCTTAGTGTTCATATTGGTGTTGATTGATTTCACAAAAGAATTGAATCTAAGTTTTTCACAAGTAAACTTTTATAACTAACGGAAATAAGTCGGTAAAACTATTCAATCCCCCCTTCTAGTTTTTTACAATAAGTACTTCTCCAATTCCGCGTCTCTTTTGCTCCTATGCTCATTTATAACCTGGAAACGAAATATAAAGAAATCAATGCATATATCCATATAAAACGATACAAATAATGAGCATATTAGGGGGAAATTGACACTAAAATATCAGGATTATTTGATACCATCAAATACCCACCTCCCCCGCCCCCCACTTAAACTCTATTTGCCCTAAAGTAGATCTTATTAGAATCATTTCTCAAAAGATATCCCCTAAGTTACTTGGGAAATATGTGATTAAAAATTTTCTATGCTAGAATTCTCAAAGCCGAATATCTCACGAAATGGGAAAGAAACACTCATACTCTCCCTAATCTAAGTGTCAATTTCAAGGTGATCACTCAACGCACTGTCATAGCATATATTCTATCATAGGCTTGGCGATTACACATATCTCTACTACTAGAGCTAAGGTCAAAAACAATATTCGAAGGCAATATTGGATGAACAAATTATAAGGCTAGGGTGTAGTTTCGTTACTAACATACTACGGCGAAGGCGACAAAGACCATCGACACATGACCAAATCCATGGCCACGACACCAATGACTGCTCAATTCCCTCACCTAAGCATGATTCACGACTAAAGGGTAGGATAAGATATGGGATGCACATAAATGGTGAAAAATAAAAAATAAGAAGCAAATGGTCTTAGCCTTCTACCAAGTCATCACCGCCCGCCGTCCATCCAAAATTCAAGCTTCAAGATGCAAAAACCGGATCATAATGCAACAAGTAAGAGTTCCATTAGCGGACGTCATGATGTGCACACTACTTGGTCTTCATCAACATGTTGGTGTAAACTCGTCACCAACTCAATTCTTCAAATGTGATCGAAGTGGCCTCCTCGATACTAAATCTGATAAGCTCGTAACTTAGTGCTTTTAATGACGCACTATCAATACCAAATAGTAACTACTATACACATACAAACACACATTTTTTTTCATAACTAATACAAGAATAATAATATCATCCCCCCACTTGAGATGAATCATATATGAGAAAATATAGGGGGTCTTCAATAATCTTCAATATATGTCTTCAACATAGGGGTGATTCCCGAATCTCTCAACTCGAACCTCAAACTTAAGCAAACGGTGACTTCCCAATCATGAGCTAAGACTACACGGTAGTCTAAGGCGAATAGGTGTATCGAAACACCATTGATAAGGGTATGAAACGAAAAGAATGGCTCAGAATGGTGTATCTAGAGGTATCTTGCACTTAAGGTGAGTGCAACAAAGGGTTTTAACATAGGGGTCGAAGAGTCGGGTTGACTAATCAATAAACGCGCACAATTATATACACATATGGGCTATTTGGGTGTTAATCCTAAAATATTTCCTTCTCGAATTGTCTCTTCCAAATGTATCAAGCTAACTCGATACACTACTCGTCTATGGTCTCGAAATGATGTAAAGGCCAAGTTCTAAAGTTTACATACTACCGTCACACTCAATATTTGGTGGATTTGGAGGAAATAAGGGGAAACTGAAAAGATAAATCTCAGCATAAAAATCAAGGGTTATAGTGTGCTCGGCTAAGGTCTATTCTAGTTAGGTTAAGAAAAACATGTCAAAATTTTAAAAATGGCATAATTTTTTAAAATAAACTAGAAAAATGAGGGCAAAAAAGTTTAAGTTATAATTCTACTCCCGTCCCTCACTTGAAATGTACAAAGTCCCTTTTGTACTAAACATGTAATAAAGATGAGGTAAAAGTAGAATTGGAATGAGAACTCCCCTGAAATTTGCTCCAAAATGAAAGAAGGATCACGTTGAATATGAATGCCTTCGTGTTGCCTCCATGAGCAAACTTCCATTCCTGAAATCACGACACTACCAACAAGCATAAATCTAAAATAAAAAGGAAAAAATAAAAACAAACAAAAATCTAACTCACTTTCGTAGGAATCACGGTTGCATTTAGCGTATGCAACAAGCCTTTTAAACCACTCGGTGTCCCGAGTGGACGAGTGAAGTCTCGTGAGGGTTTACAGGGAACACACCCACAAAGTTCATTTGAAAGCTAATACAAGGTTATGGTGTGTAAGATTAAAAATTAAATTTGGTTACAGGACAGGTTAACGCGTAAACTAATTCCTGAGTTACGCCGTAATTGCATAAACCTGGGAGTCATCCGATAACAGAGGATGGTTACGGCGTAACCATAGAATTTGGTTACGCCATAAAGTCTGCTCAAAATGGATTTTTCTGACTGGTTCCATCTAAAGTGAGCTTTACGCAATCCTCCTTGCTTCAATTCCTGCAAAATATGAAAACAAACACACCAAACCCAACTATACTAACAAAATGGAAAAGAAAAAGGATAAATTGGGTTGTCTCCCGAAAGAGCACTTTTGTTTATTTAACGAGTCTTTAAGTTAGACTCAAAGCCACGACCGCTATGGTTAACCACCACCTAATGTGGTGTCCAATTTATCCTTGATTATATGGTCATTTTTAGTTGTATCCAATCCGCCCGGATAGCAGTCGATCATCCATTCAATAAAAACCTTTTTCTTGACCATTTCATCCACCGTTGAAGTACCGAACCGATTCTTAAGCCAATCATTAAATGACAAGCACCGTCCCCCAAAGTTTTCATCAATTTCCACTTTGCACTGGGGACCATTATCACTTGAAAGTTTTTCCGAACCATCTTCCCTTTCGTTTGTAGCTGAATACTTATCAAGTAATTCATCCTGGTCAAGACGATAATTGTCGTAGTCGCCCTGGAATCTTCTAATCAAATTTTCTCTAATAATAGCATTCCCATACCTAACTTTATACCATTCTTGTAAAGATAGATTCCCAAACTCAATATCGCGTCTTTCTAACCCCATGGAAACACGTTCATTCCAAATGGGCTCTTTGGCTTTCTTCTAATTCCCCATACTATCCCCCATTACATTTGTTACGAAAAGAGTTACAAGATGGCCAAGCTTGCGCAGCTCCTTCATTTATCATTATCACAGGGTTGCAATAGTGATTTGTAAAAGCTGGTGTTCTAACTTCCACAATTCTATCCATAACCCAATCGTGCCTAACCTGTTCGTGCTTAAAATTTTCATAATCCTTTCCTCCATTTTCATCATATTCATATTTCAAAAATAAAGGTGAATCATAAGAGAACAAATCAGTATCTATTCCTAGGAGGTCAAAAGATTCATCAGGAGCATTAACAGTGTGGATTCCTTTGGAAGATCCAGGGTAAGGTTTTAAAAATTGACAAATATCAAAAGTTATTCGGTCCCGTCCTACTTCCAACAAATTCTGCTTTTCAAATACCTTAATATGTGCGTGAGATGTTGCCAAAAATGGTCTTCCTAAAATTATGTTATTATGTTGAGGCCTAGCCATATCTATAACCACAAAGTCGGTGGGAAAAAGGAATTCACCAATTTTAAGTAACACGTTATCAATAGTCCCTTTAGGCCTTGTTCTAGTTGTATCAGCCATTTCAATCATCATCGTTGTTTCTTTAAGATTGTTTAGTTTTAAATGTTCAAACAATGAAAAAGATATGAGATTATCACTAGCACCTAGATCAGCTAAAGTATACATATTAAAGTTACCAATAGTGTAGGGTAGTAGAAAGTCTCCAGGATTGAGCTCTTTTTCAGGTAGTTGGCATGGTAAACTTCCATCATCTTTACTATCATCATTTTCCTGCAAGTAGTTGATTCCACAAAATTCATTAGTAAGGCCAGAACTGGGCTGAACTTCGTCCTGCTCATTTTGTGTGAAAACAGCCTTGCATGCTTCAACTGCAGCTTTGGCTTCCTTAGCTTCAAAATCCTTAGCAAGTTGCCCAATTTGAGTCTCTAAGTTTTTGATTGCGGCATCTTGATTGCGCAAGTTCCTGTCCGTGTCTTCCTTTACTTTGTTCATCCATTCCTTGAACTTGTCATTCTTCTTTGAAGAATCCTCATTATGTTTATTGACCAATTCTTGGAGGCTGGGTTTCTTGGATTTGTACGGAGGCCTGTTGTCGATCCTAGTATAATATCCTGGAGGTCCTATGCGGTACTTAGCTCCGTTACTCCCGCATCCTTGGAATGGTCTGCTAGCCTCGCCATATTTGACCTCTTCAATTATCTTGACCTCTTCTTTCAATGGGCAGTCCTTGGGTAGGTGAGCTCCTCTGTAAGTGTCGCATCCTACTTGTATAGCATGCACATTTTCTTTCAGCTTCTTCATATCCCTGCCAAGACTTTAAAGTTTGTTAGTAATAACCGCGATACCATCCAAACTTCCGCCTATACTTCTGTTGCTGCCTCCATCATGCCACTTTTGTGAGTGGTCTGCCATGTCTTGAGTAGCACCAAGTGCTTGAACAGGAGTCATCCTAGTGATCGGCCCCTGAGAGTCGAGCATTTGCCTTGTTGCAATGTTAAGACCCTTGTAGAATATGTTGACCTTTTGCTGATTGTTAAGGTCAAGAGTAGGGCATCTATAGTGAAGATCATTATACCTATCCCAAGCTTGGTATAATGTCTCGTCAGCTTCCTGTCTAAAATTATGGATCTCCTCTAGTTGTTTTGCCGTCTTCGAGGGAGGGCAATATCGTTGGATGAATGATCTCTATAGGAGATTCCACGTGTTGATGGTTCCAGCGGGAAACCTATCAACCCATCTTTTAGCTGCTCCTGTGAGTGTCATCGGGAACATTCAAAACATGATAGCATCGTGAGAAACACCTGGGATGTTGAAGAGGCTCACGATGTACAAGACGTTTTCAACATGCTCGTAAGAAACTTCGGTCTTTTTTTCGGAAAAGGGATTTGCACGTAACTCCCTCATGAATTGGTTCTTGATCTCGAATTGGACATCCACTCCAATGGCCGACTTAACAAGCCTCGGCCCTTGCTCCTCTCGAGTCATAGCTAGGTACTCCTCAAGAGTGAGGTTGTTAATATCCACAACTGCCATCAAATATGAAACTAGAAGATAAATGTGATAAAAACAAAAATTAAACAAAAAATTGAAAACTTAAATGAAAATCCTAATATAGCTCCCCGGCAGTGGTGCCAAAAACTTGATGCAGGTTTTCTGACCAGGTTTTAAATTTATATTAAGTCATGTCTACCTATGGTTTACCTTATGCACTAACGGGCAGTGTACCCGGTCGTGTGTAGTGTAGTCTTCGGTAAAGCCGGTCATCCCAAGAGCTATGTGGGTAGATTCTAACTTAAGACTATGTCACGTTTTAAAAAGGGTTTTGAGTTGTTTGATTAATTAAACTAAATAATAGAAATAAAATGCGGAAATTAAATTGAGTGAAATGCAGTAGGGAGAAAGTGTACTAGCCTAGTTGTTCATCCTATCTTGCAATGACTATGTTCTCTAATTATGCTTCCTATTGCTTCAAGTGGGGTTTAGATTCGCTAGACTCCTATGGTCAATTCGTCTAGCCTATATCCCCTAGAATCCTACTCCGATATCAAAGGTATGATCCTTTGTGATTAACAGAGGTCGCCGGTAGACTAGGTTAAGTCATTAAGTTCTGCTACATGCTAGATTCATTCTAATGTGTAATCCGGCCTCTCGGATCTTAGACCACACATCCCTAACTCCTTAAGTTTATATCCATCATCGGAAGGTGATCCTTTGGTCCATCCGCACACAAGGAATTGGTAGTCCTATCGTCAATTCTTACCAACAATCGCAACCTACTACTCTAGGGTCCTTTGGTCCATTCTCCTAGTGTAATAAGTAAGACCACCATTCAAAACTACCAAAGCTAGAGGTTCTACGAATAAACTAAGCATGCATACACTAAAAGCAATAATAAAAGTGCGAAAACATAATCATAACAATAAATGAATCATAACTAGGCTAGCACCAAAGGTGCTTAGCCGATCATATTGATAAGTACAGAAGATTCAATGTTTTGCATAGTAATGAAAGACATGGAATCGTAAATGTAAATTGAATATAAATCGCTAAAACTTATTGATGTTATGGCGTGATTTCTCCCTTGGAAAATGCTTCATATTCTGCTAGAGATCGTCCTTGTGGAAGCCTACTTCATTATCTGACTTTTGGTGGTGAGAAAGTTATGGAAATACAGAAAATACGGTTTGTATTTATAGGCTTCGATAAAGTTACGGCGTAACCTATAGTTATGGTTACGCCGTAACTAGTGTATCTTCAAACGATCCTTATCCGATTAATAACATTTACGGCGTAACTTGATGGATAGTTACGCCGTAATCTTCTTACGGCAACAATTACGTCATAATCTTCTTGCTGGTTACGCCGTAATATCTTCAATCCCATTCTGTGTAAATTTTACGCCGTAACCTTTTGCATTGGTTACGGCGTAACCTTCATGGTCACAAAATTCTTCTAAGTCTCTAAAATGTTGCGGCGTAATCTCTGTGGTAATTACGACGTTATCCTTGATTTGTGTTGACTTGGTCTTAGTGTATAAATCCTTAGCTACGGCGTAAGTGAAGAGTGTAACTACGCCGTAACTTCTTCAAAGTCAGCATACTAAAGTGTGTATCATTATAAGAACTTCTCCAATTTCGCGTCTCTTCCGCGTCTCTTTTGCTCCTATGCTCATTTATAACATAGAAACGAAATATAAAGAAATCAAAGCATATATCCATATAAAACAATACAAATAATGAGCATATTAGGGGAAAATTGGCACTAAAATATCAGGATTATTTGATGTCATCATCTACTCTCTTTATATTTTTTATGATAAAAGTTTTTATTTGTAAATTTTATTTATAAGTTTCTGTTTATTTGGATTTCTTTTGTATCGTATCATCATTGTAATTTCTGATTTTAGATAGTTTTCCTGCAATATATAACTAAAAGGTTTTCTAGGCAGAGAAGGGATCTAGTGAGAAGAAAAATTTTAATAATAAGAGTGAGAAGTATTTCTAACCATATATTTCAAATAAGATTGATAAATTTAAGGGAAAACTTATATATTTTTATATGTGCATCTGAAATGTGTGATTATGATTCTTCTTACACTTCTTATTTGAATTTTAATTCTCATTAGATCATAACTCTTTGTAAGTACAGGGGCATCACACTAATCCAAAGAAATACTCGTGTAATCTAATTTTTTCTTCTAATTTTAAAAGCTATTTATAATTAGGGATTATGCATCAAGAGGCAGTTCAACTATTAAATTTTTTACTTTTAGGTCACCCATTTATTGAAATTAACTTATTGGTCCTCCAAATATGTGTTTATTTTCGTTTATACAAATCTCGTTCAAGTTCTTGCTAAAAATTTATACATTTTCAAGAATAAACAAATTTTAACATATCAAAACAATAAATTAAAAATTTAAACGTAAAACATTAGTTAAATTATTATAAATCACTTTTGACTATGTAAATGTGCACTTGAATATTGGTTAAAACTGATATTTTACATTCCAATAATTATTTGCGTTGTTTTCATATGTTATATTTAGCTTTACTCTTTTGTTTCAATGATTTTCAAAATTTTTTTTATCCGTAATTGGTAAAAATGAAAACAAATAGATAAATGAGTGGCATATAAGTTAATTTTGATAAATGAGTGGCTTAATAATAAAAAGTTTAATAGTTAGGTGACCTCCTCACGTATATCCAACAAAAATAATGGTAACAGCTAGAATTAATTAAGCATGTTACTTGATCGTTTCTCGGTCAAAAGCATCTAGTATACGTAATATATCTTGAGTTATTTTTTTTGTAACATCTTCATTAAATTCAGTAACGAAAATAGAAATTAAAGTAAAATAACATGTTTATACTTAGCAAAAAATTTAGAATAACTTTAGTTTAAAACCATTGTATGTCCTTGTCACTAACAGGTCAACTACTAGTACTATATTGTTGTTTGTTCCATATTACTTTCGTGTTAATCTTTTTACCAACTAGATATGATGGATACTTGCCACTATATTGAATATGTTGTTTGTTCCATATTACTTTCGTGTTAATCTTTTTACCAACTAGATATGATGGATACTTGCCACTATATTGAATATGAAAGCACTATTGGACTTTTTTATAAAGTTAAAAGTGAGCATATGACCAGGGACGGAGCCAGGAATTTATATTAAGGGGGGCTCAATTTTTTTTCGAGTAGTAACATGTAATTCCTTATTTTAAAAAGCTAGATTGAAGCTTGAATCGTTCGACATACCAGCTCAATGATATTTTTTTCGGTAGTAACATACAAGTATAATTAACAATACAAAATACATTTTAACTTATTTAGTGAGACTTTAAAAAAAAATGAACCTATAACATTCTAATATTATATAACACAGTACAAATTTTAACGTTTAAACATTAAATAAGTCAAAATAAACTAAAATTTAATAAACTAGATGAGAAGACTGAGATTAGAAGAAAAAGAACAAAAAAATACTAGGTACCACACATGCTATTCTAACTACTCAACCCCACCCACGTAAATCTTATACTTTACCTTTTTTATATTAATATATATATATATATATATATATATATATATATATATATATATAATATATAGTACACTTCTTCATCTTCTCCAATTTAACAATCTTTCACATTTTGACATTTCACAAGCTGCTATGCTTTAGAAACCTTCTTACCATCCGGTCTTGATATTTTTCTTTTTTGCCCTTAAAATATTGGGGGGGTCAAGTACTAATAAATGGGCTTGGGCTAAAATTTTATCACTATTTTTATAAAGCATTTGGGCTTATTGGAGGGGGCCAAGCACCCTCCAGCCCCCCCCCCCCCCCCCCCCCCCACTCCCTCCGTCACTGCATATGACTCTTTCCAAGTGGAAAATAGAGAGTTGAAATCACATTCTATATAGGGTAAATTTGATTGATTTGTTTGGTATTATCAACAAGTTATTATATAGGGTTATGTTATAGGGACCCTCTCTATGGGTCAGCCGTAGAAAACGCGAAACACATAGTACAACATCGCAATGCACACAGTACAATCGCCCGATGCGTGCAATGATTGAAAACCTCCATATGAGGGGGGTGGAGGGGGGGGTCCGGATAAACTGCCCCTATTATATAACATCAATAACATTGACAAGCTAACTTAATGTACTATTTCCTAAAAAAAAAATGTATACCAACAACAATGGAACAATGTCTTTAACATATATACAACTTGCAAAACCCTAATTCAACCCTCTCTGATTGGTTTGTGGTATTATCAACAAATTAATTCCATCAATAATATTGACAGGCTAACTTAATGTACTATGTCTTAAAAAAACATATTTATACCAACAACAATGGAACAATGTCTTAATTAAACATATACACTGTAGGACCTTTAATATCATATCATTTCACACATAAAAGATTAAAGAAGAGATTGAGATGAGAAGAAGAAGAAGAGAAAAGAGAATATTAGATTAAGATAAGGAAGAAGATGAGATACAAGAAATGGAGGAAACCTAGAACCTTACCCCTAGTATTCCACTCATCATATGGGAGGACATGAGTTCCTTTTATAGATAAGGAACCCTTACAAGTTTTACATGTTGGGGCGATGTGGGATATGATAGCATAGTAGATAAAAAAGACTAACTTATGGTTTTTACATCATACTTAAACCGTTTACAATTGTATGAGATAAATGCAAATCACGAGATACTAATCTAAGAATGACAATCACTTTTACTAAGCCTAACAATCTCCCCCTAAGGGATGTCATTCTTTAGATGCTTCATTGTGATGATGTTACTAGTCATCTTGATCTTGAACTTCGTGAAATGTCTTAGAATTATCTTGAGACTTTGTTCATTCATGCTTTGTGATCTTCAATCGTAGTCTTTTGATCTTTCTTGCCTTCGATCAACATCTTCAGGGTCATCTTCTCCACCATACTCATATGTCTTAAAGAGACTTTCAACTTCTACTGATGTCTTCCTCACTTGATACATGAACTTGTTCTTGACTTCTTGATTAGCTCTTTGACTTTGATGTAACTCATTGTCTTTAACTTGATCTCTTTGTCTTGAACATTCTTGATTTGAGCTTGTTGAGGATGAACTTCATATAAGTATGAGTATGTGGAGGTGAAGATTGTTGGGAATTAAATGTTCAAGACTTAGTACTGCTGGAAGAATACACTAACAGTACAAACTGCTAGTTTATAACTGAAGACTGCTGAAGAACAACTAACAGTACAAACTGTCAAGTTAGTACTGTTAGTATATAACAGAAGGTACTGCTGGTTGAAAAGGTTCTAGAAGGACGTGTCAAGGATAAGTATGGTATAGATTGTATGTATATCACAATTAGTTAGAAATATACGGGTAGATACTTATCTTGTAAAGGATTCCTTATTTCTATAAAAGGAGATTCTAGGTTAGATGTTTATGTATGAGTTATACAAGTTTTGTTAAGATTCAAGGTCTTTGTAACCCTAGTGATATTGAGATCACTCGTATTATTCCTGAATAATATTGAATTGTTTGAAGTTAATCACTGTGTTCATTGTTCATACTGCACTACTGTTACATCAAGCAAAACCTTCTAAGTATTGTTAAGTAGATTCCGCATACTTAACAGTATAACCTCAAAGTATCTTAAACACATCATAAAGGAGTAACATCCTCAGTGTTTGATCCTCTCAGTGGTATCAGAGCCAGGCTGATACTTTGATTTAGAAGAAGAACTCTTTTTGAAGATAATGGACATAGAAACTACACAGACTAACATGGCTGCTAAATTGCCTACGCTGAAGCAAAACGACTTTGAGATGTGGAGGCTTCGAATCGAACAGTACTTCCAAGTGCAAGACTATGCACTCTGGGAAATCATTGAAGAAGGCAACTCTTTTAAACCTTCCACATCTGTAACAACAGTCAATGGTGAAGAAAAGACTGTTGTAAATACCTCTCCAGTGACTGCAGAAGAGAAGCTGCAAAAGAAAAACGATGTCAAGGCTAGGAGCTTGCTGATGATGACCATTCCCAATGATCAACTCTTAAACTTCAGCAAATACAAGGATGCAAAGTCTTTGTTTGAGGCAATCACTACTAGGTATGGTGGTAATGAAGCCACCAAGAAGTCCCAAAAGACTCTATTGAAGCAGAACTTGAAAACTTTAGTGCAACCAGTAATGCGTCTTTAGATCACATGTTTAACAGGTAGCAAAAGATTGTCAGGCAACTGGCTGTGCTCGGTGTTGACATCCCTCAGGAAGATCTGAACTCCAAGTTCTTAAGGAGTTTACCTGCTGAATGGGCTATGCATGTGGTGGTCTAGAAGAATAAGCCAGACATTGATACTATGAGTCTCAATGACTTATATAATAATTTCAAGACTGTTGAACAGGATGTGAAGAAAGCTGGAGGTGCTAGTTCAAGCACTGGGAACATGGCTTTTGTGTCATCTCCCAGTAATTCAAATCCAGATGAAGTGAAAGTGGTTGTGGGAGTTAGTACTGCTAACCCTAGTGTTAGTACTGTTAGCTCATCAAGCAGTACTACTGGTATCCTGAATGATACTACCTATTGTGCATTCCTGACTAGCCAGAATGATGGGTCAATGCTGACACATGAAGATCTTCCGGAGATTAATGATGATGACTTGGAAGAGATGGATCTCAAGTGGCAGATTTCACTTCTTAGCATGAGGGCTAAGAAATTCTATCAAAGAACTGGCAAGAAGATCAACATCAGTAGTAATGATACTTGATGCGTGGTTTTGCAACCTTACAACAGGTTTTACCTCTCGAGGGATCTCAAGAGGCTTACAACCCCACCAGGCAGTGTACCTGACCGATGTAGTATAGTGTAGTGGTAAGTACGGGGGATTGATCGTTCTCCACAGGGAATAGTGTCGTTAGGATTGAAAAACTACTCTAATAGGTCTAAGGGTGATGGATGATTCTTTTTATGTTTTTATATTTTTTATAAAAACAAGTAAAATCTCGGGTTTGAAAGAGTGGGCGGAATTAGTTGCTAGTCAACTAACCCAAGTTACTACAAATGCAAATAAAATAAAATAACAGAAAATGAAAAGGTGGTGAAATTTATGTGGAGAGAAATGTGTTTACTTAGATTTCCTTACTCCCTAACTATCTTTTACCGGTTGATTAGTGTGTATTAATTGCGTGGATGACGGGTGTATTCCTTAATACCAATCGTGGGGTGGCGTACGTACTTCCCCAACTCTACAAGCTCCTACTTCACTCCTATGTCGAGCCGGCTAGGAAGCTCCTAACATGGGATCACTAGAATTCGCTTGTGCATTAAATACAACCATAAAAACCTTAGTACGCATTGGTTCATGTTTCTTAAGACGTTCAAGCAAGTTACCGAATAGGAAGTTAGCCAGTTTTCTTAAGCCTAACATAGATGAACAATCATCCAATACAACTAATAACACACTAATAACCAATAATCAATAGCTAGGTTTCATTAGATCTAAGCAAACACAAAATAAATCTAGCCTAGCATGTTAAACAAAAGACAAGAACAAGATAGAATCAAACAACACATTGACATATTGAATGATTAATTGATAACTTATCTTCAATGTAACATGGAAGATCTCAAGGCAAAAAGCCTTGAAAAAGCTGCTAAAATCGTCTTAGGGTTCTTACACACAAAGTTCCACAATTAGTTCCACACTAATGACAAAAAATTGCAAAACTATATATAGACTTTCAGATCTGACGGCGTCACGTTATGGAGTGTGACGCCGTCACCTCGCCGCTTTTAGGGTTCCCGGATGGCCTTCTTGACGCCGTCCCTCTTTAGCTCTCCAAAATCCGTTCTGGCTTATCAAGGCTTGACGCCGTCAGAATTAGGCGTGACGCCGTCCCGCTTTAACTTATACCGTGACGACCTTGATCATATTAAAGGGTGACGCCGTCAGAATTCCCATGCAAATTTCTCTGGCTTATCATGAGTAATTTTCACATCCACCACTTTTGCCAAGCCATGACGCCGTCTGGGGATAATCCTGACGCCGTCAAAGGTACTTTCCAGCGTAAATTTGAGACTTTGTCGTTTTCTTCACTTTTATGCTCCAAAAACGTCCAAAATGCTTCCTTTTCCAGATTTCTTCTCCAAAGTACCTAAAATGACAAAAGGAACGATTTAGGGCGATATTTGATCAAATAAATACGATTTAGGGCTTAAATGACCCCCTAAAAGCGATACACTTTTCGCTTCATCAAATACCCTTACACTTGAGATTTGCTTGTCCTCAAGCAAATGCGCTTTTATTCTAATCAAAATACAAGTTAGGGGTCATTTAACGCTAATATAAAAGTAATTACAACAAATAATCGTTCCACTTTAATCATAATAAGCACGGAGATTACAAACTAGCACCTCACAAGTAGTGTTTAGATACTCACATCTCTCAAGTGTCATCAAAATAAATCTCATAAATGAAAACGGATAATATCTCTCACTACCTGTCATAGCAAATAGATTACCACAGGCTTGGGAAAGGATCAAAAACCTCCTCCACTAGGCGTAAGCACCTAAGATAAACTATCAAAGAGGGCTTTTAAACGGGTTATAACGTTAGGTGTAGGGATATGATAAACACGGTTTTGTTGGATAAGGGATATTTTACTGGTGGCGAGTTAAAGATCTTGATTAATTACATGTACTATACAATGTTGCTAAGCCAAGACTAGACTCAATCTTAAGCTAAAAACAAAATAACAAAAACATAAAATAAACATAAAATGAAACGGGATGGTAGTCCGTATGTTTTTTTCTATTTTTCTTTTTTTTTTTTTTTTTTTTTTTTTTTTTTTTTTTTTTTTTTTTTTTTTCATACACTCTTGCCCTACCATCCAAAATAATACATCATAGGGGCATTGCATTCCCCTTACACTTGAACTTTTACATAACTTTACAAATAACTATTCTAATGACTCGAATTAAGATAATCAAAACACTTGGAGTACTTTTAAAATATTTAGCACATATGGGGGTAATAAATGATGTTCTTCCCCATTACTCCATTACACTAGTACTTTACCCATGAGTCCCAATCGTCCCAAAACAATATGTACAAGGATATGACTCGACTTAGCAACCATGTAATCAATTAGATAATTAACTTGGGTTTAAACAAATGTTGTCACAATAATGCACTAAAAATGAGTGCATACAAGGTAGGCTAAGGCGATTTGGGTGTACATTTAAGTGGGGTGTAACAAATTCTTCCTTTAAGTAAAATGCTTAAAGGTCGAAACGAAAAGATAGGCTCTGAGGGGTGTACTAGGGGTATCGTGTACTAAAAATGAGTACAACGCAAAGGGTGTGGGAGAATTACTTGACCAATGTAGCCAATGTAATTATAACAAAAACACAGGCGTAAAACAATGGGTTAATCCTAATGCCTCTTATCATGTAGTAAATCTAACTACACGAATGTAGTCTCACTTGTGGCCTCGGAATGGTCCTAACGCAAGTTCTAGAATCTAAGTGCTACCGGTACACACATCATAGCATAAATGCTTTTCCTACCAATTCTAGGGGCGAACCTCACATATTTGGGGGTGGAAAATTTTTTAGTGGTACGGTTTTTGTGCTAGTCATATAACTCCTATCCGTGAGACGCTCATTAAGATCAAAGTTTCACTCCTATATGTTGTAAAAAAATTTAAATTTGGCGCTAAAATTACCCTAACAGGTGTTTCTCTTAGTTTTATTACACATCTACCATCAAACAAACAAAAATCAAGTGCAATAGCATTCTCTAATCGTACTTTTACCCCCCCCCCCTTACACTTAAGATGAACATTGTCCCCAATGTTCAAATAACAAGATGTAAAAGCAATAAGGTATAAGAATGAAATCAAATACTCCCCTGATTCGCTCGGTGGATAAAGAAATAACATGGTTAGATCTTCTTCCAAAGTAATGTTGAAGCTCCATGACTAATGCATCGCCATAAGCTTGATCCAACAAACATTTCCTTGTCCAAAATAACCTGTTAAACCTGAGAAAACAAACACGAAAACCTGCATAACATCGGCGGGATAAACTCTATATATAAGGATATAATGCTTGTGGAATGATAATTTTGCAGATTCCTGGAGATTATAAGTTAGAGATTTAATAAAAACTTTTTATGAAAACAAAACTTTCAAAAATTTCAGAAAATTAAACCTGACGCCGTCAGAAATGATCTGACAGAATTCTCATGTTACGTTTCCGGAAAAATTTTGGAAAAACCTATACCTTACTTCCTGGAATTCCTGCAAAACATCATTATGACTCGATACAAGCATTTGACTCAAACAAATACTAATATGTATGTTCATTTAATATTATTACGATTCATGTTCATTTGTTCTAATAAACCGATTTAGATTTCCCTTACACTTATCTTTTGCAAAATACCTTTATATGTAGTTAAGACGAAGTTAAAAACAAGATAAAGCATTTTCACAAATTAGTTTTGAACATGAATCAATAATAATAAAATTTAAACATACATACGGAAACAAATAAAAACAAACAAACAAATAAACACACAAAGCAAATAAAGCTTGGGTTGCCTCCCAAGAAGCGCTTATCTTTATTAACGAGTCTTGTAGCTAGACTCAAAGTCCTTCTACCCTATATAAGTGAGCTCGTCATCGAGGAAGTCTTTAGGGTTAAGCTTGGATTGAAGTTTCCTATTGGTTCGCTTAGTACAATATATCTTTTCAAACTTCTCTCCATCCGGGTCATACAATGTCATCTTAATATGCCATGACCCATCTCCATCTTTGGGTGGTTTGTCCCAATCCCACTTATGATCATCGTCCTCACAATTCCACTTATTCATCCCTAGATTAATTGGCAAAACTCCTAGGAAATCAATCATCCTCCTAAAAACTAGAGGGTCTTCAAACGGATCCAATTCGGTGTCCCTAGCCAAGAGTTGCTCTACCGTATGTGTTCGGTTAACAAAGTTCTCTTCTAGGTAAAATGGGCGTTGGGGTCCTATGAAGCCTTTATCTATCCAAGGTCCATATCTAGATGGTCTCCTATTTAATTCTAACCAATGGGGTGTTGGTTCATCACTAGTATCATAGGCATGTTTCTTCACATCATAGACTGACCAAGTATCTCCTTCTCCTACCGCTATCTTGGATTCCTTACAATCAATCATAGCACTAGCGGTCGCCAAAAATCCTCTACCTATCAACAAGGGGCATGTAGGGTCGCTAACCATATCAAGGACGTGGAAATCGGCTAAAATGGTTAGTTTTCCTATGTGTACTAACACGTCTTTGACTACTCCAACCGGGTAAGCAGCACTCCCATCCGCTAAACCAATTATTACCTCGGTTTCTTCAAGTTTCCCTGGTTTTAGAGAGGTGTAGAGAGGTAACGGAAGTAGGTTAAGGCTTGATCCAAGATCGGCTAATGTGTCATAAGCCTCCGAATTACCGATCTTGCAAGGTAGAACAAATAAGCCCGGATCATCTAACTTCTTAGGTAGCTTATTTTGAACAAAGGCGGTCCCTTTTTCGCCTAATTTGAGCTTCTTCTCATCCAACACATCAACAACCGGACTTTCAAGGTGGAGCTCCTTGAATTCATTGTCAAGGTTTTGAGTGAGAGGTGTTTCAACTATGTTGTTGACCAATTTGGATATCATAACTTCTTGGTCATTTTGAACGACTTGGGTTTGTTTGAAACACGAGCTCATGGAATTGACCGAATAATATTGTGGACAAGAACTAGGAGACGAAACCGATGAAATGGCGTTGACGTTTAGTTTCGGGTTCTTGACCGTGTTGCTAGGGAGTGCTCCCATCTCTCGGTCATTGAGGGCTTTCAACAAAGTGTCAATCTTATTGGTCATCTCGCTTTGTTTTTGTTTGAAATCGGCTTCAAACTTGGCCAAACGAGCTTCTTGAGATGCCATAAATTGGGACATCAATCCTTCAAAGTTATTGGTACTACCATTGCCGGAAGGATTGTTGTTGAAAGTACGGTTCGAGTTGGAACCGCTTGATTGGAAACGATTAGGTGGGTTGGAAGAATTGGTTTGTGGTGCGTTTTGGTTTTGCTTCCACCTAAGGTTTGGGTGATTTTTCCATGAGGAGTTGTATGAATCACCGTAGGGGTTTGGCTCGGGTTTAAAAGTGTACCACTTGTCTCCCGCTCCGTCGGTACGCGAGGATGCGTAGTCCGCAAAAGCTTGTTCGGGGAGTTCCATGCAATCACGAGTGTCGTGGGGACCACTACATAATTCACATGAAGAAGTGATTTTGTTCACTTGGCTTGAAGGTTTAGGAGCCTCGTAGGATTTCATGAGAAACTTGACTTGGTCTTCAAGTTCTATGATCCTACGGTCGGAAGTGCTTGAATTGTTCGAAGGCAAAGATATTGCCTTGACCGTTTTATTCAAATCACGGGGGTCACTCCAACTTTCGTTGTCATAAAGAGCAAGATCTTCTAAGAGAGCCCATGATTGTTCCGCACTTAGATCACGTAGCTTACCACCGGCCGATTGGTCAATGGTTTGCCTCGTGGAGAGATTGATATGGTCATAGAAGATTTGGACTTGGAGCCAAAGTTCTATGCCATGGTGAGGGACTTTTTGGAGTAAGTCCTTGAATCGAGTCCATGCCTCGTAGAGGGTTTCGCCTTGACGTTGTTGGAACATCAAGATATCATTCCTTAGCTTGGTAGTTCTTCCCGGTGGGAAAAACTGAGCAAGGAAACGAGTGGTGAGATCATCCCAAGAGGTGATGGATCCTGCGGGTTGACGCTCTAGCCATTGACTAGCTTGGTCCCGCAGAGAGAATTGAAAGAGACGCAGTCGGGTCGTCTCTCGAGTGGCAACATCAAGGTCTATTGAATCAACGATTTTGAGAAAGTCCTTGAGATGTTGATTAGGATCTTCAGAACGAAGTCCATGGAATGCGCATCCGCTTTGCACCAACCGGATGGTGTCGGATCGCAAGGGTGTGACATTGGCTCCTTGAGTGAGCTCAATGGTGTTTCGATAGCCATGGTGGCTAGGACGGGAGTAGTCTCCTAAAGTACGGGCTCTAGGAGGTGGTGGTGGTTGTTGTGGTGGGTTGTTGGGATTAAGGATATTACCATCTTCCATAATGTCGAATGGTAATGGTTACGAACAAAGAAACGAAGAAAATAGATAGACTAAAGAAAACCTAGAAAAATAAAATAAAAATCTCACTAGAAAGGAATCTAGTGAGTAGACCTATAAAATAAAAATTCAACCTAAACAATAACTATTCCCCGGCAGCGGCGCCAAAAACTTGATGCGTGGTTTTGCAACCTTACAACAGGTTTTACCTCTCGAGGGATCTCAAGAGGCTTACAACCCCACCAGGCAGTGTACCTGACCGATGTAGTATAGTGTAGTGGTAAGTACGGGGGATTGATCGTTCTCCACAGGGAATAGTGTCGTTAGGATTGAAAAACTACTCTAATAGGTCTAAGGGTGATGGATGATTCTTTTTATGTTTTTATATTTTTTATAAAAGCAAGTAAAATCTCGGGTTTGAAAGAGTGGGCGGAATTAGTTGCTAGTCAACTAACCCAAGTTACTACGAATGCAAATAAAATAAAATAACAGAAAATGAAAAGGTGGTGAAATTTATGTGGAGAGAAATGTGTTTACTTAGATTTCCTTACTCCCTAACTATCTTTTACCGGTTGATTAGTGTGTATTAATTGCGTGGATGACGGGTGTATTCCTTAATACCAATCGTGGGGTGGCGTACGTACTTCCCCAACTCTACAAGCTCCTACTTCACTCCTATGTCGAGCCGGCTAGGAAGCTCCTAACATGGGATCACTAGAATTCGCTTGTGCATTAAATACAACCATAAAAACCTTTAGTACGCATTGGTTCATGTTTCTTAAGACGTTCAAGCAAGTTACCGAATAGGAAGTTAGCCAGTTTTCTTAAGCCTAACATAGATAAACAATCATCCAATACAACTAATAACACACTAATAACCAATAATCAATAGCTAGGTTTCATTAGATCTAAGCAAACACAAGATAAATCTAGCCTAGCATGTTAAACAAAAGACAAGAACAAGATAGAATCAAACAACACATAGACATATTGAATGATTAATTGATAACTTATCTTCAATGTAACATGGAAGATCTCAAGGCAAAAAGCCTTGAAAAAGCTGCTAAAATCGTCTTAGGGTTCTTACACACAAAGTTCCACACTAATGACAAAAAATTGCAAAACTATATATAGACTTTCAGATCTGACGGCGTCACGTTATGGAGTGTGACGCCGTCACCTCGCCGCTTTTAGGGTTCCCGGATGGCCTTCTTGACGCCGTCCCTCTTTAGCTCTCCAAAATCCGTTCTGGCTTATCAAGGCTTGACGCCGTCAGAATTAGGCGTGACGCCGTCCCGCTTTAACTTATACCGTGACGACCTTGATCATATTAAAGGGTGACGCCGTCAGAATTCCCATGCAAATTTCTCTGGCTTATCATGAGTAATTTTCACATCCACCACTTTTGCCAAGCCATGACGCCGTCTGGGGATAATCCTGACGCCGTCAAAGGTACTTTCCAGCGTAAATTTGAGACTTTGTCGTTTTCTTCACTTTTATGCTCCAAAAACGTCCAAAATGCTTCCTTTTCCAGATTTCTTCTCCAAAGTACCTAAAATGACAAAAGGAACAATTTAGGGCGATATTTGATCAAATAAATACGATTTAGGGCTTAAATGACCCCCTAAAAGCGGTACACTTTTCGCTTCATCAATACTGCTGGTTTTGACAAATCTAAGGTAGAATGCTACAACTGTCACAAGTTGGGGCATTTTCAAGAGAATGTAGGAGACCCAGACAACAGGATAACAGGAGCAAGGGTTATGGAAGCAAGCCTAAAGCAGTGGAAGAGCCCGAGACATCTTCAAAGGCTATGGTAGCTATTGATGATCTAGGCTATGACTGGAGCTTCATGGCAGATGAAGAGGAAGCACCTGCTGAGATGACACTTATGACCTTCTCTGACTCTGAGGTACTCTCAGCTAAAAGTTGTTCTAAAAATTGTACTTCTCTTAAAGAATATGAAACTTTAAAGAAACACTATGATGAGCAGAGGATTGAATTAAACCAAACAAATTATAATTTGTCTAATCACAAAAGAGGTTTAGCAGTTCTAGAAGAACAAATAGTGCATTATAAGAACAATGAGTCTGTTTTTACTGAGGACATAACAGTTCTTAAGAGAGACTTGACTCTTAAAAATGATGAGATTAGTTTGCTTAAAGCTGAATTAGATAAAATCATTAAGGCTAAAGAAAACATTCAATTAACTGTAGACACTTTGGAGTATGCATCAAAAGGTGTTAATAAAATTATAGAGTGTTGAATGGTTAATAAAGCTAAATCTGGGTTGGGTTATAAAACATGTCCACTTCCTTATAGAGGAGTGCCTGCACCCCCAGGAATTGACCTAGAGCATACAGGTTTGAATGAGTTTCAACAACCTAAATTAGAATATGTTTGTAAGCCTAAATAAAATTCAACAACTAATAAACCTGTAGAAACTAGTGAGCTTTTTGAAAGTGCAAGTGACACCTCACTCACTGAGGACAAGGTGTCAACAGATAGGAACTCAGATGCTCCCATCATTGAGGATTGGGATTCTGATGAGGAAGATCAGGTTGTAGTTAAACTTGATGTGGTAAAGATAGAAGGAACCAATGTTCCTAAGGTGGTTAGAAATGAAACTGTTAAGCCTACAACAAATGTAAAACTAGTTAGGAAGACAGTTAAATATTGTGAGATGTATAGGTCCACAGGCAAGCCAAGAGGTAACCAGAGGAACTGGAACGACCTCAAGTCACATCAACTAGGAAGTGACTTTGTGATGTACAAAAAGGCATGTTTTATTTGTGGTAGCTTTGACCTCCTAGAGGCTTTTTGTCATAACCATCAGGGGAGAAAGATGGTTACTGGGAAATACAGGGTAACTGGGAACTCAAGTCATAAGGTGAACACAAACAAGTCTCAAACTCACACCAATGCTAATCAAATGACTCCTAGAGCACTTTTATTGAAGTCTGGCCTCAAACCAATTAGTACTGCTCGACCAGCAGTTAGTACTGCCAAACCATTTAAAATTTATTTACCCTAGACCAGCAGTTTCAAGTGCAAAACCAACTTTCAAATATGCACAACAAACTGTTAAAAGGTCTTTTCACAACAAACTACCACGCCAGCAGTTCATACTGGTAGGCAAGCAGTTAGTACTGGTGAGCCTAAAAACACTGCTAGGGATAAAAGGGCAAATGTTATTAAGGTCTCAGCATGTTGGGTATGGAGACCAATCGAACCTAATGGTGCATCAATTGTATTAAAAAGATTGTTCCTAAAGTGGCCTTTACTTGTCATGTTGCAAAAGCCACATTGGACGAGTCCATGTTATGGCATAGAAGACTTGGTCATATAAATTTTAAAACCATAAATAAAATTGTTAAAGATGGTTTGGTAAGAGGCTTGCCTAAAAAACGATTTGAAAATAACCAGACTTGTGTTGCCTGTTTCAAAGGCAAACAACACAAGGCTTCTTGTAAGCCCAAGACCCACAACTCTATTAATCAACCTTTGTTTATGCTACATATGGATCTGTTTGGCCCTACATCTGTGAGTAGTATTATGCATAAAAGGTACTATCTTGTACTTACTGATGACTATAGTAGATTCACATGGGTTTTCTTTTTAGGTTCTAAGGATGATACACCTAGCATTCTTAAGACATTCATAACTGAGATAGAAAACTTAGTGGATAAGAAAGTTAAAGTCATTAGGTGTGACAATGGGACAGAGTTCAAAAATAGAGTTATGGATGAGTTCTATAAGGAAAAAGGTATTAGAAGAGAGTTTAGTGTAGCTAGAACTCCTCAGCAGAATGAGGTTGCTGAAAGGAGAAATAGAACACTAATAGAAGCTGCTAGAACCATGTTAGCTGACTCTAAGCTGCCCATCACTTTTTGGGCTGAAGCAGTTAATATTGCTTGTTATGTGCAGAACAGGGTTTTGGTAGTTAAACCTCACAACAAGACACCAAATGAGCTTTTTAGGGGTAGAACTCCTGCATTAGGTTTTCTAAGACCTTTTGGGTGTCATGTAACTATTCTAAATACCTTAGACCATCTAGGCAAATTTGATGGCAAATCTGATGAAGGATTCTTGGTTGGGTACTCATTAAATAGCAAAGCCTTTAGAGTATACAACACAAGAACAAGGAAAGTTAAGGAAAACCTGCATGTTCAGTTTCTTGAAAATAAATCTAATATTACAGGTGAAGGTCCAAAATGGCTATTTGACCTTGATACTCTAACCCAATCAATGAACTATGTGCCAGTTGTTGCAGGAACCTTTTCTAATGATTTTGCAGGTTCAGAAACCAAGAAGTAGGCTTGGGAAAGGAGAAAGATCAAGATAATTTATTGATGCTAATATGGAACAGTGTGGATTCATCTTCAAAGAATGGTGAAGCATCTACTGATGAAGCCAAAGAAGGTATTGAAGATGGAAACAATGAAGATGGAGCTGAAGATCAAGAGAATCAAGAAAACTGTACAAATGGAGATTGTACTGTTGAGCCTCAAGTTAGTACTGCTGGGCAAAATATTCATACTGCTGGCCCATCAGATACTAATGCTGCTGATTTCTCAGAAGATGATGTGGATATCAACAATCTACCACCCACCTATCCAGTTCTCTCTACTCCACACACAAGGATACACAGAGATCACTCCCTAGACAATGTGATTGGAGACATACAGTCTGGTGTGAAGACAAGAAGACAGACTATGTCTTCTGAGCAACAAGGCTTTCTTAGTGCTGTTTATGAAGAAAATAAGCTTGATAATGCCAACACATATTTGTTTGTGTGTTTCCTCTCACAATCTGAACCCAAAATGTTCTCAAAGCCTTAGAAGACTCAAGCTGGGTAGAAGCAATGCAAGAGGAGCTTCTCCAATTCAAGATTAAGAAGGTTTGGGTACTAGTGGATTGATGCGTGCGCGTGTCGTTGCGGTTTAGCAGAATTAATGCCTACTCAAGTTTTAAATTTATATTTAGCCGACTTATCAATAACACATACACTTAACGAGCAGTGTACCCGGTCAGTATGAATATAATGGTAAGTAGAGTGTCGATCACTAAGAGTGGAACGTATTATCTAGTTATTCTAATCAGTATTTTAATATCCTAAGTTAGCTATACAACCTAATCTAACGTAAGGGGGTTCAGCTTGAGAGACTGGCACGGTTTGGTTATGATTAAATAGTAAACTAAACTAATGAGCACGAATCAGCGATTAGCACACACGTACACAGATAGATACTTGAGACAATAAGAAGACCTGTCCTGATAATTAAGTAGCTTGTCACTTATTTTATTGCTAGTTTTATATGAAGTGTATATAATTAACCCTTTCTCGTTGGCTCTAATCTTATCGGCGAGTAAACCCTTAATGATCACTTATGTCTATCCTACTATCCTAGAAACGATAGAATAAATAGGCGAGGAAGGGGCATGTCGACCCAAGCAATGCTCAGCTAGACACAGAGGTTATCAATGCACTAATAAAAGTCACCAAAGACATCAACATATAAACTTTAATTAATGGGAAAGCAATTTTAAGGGTTGCGCATGATATTCCGTAGTCACATGACATCAGCCCATCAATCCTGATGAATTAAAGTGTACTAATACAATAAAACAAAACTACTTAATGAATTGAATACATGCAGGACCTTCTTACAGCTCTTGTATCTTCGTTCAGGGTGTGCCTTGTGCTGCTAATACGTCTGAATTCGTCTCTGGTTTGGTACTCGTACGTATGGTATCTTGCACACAAAATTCGTCTGACTTTGGGGTATTTATAGTTTCTGTCTGAGGGTTAGATGCGGCGCATAGGATAAGTAGATGCGGCGCATTGACTTAACTTCACGTGGGGTCCAAGATTAATATATTCAGGAATATTCGTACACCGCCTTAAGATGCGGCGTAACTCCATTTCTCTATGCGGCGCATGTCCTTTGCTGTCTTGGATTGTAACTTGTGAAATCTTGATAGTGATACGCCGTATGTAAGAAGTATGTTGCGGCGTATCTGGAGCAGAATGATCTTGATCTTGTACATTTCAGTAGACTCTTAACATCTTGCTTGTTTTGCTCCATAATTAGTCCAAAATTGCCAAGTTTCACATAATACTTGTTTTTACCTGAGAATTACAAAAGTAAACATTAACGTATCAATTCTCATATATAATATAATAAAACAAGTCAAATAAATAGGATAAATGATGATAATAAAATGTACTTATTTGAGTTCATCAAATATCCCCCCACTTGAACTTTACTTGTCCCCAAGTAAACCTTAGAATAAATCTTATGAAAATGTATCCTAAAAGATATTAGGATTTATTTTTATATTTAAGCATGTATTCGTTTTGTCATAATTGCACAACCAAACACTTAATGAATTAGAAATAAAATAAAATATTTCGATAAAAGCAAATCTAATCGTTTAACTGTCCAGTCGTGACGAATATTCTATCATAATCTTGGCAAGTATACGCATCTCCCCCACTAAAGCCAAGGAATAACAAGTCTAAAGCGGTAAAAAGGGTTTGTTGGTTAAGGGTTAATCATTCTTCTTAATCTCTATCGATCTCACATTCCAGAAAAGGCGACAAAATCACAAATACATGATCGAATCCCACGACCACGATACTTGCAATTGCTCAAATCCTTAACTCGAATGGGCTAAAGATAGGACCAAGTAATCTTTACCAATAATATTATATCAAAAAAGGCGACAAAATCATAAATACATAGCCGAATCCACGACTACGATACTTAAGATTGCTCAAATCCCTAATCTCAATAAATCAAAGGTTTGGATGAAGAATGATATAGGGTATGGATAATATTTGAGATACAAATTGGTGTAAAATGAAAGAATAAACAAAACAGATAAATTAAAATCCTAAGTGTGGTAAATTACTTTCCCAACCATCCCATGAATAAGACTCATATCATTGAATAACTCACGCTTTAACACTTGAAACACACGCTTTAGGTAGACACAATTATACTCAACAAGATCTCAATCAAAGAATAACCTTAGTTGGCGTTCCCATAACGGCCAACTCCCATTCAATCCATAAATATAATATATAACAACAATTAGTGGTGATATCTCTCACTTAATACAAAACTTTACATAAGTTGGTTAAAACAAACTTCCAACTTTTCCTTTTTCTTTTTCTTTTCTATTTTTTTCGATTTTTTTTTTTTTTTTTTTTTTTTTTATTTTTTTTTTATTTTGACTTTATATTTGTAAAATGTCACAACTTTTCTATCACTTATTTTTTCGGATAATTTTTCCATACTCTTCATACTTTCAGAAATAACTGTAATAGTGAAAGTAGTAAACACACGAAAAATAAACTCAAAGTTATACAATATTTACTTTCATACCAATTGCATTGTGCAATTTCCCTACCTAACCAAAGATAATGAATTACGCACGCGAACACAGGTAATGTAAGGAAACACACTTTGCCTAAAGCACTTAACCACAGATTTTAATCTACAGGGTAGGCTAAGGTGTAAGGGTGTATCGAAACATTATAACAAAAGTGTAAGAAACGAAAGGAATGGTTCTGAGGGTTTTTCTAGGGGTAACTTACTCTAAAAGTGAGAGTAACAAAGGTTTTATACGGGGGTTAACTAACCAGTGTAGTTAGTTAATATCACATAACATATAAAGGCTATTTGGTTGTAATCCTAGAAATTTACCAAGTTAGACAAGTCATTCCAATTATATAGATAATACTTATTATGGTGGTCTCGAATAGTATACAAGCCAAGTTCTAAAGTTTACAAGTCACCGGCACACTCATAGATTTGTGAATTTTGATAAGTTCACAATTTTTGGAAATAATGTTATGTGTGCAGCTATGTAATTTAGACTTTAAACAAAAACATGCTATAAAAATGTTAAAATTTAAGCATATTAAGTATATTTTAAGCATATTTTGAAAAAGTTTAGGACAAGTAAGTGTTCTAATTCTCCAATCCCCCCACTTAAGTTAAACAACATCCTCGTTGTTTGTGTCAAAGGTTATAAACTGGAAAATAAAAGAATTAGAACAGAAAAACTCCCCTGAGATTTGCTCCGTATGATCCTCCATTATTCGTACAAGAGCAAAAATCAACTTTCTTGTGGATGAGAACGTTTAAGCTTCAAAAATGATGTATCCACAAAAATGCAGGAATCTATAATACCATTTAGACTTTAACACACCTGAGCTAAGAAGGTTCAAACTTGCATAATACATTAGTAGTTAGTAAAAATAAAAACATAAAAAATTAAATTGTAAATCATCAGGTCAGTCGATACGCCGTATCTTATGGAAGAAGATACGCCGTATCGAGCCGGGAATAAATACGAATCAGAATAAAAGATGCGTCGCATCCTTAACCAGGGATACGCCGCATTAAAATACTGACAGAAAGTTTTACAGTTCAGAAAAATAAAATGCAGAAAAAAAAATAAAGATAGATATGATCTGTACATTTGATACGCCGCATTTCATGGAAGGAGATGCGCCGCATCGAAGTGCAGGTTTGACAGACTCGATACAAAATCAGAAAATAACACAAAAGATAAGCATGGGTTGCCTCCCACGAAGCGCTTGTTTTTGTTCGAGTCACGAGCCTGACTCCACCCTTATTTACTGTGTATTAAGGTGTTGTTCCCCCCACTTGGGATCAAGTGCGGGTGATAATAGCAATAAACACGAAAAGAGTGTAAATTTGCTAGTAAAGATGGAAGAAATAAATAAAGATCATACCTTGGCAATATATGTACATCTTTCCTATCCTTACCCGGTTTGGTTGATAAATTGGATGACTTGACCATTCCATCTGAAAGAGTAGTGTGTTGAGGAAAAATGAGTCTCCTTTCTTCTTGGTTAGTCTCTTTGGTAGTAAGGCGTCCCTTGACTTCCGCAGAAGATGAGAAAGGGTCTTTGGCAAGTAAAAGTTCGAGTTCCTCTATATCCTTCATAGGGTCGAAATCATCATCTTCATCAATCATAGCAATGTTTAAGAGCTCATCACCAAACTCTTCCTCGAGCTCCACCAAAAACGGGTTGATCACAGGTGCTTCATGTGCACTTTGTGTTGTAAGTGACTCCAATTCATCTTGTGAATCTCCATCTTTAACTAGTGGTCTTGCAATTTCAGCATCGTCCCGAATTTCATTTTTAAATAAGTAATCCCAGATTTCTTCAAAATCCCTCGTTGGGTCAAAATCTGGTTGAGTTATGTCATCATAAACTATGGCGTCAAATGGTTCGAAATCAAAATTAGAATACTTTTCATCTTCATCCGATGGATTGTCTAATGGTGGTAATACGATTGCAGAATATTCTTCAACGTAAGGTTCCGTATACACATCATCTTGTGCAATCTCCGGAGAAAAAGTACTATCAATAACAATTGCCGGAATTGGTTTCACGGTATATGAATCTTCTTCATCATCATTTGACATACACCAAGTGTGTTGAAATGGCAATTTGTTTCTTTCTTTCCTTGACTTTTCTTGTCCTAAAATCAAGTATTCTTCCATAGTGATTTCTTTCGTCTCAATGACTTGTGCACCATATCTTGCTCTTTTCCAATCATACACCTGATTATTGCTCAAGGCTCTTTCCTCTTTAAACTTGACATATTCTTCCATTGTAATATCCGGATCGTCCATCTTCCTGAAATAAAACTTACTCGTGCAAAAGAAGAGTGAAACAATCAAAGTAAAATAAAATTTGCTGATATCTGTAGACGATGCGCCGTATCCTATAAATAGGATGCTCCGTATCTTATTTTGTTAAAAATTAATCAGACTTTTATTTCAGAAAATCGTTACGCCGTATTGAATAAGAATGCGTCGTATCAAGTTTAAATTATCAAAAATCGATTATATTTATTAAAATTAAATGCGTCGTATTAACAAAAGCTAATGCGCCGTATTTTCGTTACGTTTCAAAATACAAGATTTTTGATTTAGTAGATGCGCCGTATCGATAGAGATCGATGCGTCGTATCTGTTTAAAAATTCGAAAAACTGTTTTTAATTTAAATAGAAAATACGCCGTATCTGTGAAAACAGATGCGTCGTATGGCGTTAGGGTTTAGAAAATTTTTTTTATCAAGAACAGAATACGCCGTATCTTGGGGAAAGATGCGTCGTACTCGAATTTATTAAACGCGTTGTATTTCATAAAAATTAAACGCAATACGCCGTATCTGTGAAAACAGATGCGCCGTATCGTTTGTATCAGCACAATACAACGATAGCAGAATGCAGAAAAATACAGAAAATAAAAATAAAAATAAGAACAAACAAAAAGAAACAAAAATTACAGAAAACAAAAACACACAAAAACAGAAAATATGCAAACTATACAATGAATGCAATTTATCTAATATATAACAGGGTTAGCGGTTCGAATCTAAAAATTAAAAAAGAAAAACCTAATTAAAATACTAATCAAATTAACATATAATAACAATTCACTCCCCGGCAGCGGCGCCAAAAACTTGATGCGTGCGCGTGTCGTTGCGGTTTAGTAGTATTAATGCCTACTCAAGTTTTAAATTTATATTTAGCCGACTTATCAATAACACACACACTTAACGAGCAGTGTACCCGGTCAGTATGATATAATGGTAAGTAGAGTGTCGATCACTAAGAGTGGAACGTATTATCTAGTTATTCTAATCAGTATTTTAATATCCTAAGTTAGCTATACAACCTAATCTAACGCAAGGGGGTTCAGCCTGAGAGACTGGCACGATTTGGTTATGATTAAATAGTAAACTAAACTAATGAGCACGAATCAGCGATTAGCACACACGTACACAGATAGATACTTGAGACAATAAGAAGACCTGTCCTGATAATTAAGTAGCTTGTCACTTGTTTTATTGCTAGTTTTATATGAAGTGTATATAATTAACCCTTTCTCGTTGGCTCTAATCTTATCGGCGAGTAAACCCTTAATGATCACTTATGTCTATCCTACTATCCTAGAAACGATAGAATAAATAGGCAAGGAAGGGGCATGGCGACCCAAGTAATGCTCAGCTAGACACAGAGGTTATCAATGCACTAATAAAAGTCACCAAAGACATCAACATATAAACTTTAATTAATGGGAAAGCAATTTTAAGGGGTGCGCATGATATTCCGTAGTCACATGACATCAGCCCATCAATCCTGATGAATTAAAGTGTACTAATACAATAAAACAAAACTACTTAATGAATTGAATACATGCAGGACCTTCTTACAGCTCTTGTATCTTCGTTCAGGGTGTGCCTTGTGCTGCTAATACGTCTGAATTCGTCTCTGGTTTGGTACTCGTACGTATGGTATCTTGCACACAAAATTCGTCTGACTTTGGGGTATTTATAGTTTCTGTCTGAGGGTTAGATGCGGCGCATAGGATAAGTAGATGCGGCGCATTGACTTAACTTCGCGTGGGGTCCAAGATTAATATATTCAGGAATATTCGTACACCGCCTTAAGATGCGGCGTAACTCCATTTCTCTATGCGGCGCATGTCCTTTGCTGTCTTGGATTGTAACTTGTGAAATCTTGATAGTGATACGCCGTATGTAAGAAGTATGTTGCGGCGTATCTGGAGCAGAATGATCTTGATCTTGTACATTTCAGTAGACTCTTAACATCTTGCTTGTTTTGCTCCATAATTAGTCCAAAATCGCCAAGTTTCACATAATACTTGTTTTTACCTGAGAATTACAAAAGTAAACGTTAACGTATCAATTCTCATATATAATATAATAAAACAAGTCAAATAAATAGGATAAATGATGATAATAAAATGTACTTATTTGAGTTCATCATGGATTTACCCAAGGGTATGAGAGTAATTGGAAACAAATGGGTTTTTAGAAACAAGAGGGATGAAAGGAGAATTGTGATCAGAAACAAGGCTAGGCTTGTAGCCCAGGGGTATACAAAAGAAGAGGGAATAGACTATGAAGAAGTTTTTGCACCAGTAGCTAGGATTGAAGCAATTAGACTGTTCTTAGCTTATGCTTCTTTCATGGGCTTTACTGTTTACCAGATGGATGTTAAGAGTGCCTTTCTGTATGGTACTATTGAAGAGGAGGTGTATGTCTCACAACCTCCAGGTTTTGTTGATCCAGAACATCCTGACAAGGTGTACAAGGTTGTGAAAGCTCTTTATGGACTACATCAAGCTCCAAGGGCATGGTATGAGACTTTGGCTTCATATTTATTAGTGAATGGATTTCAAAGGGGCAAGATAGATCAGACTCTATTCATCAAAAAGAACAAGAAGGATATCTTGCTGGTACAGGTTTATGTGGATGATATTATATTTGGATCCACAAGGAAGGAAATGTGCTTGAAATTTGAGAAACTTATGCATGATAAGTTTCAGATGAGTTCTATGGGGGAACTTACCTTCTTTTTGGGGTTGCAAGTAAAGCAATCAACTGAAGGCATATTTATCAGTCAGGATAAATATGTGGCAGAGATATTAAGGAAGTTTCAGTTTACTGATGCTAAAGTGGCAAGCACACTAGTTGATCCAGAGAAACCTTTGTTTAAAGATACTGATGGAGAATGTGTTGATGTACACACCTACAGATCAATGATAGGGTCCTTGATGTACCTTACTTCATCAAGACCAGATATCATGTTTGCTGTATGTGCCTGTGCAAGGTTTCAAGTCACTCCCAAGGCTTCTCATTTAACTGCTGTCAAGAGGATCTTTAGATACCTTAAGGGTCAACCTAGGTTGGGTCTTTGGTATCCTAGGGAATCACTTTTTGACTTGGTGGCATATTCAGACAGTGATTATGCTGGTGCAAGTCTGGATAGAAAATCCGTAACTGGTGGTTGTCAGTTCCTTGGTTGTAGACTTATATCATGGCAATGCAAGAAGCAAATAATTGTGGCAACTTCTACAACTGAAGCTAAGTATGTAGCTGCTGCAAGTTGCTGTGGTCAAGTGATTTGGATTCAAAATCAACTGCTTGACTATGGGTATAATTTTATGAACACCATGATATATATTGACAATAGCAGTACAATATGCATTATTAAAAATCCAGTGCAACATTCTAAAACAAAACACATAGAAATTGGGCATCATTTTATAAGAGACTGCAATGAGAAAAAGTTAATTCAAGTTGTCAAAATTGATACTGATCAAAACTTTGCAGATCTTCTCGCTAAGGCCTTTGATGTTGGAAGATTTCAATACTTGGTTGCAAGTATTGGAATGCTTAACCCTTAAAGTTTTAATCTGTGTGTTTTTGTACATTAAAATGGATTTGTACTGCTAGGCTTGTCAATTAGTACTGTTATGTATAGTTTGTACTGCCAGTACAAATTTGGACTATTTTTTAGAACTGTTAGTCATATGTTTATACTGTTATGAAGCAAATGCTTTGCAATTTGTTTTCTTGGTTTTGGACTAACAATTGCAGGTATGGATCGTTTAAGCACAAAGGAATTACTAGTGCATTGTGTGAGCAACATTTGGTGGATTAGTTGTTGACATAATAGGTTGATGATGGACAGAGTTTGGGGATCCATTAACAAAGGCTTTATACCTAAGTTAACTAATTCTTTAAAACTTCTTTCTTGAAATCTTATTATGATGTTTTGTATTGGAATTGATGGCTTAGTTAGTCAGATAGTAACTGACCTAACTCACTCTCTAGCATTTTATACTTTTGTATAATGTGTTAGTCCAAGGACATCTGGTAGAGAGAACAGCGAGCAAACGTGAATCTAGCATACTTGTGTTAGAGGCAACACCTGCCACGAGCTGGAAACCCTGTCAAGAAAGCTCTTTGAATGAGTTTATCTGATCACAGGCAGTTATTTATAACTGAAATCATTGGTTCTCACACAACCAGAGGTTGCATTAAACCAAAATTCTGATTAAGTGTCTGTCTTTACACTTAATCCCTTCAAAATAGTTCTTAGCAGTATGGTTTTTAATCAAAATTGAGTTCATACTGCTGAGTCAATTTTTTCTAAAAAGTTTGTACTGCCACGCAAAAAGTTAGTACTGGTAGGCTTAAGTTTGTACTGTTGGATAGACGTTAGTACTGGTGCAAAATAACAACTTTTTGAAAATAGCCGTTGAGAGTTAATTGAGATTTTTACTGATCAATTCCTTATTTTAAGGGTTTTCTTTTTGGATATTTTTACTTTTAATCTATTTTATTCACCTTATCTTTAATCAAAAGTTATCTTTTAATTGAAGTCGGTCCAATAGAAACCCTAATAAGTCTTTCATAATATCTCAATTCACTTTCTTCATCTACTTTCTAACCTAAAATTACACTATTCCCAACAGTCAAATCACACTTTTACTGAAAAATAATGGCTTCTTTATCTTTTGTTGACAAGCACAACACGGTCGCGTTTGGAAAAAGCAGAGGATGATACGCAATTCCATCAGATAGTGAACTTTTTAAATGCTTCCCACATAAGTTATTCTTTAACATGAAATCCCACTATCTATGTCTCTCACATCAAAGAGTTTTGGCAGACTGCTACTGTCAAAACATTTGACAATGGTGACAAAGAGTTAAATGTCACAGTGGATGGCAAATCCATCACTCTTGCTGAAGCATCACTAAGAAGGCATCTCCATCTAAATGATGACAATGGTATTAGTTATATGCCAAACACTGAGATTTTTGAAACTTTAACCAGGATATGGTACAACATCCAATCACAATCTTTAACTTTTCAAAAAGGTTGTTTTGCCCCACAATGGAGGTTTTTAATCCACACCATCCTTCACTGTCTCAATCCTAAGAAAACCTCATGGAAACAGTTCAGTAGCAATATTACAACTGCTCTCATCTGCTTAGCTACTGACAGAACTTTCAATTTTTCAAAACTCATCTTTGAAGGAATGGCTAAAAATGTTGATAGCAAATCAAAATTTTTGATGTATCCCAGGTTCATTTAAACTATTTTGAACATGAGAAAACATCAACTTCTTCCTCATAAAAATGTTTATCCAACACCCAAACTTACCCAAAAACTTTTCAGTAATATGAGGATGGCCTCAAAAGGGTATAGTGGGTAAGAAGTTTCATTATTTGATACTATACTACAGGAACAGGGTGAAGGATCAACAAGCCCAGTTGACTCCCAACACACACCCACAACATCAGAACAATCACCTTCACAACCAACTTCATCACCAGATAGGTATTCATCCAGAGAGGGCTCTACTGTACCTCAGCACAGAGACCCTACCCCTCCCCATGTAGTAGATGAGGCTGACTTTGTCAGTATAGGAAGGGTTGTTTCTACTGTCTCAGGCTTAGAAGCTGGGCAGGACAGAAGTAACATAAATAAGACCCAACCTATGGCAACACCAACAGTACCAAGTTCCTTTAAACCTAGTACTATTGGTGGAATCCCAATCCAACCGGAAATATTAGGTGGCTCAGAGGCTCACCATGTGGTGGACTATGAGTCTTTGCCCCATGATGCACCTCTCCCTGAAGGTTACACATTAGGAAGTGCCGAGGGCAGTAAGACACTAAAAGAATTGATGAATTTGTGTACAAAATTTTCTGAGAAAGTCACCACTTTGGAAACTGAGCTCACCACTCACAAGAAGGTTTTTGGCAAGGTCTATACTAAGCTTGTGTTGAAGGTCAAGAAGTTAGAGCAGAAGGTTAAAACACTTCAAAGGAAAAGGTCAACACATATGGTGAGTTCATCTTCTACCTCCAGTTCATCAGATGGTCACAGTGATGGTCAAGGTGAGGAATCTTCCAAACAAGGGAGGAAGATTGCCCAATTAGATGAAGATCCTCAGGTTTCTTTGGTTCAAGAGGAGTTTGATACTCAGGGGAGGCAAGAATAGCAAATGGATCAAGGTACTGGTGGAATGACAGAAGGTACTGGTAGTGCATTTCATGGTGCTGCTAGTATTCCAGATCAAGGTACTGGTGGTTCACAAGGTACTGCTGGTGCAGTATACACAAGAAGGCCAAAGAGAGTCAGATTAGACAAGGGTAAGGGGATAATGGTAGAAGAAGAATCTTCTCAGAAAACAACCAAGAAGAGCCAAGCTCAGATTGCTCTTGATGAAGAATTAGCTCAGGGATTTCATGAAGAGGAATTAGCAAGGGCAGCAGAAGAAGAATGATTGGCAAGATTCATGGTTGAACACAAATTTCAAACTGAAGAAGAAGAAAGAGCTGCTCAGGTTCTAGCTGATAGTGAGTTAGCTGCAAAATTACAAGAAGAAGAGAGGTCACAGTTTACAAGAGAAGAACAAGAACAAGCAATTGATGACCTACTGCAGGAGATCAGAAAGAGCCAAAGCAAAAAGAAAGCTGCTCAGAAGAAGCCCCCTACCAGAAAAGAACAGTTAAGTTATATGAAAACTTATCTGAAGCATCAAGACACCTGGAAAGAATATCATTTCAAGGGAAGATCTTATGAAGAGATTGAAATGATCTACATTGATACTCATAGGAGGATGCAGATGTTCCTGAGAGGTGATCTAGAAAGAAGTAAAAGAAGAGGAGGGAAAAGAACAGCAGACTAATTGGAATCAGGAGAATCCAAGAAGCAAAGAACTGAAGAAGAAACAGTTCAAGAAGAATCAGCAGAGGAAGAAAAAGAAAATGAGAAATTGGCTGATGAACAAATCCATGGAATGATGGTGGTAATTCCAGAAGCTCTAAATATTGATCCCATTCAAGCCAAACATCCCATCATTGATTGGGAGGTGTACTCAGATGGAAGAATCAAGGGATGGAAAATCATCAGAGTAGGAGGAAAGTTTGAAGTTTACAAGTTCTTTGAAGACATGATCAAGGCTTTTGACATAGATGACTTGGATAAGCTTTGGAGCTTAGTTCAAGAGAGATTCAAGACTACAGATTCTACAGATGATAAAGATAAAGAGCTATGGGTTGACCTGAGAAGATTATATGAACCAGATGCAAATGATGCACTATGGAGATTTCAAGCTAATGATCTGGATACCGCATGGAGATTGTTTGATAACTGTGGAGTTCACAGAGTTTCTACAAAAGAAGGAGTGGAGGTTTATATGTTTGTTGAAAAAGACTATCCACTAAGAGCAGGAATATTAATGGTTATGCTTTCAGTAAGACTTAAAGTTGAAGAAGATTCAGAGATGGCAAGAGATTTGTTTAGGAGGATATTCCAGCTATTTGAAGAGATGAAAGCCAGAAGACTAAGATTGATTATGTAGTGTTTGGAATTAAATGTTCAAGACTTAGTACTGCTGGAAGAATACACTAACAGTACAAACTGCTAGTGTATAACTGAAGACTGCTGAAGAACAACTAACAGTACAAACTGTCAAGTTAGTACTGTTAGTATATAACAGAAGGTACTGCTGGTTGAAAAGGTTCTAGAAGGACGTGTCAAGAATAAGTATGGTATAGATTGTATGTATATCACAATTAGTTAGAAATATACGGGTAGATACTTATCTTTTAAAGGAATCCTTATTTCCATAAAAGGAGATTCTAGGTTAGATGTTTATGTATGAGTTATACAAGTTTTGTTAAGATTCAAGGTCTTTGTAACCCTATTGATATTGAGATCACTCGTATTATTCCTGAATAATATTGAATCATTTGAAATTAATCACTGTGTTCATTGTTCATACTGCACTATTGTTACATCAAACAAAACCTTCTAAGTATTATTAAGCAGATTCCGCATACTTAACAGTATAACCTCAAAGTATCTTAAACACATTATAAAGGAGTAACATCCTCAGTGTTAGGTCCTCTCAAAGATGTTGATGTATATGATGGTGTACGGTCTTTCTCCAAGGGGTCTTACATCAGTACCTGCATAAATATTGTTAGTAATAAAGTTTTCAGCACTTACATGTTCGGACTTCGAGATAATTAACAACATAGTGTGAAAACTCTCTCTAATCCTTACAAAGGCTGTTCCTGAACCGGATACCCCCAAGAGGGCTTACACAGATATACCGAAGTATATCAACGATTCAGGGTGAGCCGTTGAAGTATACCGAAGTATCACTCCACGACTGTAGACCATTTGAAACAAGTAACCATCACGATAGATAAGGCAAGATCCGTAGATCTTATAAAGACTCTTATACACCCTGTGTTCTTTTTGGCGAACACAAGTGCATTATATTGGAAGTGTATCCTAATGAATCTCGTGGCTCTAGACTCGATTATGTGCGTTTTGGTTTTAGTCGTCGGAGGCATGGAGCAGAGTGCGACCTTTTCAATATCAACACATCTCAGAGTGAGAGGCCGATGGATTATGCAAGGTTCTCCGTGATAAATGAAGCAAATATCTTTTAAGAGTTACCTGAGTGGCAAGGAGGGGTTGTGTAGCGCGTCACTGGGTCCATGAAGTCTTGTCTTCAATACCGGTATCATCTTTGTGATAACCGATAGCAGATGTATTGACCCGGTTTCTGCCCTAAGTTTTCTTAGAGGTCTATTTCTTTTCACCCTTTCATTAACTTTTCTTTTTAATTCTTCAACCCCTTCTTTCTCCTTTCTCATTTACTCATTTTTTCAATCATACCTAAGGACTTCTAATTCTAATCTATTGGAATTGTCCTTGGGTAGATCCCTCTGGCTCTGGCGGATCACAGGACATAAACCTAACCATAATCACTTTATAACTCCATGATTATCCTAGGCTCATTGATCACATGCCATAAAACCTTTTGTGAAAATCTCTCAAAGTATTTATGATTATTAAACACATTTTGTTAACAATTCGAGAGTTTTTCATTTTTAAAAATACTCCCCCTTCACATGTGCTTATGTGTTTTTTTAAAATAATTTTGCACATGTTGGGTAGAGTTTGCACTTTTGAATTGATCGATTTTCAGTGAACATGACCGATTCGAGACACGCTTACATCACTAGTTAGACTAGCTTGAAGTTATTACCCGTCCTGGTCAAGTTCAAAGAAAGTCTCTCGAGACGGTACATTCTACTTAGACAAGTCCTATTCGAGACACGCTTACATCACTGGTTAGACCAGCTTTAAGTTATTACCCGTCCAGGAAAAGTCTTTTCGACTACTGACAATTATTCTTCGTCAATTCGTTGGTTATATCTGAGTCGAGCTTATTTGAGATTCAACTACGATCTTTAAACATTTTTGATCACATTTTAATCACGACTTCTCCCCCTCAAAAATAGCATATCGTGATATTTTTTATATCAACTGATTAAAAGAAAGGCTTTTGGAGATATAGACGGATTTGGTTTTGCATGAAATCGGAACATTTTTTGTTTTTATACTCCCCCTTAATGAAAAGCATATTTCATACAGGAATTTTAAGATCAATTAAGGGTTTGAAGGGAGTTATCTTTTTGAAATGTGTTTTATGTACTGAAATGTACACAAGTCTCTTTTGGAAAACGAGTTTTTGTTTGAAATCTTTTCGTGTGTTTAGACTCGAACTTTTTGAAAATGATTTCATCTTTGAAATTACGAGTCCTGATCTGAAATAATCAGAAGTCATCATTTATGTCCGTGTTTCGTACTGAAGTATACGAAAGCCATAGAGATTTTTAGGATAAGTGCTCGAAAAATATTTAAAACCTTTGTTTTGATTAAGCACTTTCCTTTCTTTGAAGCGCGGGTCCTGAACTGATGTATCCAGAAGCCATTATGAAGAAAATTTTGAGAAACCGCATGTTTTGAAAATAATTTTAGCGAACTCTCGCTCAAGCATCTGTACATGTCCGTATCATTGTTGAATGACATTTCTAGATACGTAGAGAATATCGATTATTCGAGAGACATGTCGTGAGAAGAATATTTTTGTTTTTCGATTTTTTTTGTTTTTGTATTTTTGAAAATTTTCCAATGTTTTTGGATTTTTGAAATTTTATAATTTTGAATTTTTTTTGTTTGTTTTTCAAATTTTGTATTTTGTGTTTCTATTTTCATAATAATATTCACAAAGAAGAATTAAGTTTGAACAAGTGAAATTGGAGTTAAGAGTGGAATTAGACAAGGATTTCCACATACGATGTTGGCATAAAGTTCTTCTTTTCCACATCGAGTGTATGAAACGTCAACACTTTCACGAGTACATGCATCCATAGAAGAAGAATTTGAACAAATAACAGTGTTAGAATGTAACACCCACAAAATTTAGTTCAGCGGAAGGCAAAAACAAGCATTGGGGTGCTACGAAATTGGTACACAACACAAGCATAGGAAAATGGGATAACATTATCCGTTTACATAAAAACGTTTCAAAATCCAAACTTCAAGCTTACATTTATTCAAAAGTACTGAAAATAAGGCCCAAAAGAAACGTAATATAGGTCCCCAAAAGTGTCATCAGAGTTTAAATTGATCCTTAGCCATGCCACTTGCCAAACCTCCAAACAGCGATCATCAAAAATGAACATCATTAATTACCTGAGAAAACATGCTAGAAAGGTCAACTAACGCTGGTGAGTTCATAGGTTTAAGCAATAAGTAACGGCGGACCAAGATAAGAAATTTGCTACACTGGACTAAGATAGATATAAATCACAATTTCCACAAATATCAACAATCACAATTCATCAAGTAGCAATAAGATAGGTCACAATAGCCCTCTCTCATATTGATAATCACAGTAGGGCCCTAGGTATATCTGACCTTAGCCAGGCACCACGTTATAGCAAATTAAAACTTGATTATTTACTATCCTGGTCTAAGACAAACATCTGTCGCATATCTAACCTTAGCCAGTCAACAAGTTATAGCAAATCAAAAAGGTAGCAGTAGGCCCGTTAAAACGGTTTTGCATGTTTTCTCCGCCAAGTTTAAATAAACATTAGTAAGAGTAAAAGTGGGGCTATGAAACTCACCTCAATCAAGCAAAGCACAAACACAAAACTACAGAAGCAAAGTACTCAGCAGCTCTCACGTATCGGCACTCACGGACTCGGCACAACCTAATAATGTAAACTTGCCTTAACATATATTCCCAAATGTAAAAAGTTTCCAAAAGCTGACTATCCCCAAGTATATTCCATTTCGATTCCAAAATAAATTTCTCTCTTATATTAGTTACTAGCGTTTGGTATCATTGGGTGTGCAGTGGAGACACAACATGAATCAAGTGTACTCACGCCAAACAATGACTAAAACCTAAACGACTCACAAGACGAGGACGTATGATTAAGTTTTAATTTGATAAGCCATTCAGACGAATTGTCGGGTTCTTATCGAGTTCGTCAATGCGATAAGTCTCGCAATTCCTTCGTTTTACTTATCAATCCAAGAGTAAATTACCATACTCGATAAGTCATAAGGATAAATTGTTCATTAATAGGTTTCCTCCGACATTTTTATTGGGTACTTATTGGACTCGTCAGCCCAATAAGTCCGATAACCATGTGGGTCGGGTATATTAATATCAACTGATCCGTGACTCGACACTAACTCAATATAACACTAATATTTCCATAAATAATATTTCTCGACTTGCGTGCCCTCGAAATATTAAATAACTTGACACTAACTTAATGTACTCGTTAGTTAATATTTTTAAGTTATCGTTTACTAATGTCATTTAAGTTTCAAATTTAAATATGTAACGAGTCATCTCATATTTCGAGTCACTATTCCGAGTTTAAGTTATACCCGGGTCAACCAGTCATCCTCAATAGTCAATAGTCAAAATAAAGTCTAAATAGCATTTTTGGCTTGTCGAGGCCACAACGAGACTACGAAGTCTCGGCGACACTCGACTTGGCTCAAATCATCACAATTTAATTATAAGTTCACGATATTAATGCCTCAAGTCCAACAACGTCAACAACATTTAACGGCCAAATCCTACAGCTTGTTATCTAAGTATCCCCTTGATTTATCGTTTTAGTACGGTTTATTTTTCCAAGGAAAGATACAACAAATGTATTTTCCCTGGGTCGTGTCCCAACGAAGGTCGAATATCGAGTTCTCGTAACGGAGTCGAATTGTGAAGTGAATGGTGAATAAGAGTGATGGTTGGAGATTTTATACTACGAATAATAAAATAATAAGTGAAAACAACTAATTAAGCTAAGGGAACAACTAAGCTAAGCATACGATCCTAAAAACGAAAATTGAATTTTAAAACGTACACGACGAATTTTAAAAACGCGAATAAAAGTGAAATGCTAAATTCTAAGCCCTAAAATTTTGAAAATAATTTTCCTATATTAAAACTGATAAAAGAAAATTTTTGGAAAAAGAAAAATATTTTTTTGACTTTTTAATATTTTTTTATGAATTAAAAACTAAATTAAAAGATTTAAATGATTTAAAAATATTAAAACAAATGAGAAAAATATGGAATATTCTGAGTAATTCTAAAACTAAGTTAACTATTTAGGAAAAATAAATTCAGAAAGTATTTAACTCCTAATAAGCTGAACAGACCAATAAGCAGTTTTGGAAAAAACCAGAAATAAGCTAAAAAGCTCCAAAAATAATCCAAAGCTCAAATACTGACAAGCACACTATATTAAACTTAAAACTACTGAAATAGAACAAATAAGCACAAGATATAAGCAATAAATCAGCTGAACAGTTTCAAAATAGAACAGGAACAAATTGATGATCACCACTATTGCAGCTAAACTAAAAGCCAGAAATAAGCTAATTGGGGAAATTCATAGACAGAATCTAGAAGCTTATATATAAATCTACTCTAATTCTAAGAATGCCCAAATTTTGTGGCCAATTGCTCATCCAATTAGGGCTGAGATCAGATGGACTTAAGAACTAAAAAAAATTATAGACCTGTAATGGGTTAAATGAGGTACTTGCAGACTGATTAAAAGCTACCAATTAAGCTACATATGGAATTCCAACCTCAGACCCTAAAAGCCACTAATGTCAGCTACAAGAAAACCCAATATGCAAGCAATCAACTCTAGTAAATAAGCAGCAATGCATCAAGTAAAAACTGATTTGGCAACTAAAGTGTGCAGATCTGCACTAGTATACTGATGCAGCAGGGTAGCAATTTTGAGCTTAACTCATACAATCCTTAATGAAATGATATCAACTCTTACAGCCACACTATATTAAACCTAAAAATGCCAAAAAAATGAACCACATAAGCATCAGCTTAATGGGAATCTTAAATAAGTAGTTCTAAACCTAATTTTTGCACCAATCAACCAGAAACTTCAAAAGGCTTAAGATCCATTTAAATCTTAACAAATGCAGCTTAACTAACCTTAATAAATCTAAATCAAAACTGTTTTAAAAAGCACATGAACAGTGGAATAGTTTTTACCCATTCAACCCTATATTCCAAACACTACTTTAACTTGATCTAAATGCAGATTGTCAACTGAAAAGTCCTTTTAAAGCTATAAGACAGAGCTCTAAACTTATTTTAAACTTGAGAAGAGATTTTTAAAAGTAAATAAGCTGTGAAAACAGCTTATGCTTATTTTGACTTAATTTGACTTTTAAGCTATTATGACAGAAATGAGGTGCAACTTAACTCTAATCACAATATTAATACCAAACATTAAAAATAACATCTAAATAAGCAGAGAAATCCAAATTAAGCACTTACATAAAAAAAATAAGCTGTTGCACAGGAAGTTTGACCAACGTTGACTTCGGTTAAAAATTAAACTGAGTACAAATGAGGACTGAGAGTTACAATAGACTGGAAATATAAGCTGAAATTAAGCTATTCTACCCTATTCTAACCCTAACCTAATAAGCTACTACCTAGCTACTCACTACTGACTCCCTAAAAACTAACTCCCTCTCTGTGTGAATGAGGAGGGCTATTTATAGCCCTCAGCAGAACCTTCTGGGGTCTCCTCAGCATCAATCCTGGCCCTTCAATAATCCCTTGCTCTCCACGCCTCAATTCCAACCGTAGGATCATATAGATGAGGTGGCTCGACCAATCAGCTGCTCCCACGTGTCATTCCCTTGGTGTCAGGTGCTTCTAGAAGTGCGTGCAAGGACCATAGTACCCTTAAATGTGGTCAATTTTGGATGGGTAAATTTAGGGTTCATAAGAGTAGATTTTTCTGGGTAATTGGGGAAAAGGGTAAGCGGGTGTGTGTGTGTTGTATTTTATTTTTAACCGAGTTTTGATAATTCTTTGACCGGGTTAAGGGTAATTGGATCGGGTATAGGGGCTAAGGAATGGGCTTAGGTAATTCATGATAGTGGGCTTGTGATAATTATTTTGGGCTGGGTATTTGAGTGTGGGTTTTATTAAGTCCGGAAATATATAAGTGAAATGGATTATGGTTTTAAAAGTTATAGAGACCATTTGTGTTTTTGCTGGATTTTCAAGGGCTGATTTTTCCAATTTTTCAAAGTTGGTTCAAGGGCCATTTTTGTCATTTGGTGAGATTCTGAGGGTTGATTTTGGCATTTGAACAAAAATATTTCTCCCGGCTTCGGCTTTGAGTCTCTTTTCCATATCTCGTGCTCGGTTTTCCGTTTTATCTTGATTTTTGTCCTTTTCTTCGATATACGTGCCTGCATATGTAAAAACACAAAAACACAATATATTTGGCATAGTTGGTTAGTTTTTGGTCTATTTGGGATCCGGTTTTGGTCAAGAAAAGGTATGTGTTTAAGCACATACCACCCCATCCAAATCCAACGCAACAACAACAATATGTATCATCATAGGCCGAGACCCTATTGGTCTCGGCTTCGATTCTCGACACCAACAAACAAACCACACGGACCCTTGGTCTTTCTCGGCAACAACCCTAGCAAACGCAACTATAACACAATTATCCAAACCCAGCCCTAACCTCTAGTTCTCAGCTACATCGAGGGTTTACCAAACCCTAAATCCGAAACAAAACAAAATCAAATAACAACAATACGCGACCCAAACCTTAACTACGACTCAAGACTAGTACCACAACTTGACTCGACCTCAAAACAATATCATTAAACCTCAGCCGTGAGCCATAGCTCACGGTACACCCTCGACGTGACCAAAAATCGACCCCAAACCCACAAGAAATGATACCAAACTTGCTTGTATACGTTTTTAGTTATTAAAAACATTAAACCCACTTGTTTTTATACCCAAACCGAATCAAAACAACCAAAATAACTCGTTATAGACGAGTTTGACTCACACCGAGTCACACACGCCTGTGAAAACTGTGTGTCCTACCTTCAAAACACTCGAATCTACAAGGATCTTGGTCAGAAAAAGAGGTTGGTGGCGCGTAGTGATGGTAAAGGGTGATTCTTGGGCGTGTACGGTGTATAGGAGTGATGGGGAGATCACAAGGATGATGATGTAGGTGGCGGTGTAACGTGGAGGTAGGCGGTGGTGTTGCTAAGAGGTGGCCTGAGATGTGGCCAGAAGTGGAGATGAGAGGGGGGCGACTAATGGGTGCAAATGAGGGGCTTAACCCTAAAAATGAATATAGTTGGGTTTATATATATAGTACTAGGGCTTCAATTAAAACCCTAATGTTCCCCAGGGACTTAAACTGTTACTTTGGTTATTCTTTTAATAAAACATTATCGAGACCAATTTGAGTGCCGAAACATTTTCCCGAGTATTTCTAATTTATTCCATTGATCTTAAAACTATTTTTCCAATAAGATTGACTGTAAATACGTCCATGTTCGTTTAGCGCGTCAAAAATAATCAATATCTCTTGTATTATTAAGTATAATTGTGCCGACTCACGTAGTGCCTAACTAGGTATACAAGAAACTACTCGTCACATAACGATAATCCACATAACATTACCAAAAATGATTCTAAATAATTAAATGCTCATTTTAAACGTAATGCGGTATTTAAAAATGCTCTTGAAATTTACCAGTTGTCACAGCCTCCCAGCCTCAGGAGAAACCCGTCCCGGGTTTCAATTCGAGTTACTCGATACGGTTGAAAAGAGGTGAGGGTATTTTCACTTTATCTCGTCCTCACGCTCCCATGTAAACTCAGGACCATGACGCGAGTTCCATCGGACCTTAACGATAGGAATGCGGTTGTGCTTCAGTCGCTTGACTTCACGATCCATGATCTCCACCAGCTCCTCAATAAAATTCAAGCTTTCGTCTATCTGAATCTCTCTCAAGGGAATAATCAGGGTTTCATCGGAAAGACATTTCTTCAGGTTACACACACGAAACACGTTGTGCACACTATTCAGTTCTGGTGGTAGCTCAAGTCGATAGGCTACCGGTCTAATTCTGTCAAGAATTTGGAATGGTCCAATGTAACGAGGATTGAGTTTTCCGCGCTTGCCGAAACGTATCACCCCTTTCTATGGTGAGACTTTTAACATGACTCTGTCTCCGACCTGAAATTCGAGAGGTTTACGTCTCCTGTTGGCATAGCTCTTTTGTCGTTCACATACTACTTGTAAACGGTTTCGGATCTGAACTATCTTCTCGGTCATTTCTAGAACAAGTTCGGGACCAGTGAGTTAACTGTCACCAATTTCAGCCCAACAAATCAGAGATCGGCATTTTAGGCCATACAACGCCTCAAAAGGTGCGACCTTAATAATGGGATGATAGTTATTGTTGTAGGAAATTTCGGCCAAAGGCAAGTATCTCTCCCAGCCTTTTCCGAAATCAATGACACAGGCTCGAAGCATATCTTCCAACGTCTGAATAGTCCTCTCGCTCTGGCCGTCTGTTTGGGGATGATAAGCAGTACTCATATCGAGGTTTGATCCCATGGCCGTCTGGAGTGACTTCTAAAAAATTAACGTGAAACGACTGTCCCGATCAGAGATTATCGATATTGGCACACCATGTCGGGAAATAATTTCTTTCACGTATAGTCGGGCAAGTTTATCCATACTGTCGTTTTCTCTGATTGCAAGAAAGTGAGCAGATTTAGTGAGTCGATATACGATTACCCCGATAGTATCACAACCACAAGCTGTTCTTGGTAATTTAGTGATGAAGTCCATGGTGATTCGTTCCCATTTCCAAACAGGGAGTTCAGGTTGTATCAATAACCCTAATGGTTTCTGATGTTCGGCCTTCACCTTCGAACATGTTAAGCACTTACTGACATACAGGGCTATATCAGCCTTCATGTTAGGCCACCAGTACAGTTTCTTCAGGTCTTGGTACATTTTATCAGATCCGGGATGTATGGAGTATTTTGATTTTTACGACTCGTGCATAATCAACTCATGAGTTCCTCCATAGAGTAATACCCAGCTTCTGTCTCCAAAGCATAATGTTCCATCATAACGCCTTACAAAGCCAAATTTGTTTTCTACCATACCTTAGAGGTTTTCGGTCGGTCGATTTTCTTCCTTTAACGGTGGTATTCTCTCCTTTCGACTGAGAGCATCAGCAACAACATTTGCCTTACCGGGATGATAGCGAATCTCGCAGTCGTAATTACTGAGTAGTTCTAACCAGCGACGCTATCTCATGTTCAGCTCTTTCTGGTCCAAGATGTGTTGCAAACTCTTATGGTCGGTATACACAATGCACTTTGTGTCGTACAGGTAATGTCTCAATATTCTGAGTGCGAATACTACCGCACCCAATTCCAACTCATGAGTTGTGTAGTTTTTCTCATGGGTCTTAAGTTGTCGTGAAGCATATGCTATCACTTTCTCTCGTTGCATTAAGACAACTCCTGAACCTTTGTGCGAAGCGTCGCAGTATACGGCGAAGTCTTCGCTTCCTTCGGGTATGGCTAGGATAGGTGCACTACACAACTTCTCTTTCAATAGTTGAAACAATTCTTTTTCTTCTTCTCCCCATTCGTACTTTGCATTCTTCTGAGTCAGTTTAGTTAGGGACTTGGCTATTTTAGAAAATCCCTTGATGAATCCCCGTTAATAGCCAACTAGGCCTAAGAATTGATGAACTTCAGTTGGGGTTTTCGGGGCGGCCCATTCCTTGATGGACTCGATCTTCGTGGGATCCACATTAATTCCCTGACTATTAATCACGTGACCCAAGAATTGTACGGTTGAAATCCAAAATTCAAACTTAGAGAATTTGGCGTATAGTTGTTCCTGCTTTAGTAATTCCAAGATAAGCCTTAGATGCTCTTCATGCTCCTCTTTACTCTTGGAGTAGATCAGGATATCGTTTATGAATACTATCACAAACTTATCCAAATAGGGTTTGCACACTCGATTCATGAGATCCATGAATACCGCTGGTGCGTTGGTTAAACCAAACGGCATCACTTGGAATTTGTAGTGTCCATAACGAGTTCTGAACGCAGTCTTTGAATATCTTCTTCCCGAACTCTAAGCTGGTGATACCCAGATCGTAAGTCAATTTTTGAGTAAATGCTCGATCCTTGAAGTTGGTCGAACAGATCGTCAATCCTGGGTAGAGGGTATCGATTCTTCACTTTCAACTTATTCAACTCTCGATAGTCAATGCACATGCGAAAAGATCCATCCTTCTTCTTTACAAACAATACTGGAGCTCCCCATGGTGAGGAACTTGGTCGTATAAATCCTTTTTCTGACAATTCTGCCAACTGTTTTGACAGTTCTTCCAATTCAGTAGGGGTGAGTCGGTAAGGTGCTCGGGCTACTGGTGCAGCGCCAGGCATCAATTCGATCTGAAATTCAACTTGTCTCACTGGCGGGATTCCAGGTAAGTCATCTGGAAATACCTCCGGAAAATCTCGAACGATAGGCACGTCTTCTATATATACGCTTTTCACCCTTCTCCTTCCCTTTCTTCTCAGAAATTTGGGCCAAGAAGAGGTAACACCCTTTTTCTATATACTTATATGCCTTAGTGCAAGAGATAACATTCAATCTGGAGGGACCCCCACGATCGCTTCTATCTCCTTGTATGTTTAGGATTTCTTTTCCGTAAGGCACACGAACAATTTTCTCATAGCAGATAATACTGGCACGATACTTGGATAACTAGTCCATGCCGATGATGACATCGAAACTGCCTAATGTGACGGGTAAGAGGTCAATATTGAAAGGATGGTTTAGAATGTTTAGCGTACAGCCACAGATGATGGTGTCTATCCTTTCAAGGTTACCATTTGCTAACTCTACATCGTACCTATTACCTAAGGTTGTCGGGGGAATTTCAAGCAAAGGCATAAACGTAGTGGATACAAAACTCCTATCGGAACCAGTATCAAACAATATAGAAGCATAATGATTGTTGAGAAGGAATGTACCAGTGACAACGTTCGAGTCCTCCTTGATCTCCTTCCCAATAACATATACTCTCCCTTGGGTTGCTCCCACATCTCCTTGCTGATTCCCAGTGCCTTGGTTTCCCCGATTTCTTCCTGCTCCTCGATTACCATGATTATGCCCATTTCCTTTCGTGCCTCGATTTCCATGATTTCCTCTATTCCCTTGGTTCCACGGCTCTCGACACTTATTCCTGTAGTGCCCCTTTTTCTCACATCCATAACAGGTGACACTAGCCTTCCAATCCGTTCCCTGAGTTGTTTGCACCATGGCCAGGGGTCGGGATTTACAGTCTTTGGCTATGTGTCCAACCTTTGAGCATTTATGGCACACAACACTACATTGCCTGTGATGATGAAGCTTACAACGGTTGCATTGTGGTTTATTTCCACTATAACCCGTCTTCTCCCCATCCCTGATAGCATACACCTTGGCGATCTCTTGTAAATTTGTTCGGGTGATCATTACCCTTAGACTGATCGTCCCTTTTCCTCTTATCATTCCTCCCCTTTTCTGCATTTTCAAGAACCAGTGAATCCATTAAACGTTGAGCTATTGTGATGGCCTCATGAAGATTAGTCGGGTTTGCAGCAATTACGTCATTCCTAGTAGCCAGTGGCAATCCATCTGTGTATCGCTCAATCTTGAGCGCCTCAGTTCGAACCATCTCTGGGCAAAGTAACGACAACTCTTGAAAACGACGATTGTAAGCTGTCATATCGGTACCCTTCACCTTATGGTTCCAAAACTCAATCTCTAGTTTCTTAATTTCATTTCGTGGACAGTAGGTCATAATCAACAAGGCCTTGAACTGATCCAAAGTCATAGCATAAGCCACATCACTTCCAACAAATTTGAGGTAGTTGTTCCACCAGGTTAATGCTTCGTCCTTCAAAGTAAAGGTGGCGTACTTCACCTTGGCATCTTCCTCACAATTACTAACAGTGAATATAGACTCGATTTTATCCATCCACCTCATTAACACAACAACGCCTTCGGTTAGCCCACAACTCCAAAATTCTTTGTACGTACAACCACGGTTTCTGATAGTTGGTGGAGTTCCTGCAGAGGTATTTGAGTGATTCAACCCAGCTAGGATTTCAGTAACGCACTGAGCCACAAGTTGATCAATCAGAGCTCGGTTCACAGGAGGGGTGTTAGGTGGAGTGTGACCATCGACACCCTGATCATTGACATTCTGATCTTCATTAGTTTGATTGTTGGTATTTTGGTTATCGGTATTCTGGTTGTTAATGTTTCGAACTGGATGCTGGCCACGACAACCGGTGTTGACAATAATGGGCCCTGTTCGGGTGGTCCTGGCTGGGTTTCGTCTCGGAGCCATTCATCTAAATCACAACATAAGAGAGTCATAAGATTCCAAACAACATAGTATAGCACGCAAGAAAGTGATAATCACGGGGTTGAATACCAACACAAATACCAATCACAATAATAGGAATACTATTCCGTTCACATCACAAACAATTCATGCTCAAAACCAGAATTCCAACAGTTCACATCCATGATAACATCAATAACGATACAAGGTTCCCGAAATACAATAGAATGAAATGATAACTGATCGTCATAGACGACACTGATAAAAAAAGATAACAAAGATAACTGATAAAACTAACATCTCTAACTGAGGACTCCTCAGGGATGGTACAATAGTCCCAAATCTAGGTACATCTAACCACGATCTCGACAGATCTCTCTCAAGGTAGTCTCCAGGTCTGCCATCTGTCTCCATACAGATGAGATCTCAATGCGATCTGACTCACGGTCTCTCCCGAGCTGAGCGATCACAGTCTGCTGCTCTATGACTCTATGCCAAAGGGCTTGATGCGTGGTTTTGCGACCTTACAACAGGTTTTACCTCTCGAGGGATCTCAAGAGGCTTGCAATCCCCACCAGGCAGTGTACCTGACCGATGTAGTATAGTGAAGTGGCAAGTACCGGGGGATTGATCGTTCTCTAGGGGAATAGTGTCGTTAGGATTGAAAAACTACTCTAATAGGTCTAAGGGTGAGGGAAGATTCTTTTTGTATTTTTATATTTTATGCAAAGCAAGTAAAATCTCGGGTTTGAAGGAGTGGGCGGAATTAGTTGCTAGTCAACTAACCCAAGTAGCTACAATTGCAAATAAAATAAAATAACTGAAAATGAAAAGGTCGTGGAACTTATATGGGGAGAAATGTGTTTACTTAGATTTCCTTACTCCCTAACTATCTTTTACCGGTTGATTAGTGTGTATTAATTGCGTGGATGACGGGTGTATTCTTTAATACCAATCGTGGGGTGGCGTACGTACTTCCCCAACTCTACAAGCTCCTACTTCACTCCTATGTCGAGCCGGCTAAGAAGCTCCTAACATGGGATCACTAGAATTCGCTCATGCATTAAATACAACCATACAAACCTAGTACGCATTGGTTCATGTTTCTTAAGACGTTCAAGCAAGTTACCGTATAGGAGGTTAGCCAGTTTTCTTAAGCCTAACATCGATAAACAATCATCCAATACACTTAATAACACACTAACAACTAATAATCAATAGTTAGGTTTCATTAGATCTAAGCAAACACAAGATAAATCTAGCCTAGCATGTTAATTAAAAGACAAGAACAAGATATAATCAAACAACACATAGACATGTTGAATGATTAAATGATTACTTATCTTCAATTAAACATGGGAGATCCAAGGGTATAAAAACCCTTAAAAATGGCAGAAATTCGTCTTAGGGTTTCTCCTCACAAAGTTGCACACAATGAATAAAAATTGCAAAACTATATATAGAGTTTAGTGGCTGACGGCGTCACGTTGTAGGAGGTGACGCCGTCACCTCGCCGCGGCTAGGGTTCCCGGATGGTCTTCCTGACGCCGTCCCTTTTTAGTCCTCCAAAATCCGCTCTGGCCTATCAAGGGTTGACGCCGTCAGAAATATGCTTGACGCCGTCTCTTTTTAACTTAAACCGTGATGGCCTTGATCACCTTTAAGGGTGACGCCGTCAGACTTTCCATTGTAAAACTATCTGGCGCGTCACGTGTATTTGTCATATCCACCTCTTTTGCCAAGCCATGACGCCGTCAGGAGCAATCCTTGACGCTGTCACGTGTACTTTTCCAGCAGCTTTGGAGACTTTGTCGTTTTCTTCACTTTTATGCTCCAAAAACGTCCAAAATGCTTCCTTTCCAGATTTCTTCTCCAAAGTACCTAAAATGACAAAAGGAACGATTTAGGGCAATATTTGATCAAATAAATATGATTTAGGGCTTAAATGACCCCCTAAAAGCGGTACACTTTTCGCTGCATCAAATACCCTTACACTTGAGATTTGCTTGTCCTCAAGCAAATGCGCTTTTATTCTAATCAAAATACAAGTTAGGGGTCATTTAATGCTAATATAAAAGTAATTACAACAAATAGTCGTTCCAATTTAATCATAATAAGCACGGAAATTACAAACTAGCACCTCACAAGTAGTGTTTAGATACTCACTGATGCGTGGTTTTGCGACCTTACAACAGGTTTTACCTCTCGAGGGATCTCAAGAGGCTTACAACCCCACCAGGCAGTGTACCTGACCGATGTAGTATAGTGTAGTGGTAAGTACGGGGGATTGATCGTTCTCCACAGGGAATAGTGTTCGTTAGGTATGAAAGTCTACTCTAATTAGGTCTAAAGGTTGAGGAAGATTCTTTTTATGTTTTTATATTTTTTTATGAAAGCAAGTAAAATCTCGGTTTTGAAAGAGTGGGCGGAATTAGTTGCTAGTCAACTAACCCAAATTACTACGAATGCAAATAAAATAAATAACTGAAAATAAAATGTGGTGAGAAACTTATGTGTAGAGAAATGTGTTTACTTAGATTTCCTTACTCCCTAACTATCTTTTACCGGTTAATTAGTGTGTATTAGATGCGTGGATGACGGGTGTATTCCTTAATACCATTCGTGGGGTGGCGTACTTACTTCCCCAACTCTACAAGCTCCTACTTCACTCCTATGTCGAGCCGGCTAGGAAGCTCCTAACATGGGATCACTAGAATTCGCTTGTGCATTAAATACAACCATAAAAACCTTTAGTACGCGTTTGGTTCATGTTTCTTAAGACGTTCAAGCAAGTTACCGAATAGGAAGTTAGCCAGTTTTCTTAAGCCTAACATAGATAAACAATCATCCAATACAACTAATAACACATTAACAACCAATAATCAATAGCTAGGTTTCATTAGATCTAAGCAAACACAAGATAAATTTAGCCTAACATGTTAAACAAAAGACAAGAATAAGATAAAATCAAACAACACATAGACATATTGAATGATTAATTGATAACTTATCTTCAATGTAACATGGAAGATCTCAAGGCAAAAAGCCTTGAAAAAGAGGCTGAATTCGTCTTAGGGTTTTCTCCCAAAATTCCACACACTAAGCTCTCCCTAATGACAAAAAATTAGAAAACTATATATAGATTTTTGGATCTGACGGCGTCACCTTATGGAGTGTGACGCCGTCACCTCGCCGCTTTTAGGGTTCCCGGATGACCTTCTTGACGCCGTCCCTCTTTAGCTCTTCAAAAATCCATTCTGGCTTATCAAGGCTTGACGCCGTCGAACCATGAACGTGACGCCGTCCCCTTATGATTTAAGCCGTGACGCCCTCGATCAAGTTAAAGCGTGACGCCGTCAGAATTCACATGCTATTTTCACTGGCCCGTCATGAGTAAATTTCACGTCCAACTTTTCTTGCCAAGGCATGACGCCGTCCAGAGTAAAGTCTGACGCCGTCAAGAGTAACTTTTAGCCGATTTTTGAGACTTTGCCGTTTTCTTCACTTTAATGCTCCAAAAACGTCCAAAAATGCCTCCTTTTCCAGATTTCTCCTCAAAAGTACCTAAAATGACAAAAGGAACGATTTAGGGCAATATTTGATCAAATAAATACGATTTAAGGCTTAAATGACCCCTTAAAAGCGGTACACTTTTCGCTTCATCAAATACCCTTACACTTGAGATTTGCTTGTCCTCAAGCAAATGCGCTTTTATTCTAATCAAAATACAAGTTAGGGGTCATTTAATGCTAACATAAAAGTAATTACAACAAATAATCGTTCCACTTCAATCATAATAAGCACGGAGATTACATACTAGCACCTCACAAGTAGTGTTTAGATACTCACATCTCTCAAGTGTCATCAAAATAAATCTCATAAATGAAAACGGATAATATCTCTCACTACCTGTCATAGCAAATAGATTACCATAGGCTTGGGAAAGGATCGAAAACCTCCTCCACTAGGCGTAAGCACCTAAGATAAACTATCAAAGAGGGCTTTTACATGGGTTATAACGTTAGGTGTAGGGAAAAGGAAAACACGGTTTTGTTGGATAAAGGATATTTTACTGGTGGCGAGTTAAAAATCTTGATCAATTACATGTACTATACAATGTTGCTAAGCCAAGACTCGACTCGATTTAAGCTAATGAAAGAAAATAACAAAAACATAAAACAAACATAAAATGAAACGGGATGGTAGTCCGTATGTTTTTTCTATTTTTCATTTTCTCATTTTTTTGTGTTTTTCTTGATTTTTTTTTTTTTTTTTTTTTTTTTTTTTTTTTTTTTTTTTTTTGCATACACTTTTACCCTACCATCCAAAATAATACATCATAGGGGCATTGCATCCCCTTACACTTGAATTTTTACATATCTTTACAAATACTAATCTAATGACTCGAATTAAGATAATCAAAACACTTGGAGTACTTTTAAAATATTTAGCACATATGGGGGTAATAAATAATGTTCTTCCCCATTACTCCATTACACTAGTACTTTACCCATGAGTCCCAATCGTCCCAAAACAATATGTACAAGGATATGACTCGACTTAGCAACCATGTAATCAACTAGATAATTAACTTGGGTTTAAACAAATGTTGTAACAATAATGCACTAAAAATGAGTGCATACAAGGTAGGCTAAGGCGATTTGGGTGTACATTTTAGTGGGGTGTAACAAATTCTTCCTTTAAGTAAAATGCTTAAAGGTCGAAACGAAAAGATAGGCTCTGAGGGGTGTACTAGGGGTATCGTGTACTAAAAATGAGTACAACGCAAAGGGTGTGGGAGAATTACTTGACCAATGTAGCCAAAGTAATTATAACAAAAACACAGGTGTAAAACAATGGGTTAATCCTAATGCCTCTTATCATGTAGTAAATCTAACTACACGAATGTAGTCTCACTTGTGGCTTCGGAATGGTCCTAACGCAAGTTCTAGAATCTAAGTGCTACCGGTACACACATCATAGCATAAATGCTTTTCCTACCAATTCTAGGGGCGAACCTCACATATTTGGGGTGGAAAATTTTTTTAGTGGTATGGTTTTTGTGCTAGTCATATAACTCCTATCCGTGAGACGCTCATTAAGATCAAAGTTTCACTCCTATATGTTGTAAAAAAATTTAAATTTGGCACTAAAATTACCTTAACAAGTATTTCTCTCAGTTTTATTACACATCTACTATTAAACAAACAAAAATCAAGCGCAATTGTATTTTCTAAAATCGTACTTTTACCCCCCCTTACACTTAAGATGAACATTGTCCCCAATGTTCAAGTAACAAGATGTAAAAGAAAAAAGTAAAAGAATGAAATCAAATACTCCCCTGATTCGCTCGGTGGATAATGAAATTACACGGTTAAATCTTCCTCCAAGGTAATGTAGAAGCTCCAAGACTAATGCATCGCCATAAGCTTGATTCCACATACATTTCCTTGTCCAAAATAACCTGTTAAACCTGAGAAAACAAACACGAAAACCTGCATAACATCGGCGGGAAAAATCTATATATAAGGATATAATGCTTGTGGAATGATAATTTTGCAGATTCCTGGAGATTATAAGTTGGAGATTTTAATAAAAACTTTTTATGAAAACAAAACTTTCAAAAATTTCTGGAAATTAAATTTGACGCCGTCAGGTTATAACCCCTGACGCCGTCAGAAATGACCTGACAAAAATTTTCATTTTAAGTTTCCGGAAAATTTCTGGAAAAACCTTTACCTTACTTCCTGGAAATCCTGCAAAACATCATTATGACTCGATACAAGCATTTGACTCAAACAAATACGAATATGTATGCTAATTTATTATTATTACGATTCATGTTCATTTGTGTTCTAATAAACCGATTTAGATTTCCCTTACACTTATCTTTTGCAAAATACCTTTATATGTAGTTAAGACGAAGTTAAAAACAACATAAAGCATTTTCACAAATTAGTTTTTAACATGAATCAATAATAATAAAAATTAAACACACATACGGAAAATAAAATCAAACAAACAAATAAATAAACACACAAAGCAAATAAAACAAATAAAGCTTGGGTTGCCTCCCAAGAAGCGCTTTTCTTTATTAACGAGTCTTGTAGCTAGACTCAAAGTCACTCTACCCTGTGTAAGTGAGCTCGTCATCAAGGACGTCTTTAGGGTTAAGCTTGGATTGAAGTTTCCTATTGGTTCGCTTAGTACGATATATCTTTTCAAACTTCTCTCCATCCGGGTCATACCACGTCATCTTAATATGCCATGACCCATCTCCATCTTTGGGTGGTTTATCCCAATTCCACTTATGATCATCTTCCTCACAAATCCACTTATTCATTCCTAGGTTAATTGGCAAAACTCCTAGGAAATCAATCATCTTTCTAAAAACTAGAGGGTCTTCAAATGGATCCAATTCGGTGTCCCTAGCCAAGAGTTGTTCTACCGTATGTGTTCGGTTAACAAAGTCCTCTTCTAGGTAAAATGGGCGTTGGGGTCCTATGAAGTCTCTATCAATCCAAGGTCCATATCTAGATGGTCTCCTATTTGATTCTAGCCAATGTGGTGTTGGTTCCTCACTAGTATCATAGGCATGTTTCTTAACATCATAGACTGACCAAGTATCTCCTTCTCCCACCGCTATCTTAGATTCCTTACAATCAATCATCGCACTAGCGGTCGCCAAAAATCCTCTACCTATCAACAAGGGGCATGTAGGGTCGCTAACCATATCAAGGACGTGGAAATCGGCTAAAATGGTTAGTTTTCCAATGTGCACTAACACGTCCTTAACTACTCCAACCGGGTAAGCAACACTTCCATCCGCTAAGCCTATTATCACCTCGGTTTCTTCAAGTTTTCCAAGTTTTAGAGAGGTATAGAGAGGTAACGGAAGTAGGTTAAGGCTTGATCCAAGATCGGCTAATGTGTCATAAGCCTCCGAATTATCGATCTTGCAAGGTAGAACAAATAAGCGCGGATCATCTAATTTCTTAGGTAGCTTGTTTTGAACAAAGGCGGTCCCTTTTTCGCCTAACTTGAGCTTCTTCTCATCCAACTCATCATCAACCGGACTTTCAAGGTGGAGCTCCTTGAATTCGTCGTCAAGGTTTTGAGTGGGAGGTGTTTCAATTATGTTGTTGACCAATTTGGATGTCATAACTTCTTGGTCATTTGGAACGACTTGGGTTTGTTTGAAACACGTGCTCATGGAATTGACCGAATAATATTGTGGACAAGAACTAGGGGACGAAACCGATGAAATAGCGTTGACGTTTAGTTTCGGGTTCTTGACCGTGTTGCTAGGGAGTGCTCCCATTTCTCGGTCATTGAGGGCTTTCAACAAGGTGTCAATCTTATCGGTCATCTCGCTTTGTTTTTGTTTGAAATCGGCTTCAAACTTGGCTAAACGAGCTTCTTGAGATGCCATAAATTAGACATCAATCCTTCAAAGTTATCGGTACTACCATTGCCGGAAGGATTGTTGTTGAAAGTACGGTTCGAGTTGGAACCGCTTGATTGGAAACGATTAGGTGGGTTGGAAGAATTGGTTTGTTGTGTGTTTTGGTTTTGTTTCCACATAAGGTTCGGGTGATTTTTCCATGAGGGGTTGTATGAATCACCGTAATGGTTTGGCTCGGGTTTGAAAGTGTACCACTTGTCTCCCGCTCCGTCGGTACGCGAGGATGCGTAGTCCACAAAAGCTTGTTCGGGGAGTTCCATGCAATCACGAGTGTCGTGGGGACCACTACATAATTCACATGAAGAAGTGATTTTGTTCACTTGGCTTGAAGGTTTAGGAGCCTCGTAGGATTTCATGAGAAACTTGACTTGGTCTTCAAGTTCTATGATCCTACGGTCGGAAGTGCTTGAATTATTCGAAGGCAAAGATATTGCCTTGACCGTTTTATTCAAATCACGGGGATCACTCCAACTTTCGTTGTCATAAAGAGCAAGATCCTCTAGGAGAGCCCATGATTGTTCCGCACTTAGATCACGTAGCTTGCCACCGGCCGATTGGTCAATGGTTTGCCTCGTGGAGAGATTGATATGGTCATAGAAGATTTGGACTTGGAGCCAAAGTTCTATGCCATGGTGAGGGACTTTTTGGAGTAAGTCCTTGAATCGAGTCCATGTCTCGTAGAGAGTTTCGCCTTGACGTTGTTGGAACATCAAGATATCATTCCTTAGCTTGGTAGTTCTTCCCGGTGGGAAAAACTGAGCAAGGAAACGAGTGGTGAGATCATCCCAAGAGGTGATGGATCCTGCGGGTTGACGTTTAGCCACTGACTAGCTTGGTCCCGCAAAGAGAATTGGAAGAGACGCAATCGGGTCGTCTCTCGAGTGGCAACATCAAGGTCTATAGAATCAACGATTTTAAGAAAGTCCTTGAGATGTTGATTAGGATCTTCAGAACGAAGTCCATGGAATGCGCATCCGCTTTGCACCAACCGGATGGTGTCGGATCGCAAGGGTGTGATATTGGCTCCTTGAGTGAGCTCAATGGTGTTTCGATAGCCATGGTGGCTAGGACGGGAATACTCTCCTAAAGTACGGGCTCTAGGAGGTGGTGGTGGTTGTTGTGGTGGTGGGTTGTGGGGGTTAAGGATATTACCATCTTCCATGATGTCGGATGGTAATGATTACGAACAAAGACACGAAGAAAATAGATAGACTAAAGAAAACCTAGAAAAATAAAATAAAAATCTCACTAGAAAGGAATCTAGTGAGTAGACCTAATAGAAATAAAAATTCAACCTAAACAATAACTATTCCCCGGCAGCGGCGCCAAAAACTTGATTCGTGGTTTTGCGACCTTACAACAGGTTTTACCTCTCGAGGGATCTCAAGAGGCTTACAACCCCACCAGGCAGTGTACCTGACCGATGTAGTATAGTGTAGTGGTAAGTACGGGGGATTGATCGTTCTCCACAGGGAATAGTGTTCGTTAGGTATGAAAGTCTACTCTAATTAGGTCTAAAGGTTGAGGAAGATTCTTTTTATGTTTTTATATTTTTTTATGAAAGCAAGTAAAATCTCGGTTTTGAAAGAGTGGGCGGAATTAGTTGCTAGTCAACTAACCCAAATTACTACGAATGCAAATAAAATAAATAACTGAAAATAAAATGTGGTGAGAAACTTATGTGTAGAGAAATGTGTTTACTTAGATTTCCTTACTCCCTAACTATTTTTACCGGTTAATTAGTGTGTATTAGATGCGTGGATGACGGGTGTATTCCTTAATACCATTCGTGGGGTGGCGTACTTACTTCCCCAACTCTACAAGCTCCTACTTCACTCCTATGTCGAGCCGGCTAGGAAGCTCCTAACATGGGATCACTAGAATTCGCTTGTGCATTAAATACAACCATAAAAACCTTTAGTACGCGTTTGGTTCATGTTTCTTAAGACGTTCAAGCAAGTTATCGAATAGGAAGTTAGCCAGTTTTCTTAAGCCTAACATAGATAAACAATCATCCAATACAACTAATAACACATTAACAACCAATAATCAATAGCTAGGTTTCATTAGATCTAAGCAAACACAAGATAAATTTAGCCTAACATGTTAATCAAAAGACAAGAATAAGATAAAATCAAACAACACATAGACATATTGAATGATTAATTGATAACTTATCTTCAATGTAACATGGAAGATCTCAAGGCAAAAAGCCTTGAAAAAGAGGCTGAATTCGTCTTAGGGTTTTCTCCCAAAATTCCACACACTAAGCTCTCCCTAATGACAAAAAATTAGAAAACTATATATAGATTTTTGGATCTGACGGCGTCACCTTATGGAGTGTGACGCCGTCACCTCGCCGCTTTTAGGGTTCCCGGATGACCTTCTTGACGCCGTCCCTCTTTAGCTCTTCAAAAATCCATTCTGGCTTATCAAGGCTTGACGCCGTCGAACCATGAACGTGACGCCGTCCCCTTATGATTTAAGCCGTGACGCCCTCGATCAAGTTAAAGCGTGACGCCGTCAGAATTCACATGCTATTTTCACTGGCCCGTCATGAGTAAATTTCACGTCCAACTTTTCTTGCCAAGGCATGACGCCGTCCAGAGTAAAGTCTGACGCCGTCAAGAGTAACTTTTAGCCGATTTTTGAGACTTTGTCGTTTTCTTCACTTTTATGCTCCAAAAACGTCCAAAAATGCTTCCTTTTCCAGATTTCTTCTCCAAAGTACCTAAAATGACAAAAGGAACGATTTAGGGCAATATTTGATCAAATAAATACGATTTAGGGCTTAAATGACCCCCTAAAAGCGGTACACTTTTCGCTTCATCAAATACCCTCACATCTCTCAAGTGTCATCAAAATAAATCTCATAAATGAAAACGGATAATATCTCTCACTACCTGTCATAGCAAATAGATTACCATAGGCTTGGGAAAGGATCGAAAACCTCCTCCACTAGGCGTAAGCACCTAAGATAAACTATCAAAGAGGGCTTTTAAACGGGTTATAACGTTAGGTGTAGGGATATGATAAACACGGTTTTGTTGGATAAGGGATATTTTACTGGTGGCGAGTTAAAGATCTTGATTAATTACATGTACAATATGGCGTTGCTAAGCCAAGACTAGACTCGACTTAAGCTAATGAAAGAAATAACAAAAAGATAAAATAAATGAAACGGGATGGTAGTCCGTATGTTTTTTCTACTTTTCTTTTTCTCATTTTTTTTTTGTATTTTTCTTTATTTTTTTGATTTTTTTTATTTTTTTTATTTTTTATTTTTTTTTATTTTTTTTTTATTTTATTTTTTTTTGCATACACTCTTGCCCTACCATCCAAAATAATACATCGTAGGGGCATTGTATTCCCCTTACACTTGAACTTTTACATAACTTTACAAATAATTATTCTAATGACTCGAATTAAGATAATCGAAACACTTGGAGTGCTTTTAAAATATTTTGCACATATGGGGGTAATAATGTTGTTCTTCCCCATTACTCCATTACACTAGTACTTTACCCATGAGTCCCAATCGTTCCAAAACAATATGTACAAGGATATGACTCGACTTAGCAACCATGTAATCAATTAGATAATTAACTAAGGGTTTAAAAAAATGTTGTCACAATAATGCACTAAAAATGAGTGCATACAAGGTAGGCTAAGGCGATTTGGGTGTACATTTAAGTGGGGTGTAAACAAATTCTTCCTTTAAGTAAAATGCTTAAAGTTAGAAACGAAAAGATAGGCTCTGAGGGGTGTACTTGGGGTATCGTGTACTAAAAATGAGTACAACGCAAAGGGTGTGGGAGAATTACTTGACCAATGTAGCCAATGTAATTATAACAAAAACACAGGTGTAAAACAATGGGTTAATCCTAATGCCTCTTATCATGTAGTAAATCTAACTACACGAATGTAGTCTCACTTGTGGCCTCGGAATGGTCCTAACGCAAGTTCTAGAATCTAAGTGCTACCGGTACACACATCATAGCATAAATGCTTTTCCTACCAATTCTAGGGGCGAACCTCACATATTTGGGGGTGGAAAATTTTTTAGTGGTACGGTTTTTGTGCTAGTCATATAACTCCTATCCGTGAGACACTCATTAAGATCAAAGTTTCACTCCTATATGTTGTAAAAAATTTTAAATTTGGCGCTAAAATTACCCTAACAGGTGTTTCTCTTAGTTTTATTACACATCTACCATCAAACAAACAAAAATCAAGTGCAATAGCATTCTCTAAAGTATCGTACTTTACCCCCCCTTACACTTAAGATGAACATTGTCCCCAATGTTCAAATAACAAGATGTAAAAGTAAATAAGGTAAAAGAATGAAATCAAATACTCCCCTGATTCGTTTGGTGGATAAAGAGGTAACATGGTTAGATCTTCTTCCAAGGTAATGTAGAAGCTCCAAGACTAAGGCATCGCCAAAAGCTAGATTCCACATACATCTCCTTGTCCAAAATAACCTGTTAAACCTGAGAAAACAAACACGAAAACCTGCATAACATCGGCGGGATAAATCTATATAAGGATATAATGCTTGTGGAATGATAATTTTGCAGATTCCTGGAGTTTATAAGTTAGAGATTTAATAAAAACTTTTTATGAAAACAAAACTTTCAAAAATTTCAGAAAATTAAAACCTGACGCCGTCAGGGTGTAAGGCCTGACGCCGACAGAAATGATCTGACAGAATTCTCATGTTAAGTTTCCGGAAAATTTCTGGAAAAACCTATACCTTACTTCCTGGAATTCCTGCAAAACATCATTATGACTCGATACAAGCATTTGACTCAAACAAATACTAATATGTATGTTAATTTAATATTGTTATGATTCATGTTCATTTGTTCTAATAAACCGATTTGGATTTCCCTTACACTTATCTTTTGCAAAATACCTTTATATGTAGTTAAGACGAAGTTAAAAACAAGATAAAGCATTTTCACAATTTAGTTTTTTAACATGAATCAATAATAATAAAAATTTAACACACATACGGAAGCAAATAAAATCAAACAAACAAATAAATAAACACACAAAGCAAATAAAGCTTGGGTTGCCTCCCAAGAAGCGCTTTTCTTTATTAACGAGTCTTGTAGCTAGACTCAAAGTCCCTTTTTGGGTTGCCTCCCAAGAAGCGCTTTTCTTTATTAACGAGTCTTGTAGCTAGACTCAAAGTCCTTCTACCCTATTTAAGTGAGCTCGTCATCGAGGACGTCTTTAGGGTTAAGCTTGGATTGAAGTTTCCTATTGGTCCGCTTAGTACAATATATCTTTTCAAACTTCTCTCCATCCGGGTCATACAATGTCATCTTAAATGCCATGACCCATCTCCATCTTTGGGTGGTTTGTCCCAATCCCACTTATGATCATCGTCCTCACAAGTCCACTTATTCATCCCTAGGTTAATTGGCAAAACTCCTAGGAAATCAATCATCTTCCTAAAAACTAGAGGGTCTTCAAATGGATCCAATTCGGTGTCCCTAGCCAAGAGTTGTTCTACCGCATGTGTTCGGTTCACAAAGTCCTCTTCTAGGTAAAATGAGCGTTGGGGTCCTATGAAGTCTCTATCGATCCAAGGTCCATATCTAGATGGTCTCCTATTTAATTCTAACCAATGGGGTGTTGGTTCATCACTAGTATCATAGGCATGTTTCTTCACATCATAGACTGACCAAGTATCACCTTCTCCTACCGCTATCTTAGATTCTTTACAATCAATCATAGCACTAGCGGTCGCCAAAAATCCTCTACCTATCAACAAGGGGCATGTAGGGTCGCTAACCATATCAAGGACGTGGAAATCAGCTAAAATGGTTAGTTTTCCTATGTGTACTAACACGTCCTTGACTACTCCAACCGGGTAAGCAACACTCCCATCCGCTAAGCCTATTATCACCTCGGTTTCTTCTAGTTTTCCTAGTTTTAGAGAGGTGTAGAGAGGTAACGGAAGTAGGTTAAGGCTTGATCCAAGATCGGCTAATGTGTCATAAGCCTCCGAATTACCGATCTTGCAAGGTAGAACAAATAAGCCCAGATCATCTAACTTCTTAGGTAGCTTGTTTTGAACGAAGGTGGTCCCTTTTTCGCCTAACTTGAGCTTCTTCTCATCCAACACATCAATAACCGGACTTTCAAGGTGGAGCTCCTTGAATTCATTGTCAAGGTTTTGAGTGAGAGGTGTTTCAACTATGTTGTTGACCAATTTGGATATCATAACTTCTTGGTCATTTTGAACGACTTGGGTTTGTTTGAAACACGAGCTCATGGAATTGACCGAATAATATTGTGGACAAGAACTAGGAGACGAAACCGACGAGATGGCGTTGACGTTTAGTTTCGGGTTCTTGACTGTGTTGCTAGGGAGTGCTCCCATTTCTCGGTCATTGAGGGCTTTCAACAAAGTGTCAATCTTATTGGTCATCTCGCTTTGTTTTTGTTTGAAATCGGCTTCAAACTTGGCCAAACGAGCTTCTTGAGATGCCATAAATTGGGACATCAATCCTTCAAAGTTATTGGTACTACCATTGCTGGAAGGATTGTTGTTGAAAGTACGGTTCGAGTTGGAACCGCTTGATTGGAAACGATTAGGTGGGTTGGAAGAATTGGTTTGTTGTGCGTTTTGGTATTGGTTTTGTTTCCACCTAAGGTTTGGGTGATTTTTCCATGAGGGGTTGTATGAATCACCGTAGGGGTTTGGCTCGGGTTTGAAAGTGTACCACTTGTCTCCCGCTCCGTCGGTACGCGAGGATGCGTAGTCCGCAAAAGCTTGTTCGGGGAGTTCCACGCAATCACGAGTGTCGTGGGGACCACTACATAATTCACATGAAGAAGTGATTTTGTTCACTTGGCTTGAAGGTTTAGGAGCCTCGTAGGATTTCATAAGAATCTTGACTTGGTCTTCAAGTTCTATGATCCTATGGTCGGAAGTGCTTGAATTGTTCGAAGGCAAAGATATTGCCTTGACCGTTTTATTCAAATCACGGGGATCACTCCAACTTTCGTTGTCATAAAGAGCAAGATCTTCTAGGAGAGCACATGATTGTTCCGCACTTAGATCACGTAGCTTACCGCCGGCCGATTGGTCAATGGTTTGCCTCGTGGAGAGATTGATATGGTCATAGAAGATTTGGACTTGGAGCCAAAGTTCTATGCCATGGTGAGGGACTTTTTGGAGTAATTCCTTGAATCGAGTCCATGCCTCGTAGAGGGTTTCGCCTTGACGTTGTTGGAACATCAAGATATCATTCCTTAGCTTGGTAGTTCTTCCTGGTGGGAAAAACTGAGCAAGGAAACGAGTGGTGAGATCATCCCAAGAGGTGATGGATCCTGCGGGTAGACGCTCTAGCCATTGACTAGCTTGGTCCCGCAGAGAGAATTGAAAGAGACGCAGTCGGGTCGTCTCTCGAGTGGCAACATCAAGGTCTATGGAATCAACGATTTTGAGAAAGTCCTTGAGATGTTGATTAGGATCTTTGGAACGAAGTCCATGGAATGCGCATCCGCTTTGCACCAACCGGATGGTGTCGGATCGCAAGGGAGTGACATTGGCTCCTTGAGTGAGCTCAATGGTGTTTCGATAGCTATGGTGGCTAGGACGAGATTAGTCTCCTAAGGTACGGGCTCTAGGAGGTGGGTGTTGTTGTGGTGGTGGGTTGTTGGGATCAAGGATATTACCACCTTCCATGATGTCGGATGGTAATGGTTACGAACAAAGAAACGAAGAAAAAAGATAGACTAAAGAAAAACTAGAAAAATAAAATAAAAATCTCACTAGAAAGGAATCTAGTGAGTAGACCTAATAAAATAAAAATTCAACCTAAACAATAACTATTCCCCGGCAACGGCACCAAAAACTTGATGCGTGGTTTTGCGACCTTACAACAGGTTTTACCTCTCGAGGGATCTCAAGAGGCTTGCAATCCCCACCAGGCAGTGTACCTGACCGATGTAGTATAGTGAAGTGGCAAGTACCGGGGGATTGATCGTTCTCTAGGGGAATAGTGTCGTTAGGATTGAAAAACTACTCTAATAGGTCTAAGGGTGAGGGAAGATTCTTTTTGTATTTTTATATTTTATGCAAAGCAAGTAAAATCTCGGGTTTGAAGGAGTGGGCGGAATTAGTTGCTAGTCAACTAACCCAAGTAGCTACAATTGCAAATAAAATAAAATAACTGAAAATGAAAAGGTCGTGGAACTTATATGGGGAGAAATGTGTTTACTTAGATTTCCTTACTCCCTAACTATCTTTTACCGGTTGATTAGTGTGTATTAATTGCGTGGATGACGGGTGTATTCCTTAATACCAATTGTGGGGTGGCGTACGTACTTCCCCAACTCTACAAGCTCCTACTTCACTCCTATGTCGAGCCGGCTAAGAAGCTCCTAACATGGGATCACTAGAATTCGCTCATGCATTAAATACAACCATATAAACCTAGTACGCATTGGTTCATGTTTCTTAAGACGTTCAAGCAAGTTACCGTATAGGAGGTTAGCCAGTTTTCTTAAGCCTAACATCGATAAACAATCATCCAATACACTTAATAACACACTAACAACTAATAATCAATAGTTAGGTTTCATTAGATCTAAGCAAACACAAGATAAATCTAGCCTAGCATGTTAATTAAAAGACAAGAACAAGATATAATCAAACAACACATAGACATATTGAATGATTAAATGATTACTTATCTTCAATTAAACATGGGAGATCCAAGGGTATAAAAACCCTTAAAAATGGCAGAAATTCGTCTTAGGGTTTCTCCTCACAAAGTTGCACACAATGACTAAAAATTGCAAAACTATATATAGAGTTTAGTGGCTGACGGCGTCACGTTGTAGGAGGTGACGCCGCGGCTAGGGTTCCCGGATGGTCTTCCTGACGCCGTCCCTCTTTAATCCTCCAAAATCCGCTCTGGCCTATCAAGGGTTTACGCCGTCTCTCTTTAACTTAAACCGTGATGGCCTTGATCACCTTAAAGGGTGACGCCGTCAGACTTTCCATTGTAAAACTCTCTGGCGCGTCACGTGTATTTGTCATATCCACCTCTTTTGCCAAGCCATGACGCCGTCAGGAGCAATCCTTGACGCCGTCATGTGTACTTTTCCAGCAGCTTTGGAGACTTTGTCGTTTTCTTCACTTTTATGCTCCAAAAACGTCCAAAATGCTTCCTTTTCCAGATTTCATCTCCAAAGTACCTAAAATGACAAAAGGAACGATTTAAGGCAATATTTGATCAAATAAATACGATTTAGGGCTTAAATGACCCCCTAAAAGCGGTACACTTTTCGCTTCATCAGGGCTCTATCAGTATCTCGCGCAGTCATGAAACCTCTCTACAAATCTCTAAACGCATCACGGCAATCCAACAAGTCACGTCTCAATGACGTGGTCCTACCATACAATACCCCCACATCTCTCGCAGTCTCTCCAAATCTCGCTGCTGATACACCCACTAATCGATCAGTTATCTGACTGATCCTCTCTTGGTGGGTGGTGATCTGCTCCTAAATCTGACCCATCTCCCCATGGGCTGCTGCCTCTCAGGCAACCTCTGATGGGGTGTCTGGGGCTGGTGGACTCTTTGGCCCAGGTGAGTGAGGAGGTGAGACCAGCTCGAAAGACTGCTCTTGTGAATCAGGCTCAGGCATGTACCAGGGGGAGCCTGGTCTAGGTGAGTGCACTAAAGGTGCAGGACTCTGATCTGGTGGGATGGCCTCATCTGGGTTAACCTCCTCCTTCTCCCGAGGTTCCTCCTCAGGGTCAACGTCCTCATCCCCATCCACATCCTCATCCTTTGAGTATGGGTCACTAAAATAACGTCTATGTGGGGCAGGTGAGTCATGAGATGATGGAGTAGGTGATCCAGGTCTTTGTTAGGAATATAAATATTCATATGAAGGTTCGGTCACCCCGAGCATCTAATTAGCATTTATATAGCTCGTAGGCTTATATATATTTGTTTAGAATTATTAGTAATATTAGTATTAGCTTAGTCGTATTTATATTTGTGGAGTGGGTCGGGGCTTTCCCCACTGTCAGCTCACTCCACAGCCCACTAGGGGCACCAATATGTAGTAAGTATAAATACCCCTTCCCACACTAGGGAAGGGTTGGAACTTCACTTCATTCTAAGCTAATATACACATAGTTTTCTCTCACTAGAAGTTCCCACTTTCTCTCTCTAGTTCATATCTATTCGATCCATCTAAAGGCCTCAAACAAGTGTTTCTTGCATTGTGAATACCCTACAATTGGTATCAAGAGCCATGGTTAGGTCCATGAGAGTTGGTATTCACGGATTTGTGTAGTTTTTGAGGTTTTTTGGTTCGATTTGTTAAGTTACATTTATTTCATTTTGTGTTTTGTTTAGTGATTAAAAGTTGTTATACCTTGTACTTTCTAGCTTAGGAATAGTATAAGAGTAGTATTTAGTGCTTGGATTCACAGATTTAAGGTTTGTGTGGTGTTTTTGGGTGATTCGAGTGTTTTTCTTTCAAGTGTTCTTGAATGCGGTTTGTGTATTTTGGACGATCTTGAACGCGGTTTGTGTCACATCGGGTACGCGGTTTGTCTTATTACTAGTTTAGGCAAAAGGACAAACAGCATTGAAAGTGACGGGTTTGGAAGTTTGTGCCAACGCGGTTTGTCTCTTAGGCGCATACGCGGTTTGTGTCTACGCGGTTTGTCTCTGCAGCGTGAACTCGGTTTGTGTCAACGCGGTTTGTATCTACAGCGTGAACTCGGTTTGTGTCTACGCGGTTTGTCTCTGCAGCGTGAACTCGGTTTGTGTCTACGCGGTTTGTCTCTGAGGTGTGTATGCGGTTTGTGTCTACGCGGTTTGTCTCTGCAACGTGCATGCGGTTTGTGTCTACGCGGTTTGTCTCTAAGACGTGCATGCGGTTTGTGTCTACGCGGTTTGTCTAGGCGGTTTGTATCCAAAGTTGACTTTTTACGTCAAAACTTCAAACGGCCATAACTTTTGAACCGTAACTCCGTTTTGTAAAATCCAGCGAAAGAATCTATTTCTCGGTTTAAATCATAGAATTGTAAAATCCCGTGCACGGTTACATCATGTCTACTACTTCAGATTCCTTAATATCTGAGGTACTCAAGTTGTACGACACATATGATAACCAAATGATTTCCAATTCTGGACAACAAATGTACGTGTGTGATTCTGATAATACCAATGTGGAATCTTCGTGCCCGAAATCACAAGAGAAAGAGCTTCATCAGTCACTTATGCTGTTTAATGCAAAGGAAAGTCGCATCGAATGTTTTCGTCTACTTCATTCACATCTCAAGGTTCTGTTTGATAAATCTGAATACGTGATGGGTTACACACGGGCTTTCACAGCACTCTTTGGTCAAGATGTTCATGATTTCACAGTCGAAATGACTCTATATTTAGATCAACTCGAACAACAACTTGACAAAGAAGAATTCTCTGAAGCAAGATCCAGAGCAGCTTTCAGTGTGATCAATAACCAACTCCAGGTGTTCATTGACTCGCAATACACTGAGGACTATGACTATGACAGTCAGATGACAAAAGGGTGTTTTGCTAATTACACTGGATTCGAGGTTGACGTGTTCAGAGTTACATTACTACAATTGATGAGTAATGTTAATGGGTTTATTGATGAAAGGGCTAAACAAATGGGGAATGGAACAAGATCAGACAAGTTTGATGATGGTGACAGCACAGGAGGTGATTTCACAATATGTGAGAATGCAGCCTACGTACCTGAAAATCACCAAGCACAATCTGCTGTGGTACATCTGTCTTATCTAGATAATGCTCTTTCTAATGAACAACAACATACTGATCATCTTAAACTTACTTATGACACATATCTGTTGGAAAAGACTGATAGCAATATTACCTCTGATTCAACAAATATGAGTCATAAGGGGGGAGAAATTGATCAGGATGCTGAACATGAACATGATAATACGTCGAGTTCTTTGCCTACGGCTGAGTTTTTCAAATCAAATGATATGGTTGAAAAAGAAGTTTATAATGAACTTTCAAAAAGATTTTTAAGCTTGAAAAACATTGTATTGATCTTGAAATCTCAATGCAACAAAAGAAAGAAAGTCTTCAAAATAAACTACCATGTAAAAACCCGGAATTTCCTGAATTCCTTGAATTTTTTATGATAAATGATTTGAAAGCTCAGCTAGAAGCCAAAAACTTAACGATCAAAAACCTGAAAAACAGATTGGCTGAGATGCGTGACATATGTAATGAAGTTAAGACTAAACATGACAATGATGTTATTGCAACAAATAATGCAGAATTAGATCATAAAGTGACTGAATTGTTTAAGGAAAATGAGTCTTTAAAAATTCATTGCAAAGAACTGAGTGATACAATCAAAGAATCGAAAACTAAGAATGTAGAGCAAATTACCTCTTTGATTGCCAAAAATGATGAATTCAAGGCTCAACTTCAGGAAAAGGGTTTTGCGATTGCATCATTGAAAAACGAATTGAGAAAATTGAATGGAAATGGTGTGAACACTAAGTTTGCAAAACCATCAATCTTGGGGAAACCACCACTTAGGAACCAATCAGTTGTTAGACAACTGACAGCGTTTAGATCTGAACGGTTAAATGTTTCAAAAACACGGTTTGCCTCCCAAGTTGATGCGGAAAAAGTTTTGTCAAAACCAGTCACTTCACAGTCTAGACCTAGTGAAAAGGAATATGCTGTTGCAAAACCACATCACATGAGTGCATCTAGTTCTTCTAGGATTAGTTCAACGCGTGTGTCATAAAGACATTGTTCTTAATCAAAACCTAGTGGACGCTAAGAAAAACACACATGAAAAGACTAGGAATTTGCCTGTTTCTAAGAGTAGTTGCGTGCCAATTAAGGCAATTCCCGTAGCCGATCACTCTAAGAACCCTAGATCTTTTTCTGATTCCAAACACTTTGTTTGCTCGACTTGTCAGAAATGTGTTTTTAATGCAACCCATGATGTTTGTATAACAAAATTCCTGAAGGAAGTGAATGCTCGTGCTAAGGTTCAATCCTCTAAGACTAGAAACAACAACAAGCCCGTAGAACCAAAGAGTCATACTCAGAAACCTGGTAGGCAGATCGCTGTAGGACAAAGGTCTTCTCTAAACAAGTCCTCCACTGTACGTGAGAAACCACACACTCCTAGATCTTGCCTTAGGTGGATACCGACGGGTAGAACTTTTAAGATTGTTGGTCTTAGATGGATACCTATTCGAAAGATGTTCACTAAGTGCGAAACCAAGGTTGACAGTGCAACCCCAAATGGCTCAACTGCTGATATCACTAACCCATATAAATGCAAACAAACTCTTAATGTCAATGCAGGAAGTCTTTACTTAAGTGCAGGTACATCGTTCCCTCCTATTAAGGAAAGACTCAGGGTTTGGGTGCCGAAAAGAGTGATATCTCATGATGTAGGGGTTCAAACAATTCAAGCTTGATGAACATCAATGACTATGACGTCTGTACACGTCAGTGCAGGCCTCGCTCTTCATCATAATGACGTCTGAATACATCAGTTCAGGCCTCGTTCTTCAAAGAAAAGAAAAGTGTACGCTTGAGTGCACTTTATCTTCAAAAGAAGAGGAATCTTCTTATTTATGGCCATTCTCATCAACAAGTTTCATGCTCTTTCCGTGCTTATTCAGTCTTCAAGTGGATCGGCGCATATTGGAGTATATTTTTATTCACGTATTCAACCAAAAATTGCAGTTGACAGGCATATGCAATTTTTGAGGGGGGGAAAGGGTGAATATTAATCTACATGTTGGTTGATGATTGAGAAATGGTCATACGACTCCTGAATACGTCAGTTCAGGAGTCGTGCAAACCATGTTTCTCCAACACTACTTCTTCCGTCTATCAAGGTGTTGAAGAACATGGTCATGGAATGCTAATCGACATAGTCTCACGGGTTGGTACAATCAGCAACAATGGGTTTCTAGTCAATGCTTCATGTACACGTCATCAGGCTACATGTACACATCATGATGATGATTCCGATTAATCGTAACCATCATGGGGGAGAGAAATGTGTACACCAAGGACGCACAACAGGTTCACGTGATCGGGCTTAATCATTTATTCCGGTGTTGATAACCGCAGAGATGATCAGTGGTTCAACTTGTTACCTTGGTATTTACGTTTCACTGTTACGTCATGGGCTGATTAATCGTAACCATCAGGGGAGATAGAATGTGTATATCAAGGACGCACAACAGGTTCACGTGATCAGGGCTTAATATCCAAGGATGGATACATACTATAGATGATCAGTGGTTCACCTTGTTACTTTGGTGTTATACTCAAGACTGAAGAAGGTCGAGTCGTCAGTCTATTCTACATTCTCTGTTGGGAGTTATCTTCTCATGTGTATGCTGCGGGCTGATGGGTTACATGTAAGGTTACTGGAAGGCATTTGGTGAGATAAAGATGATTGGTATTCTGTTCCTCCACATTGGGCAATCTTGAAGAAGGTCGAGTCTACAGTCTTCTCTACATTCAAAAAAAAATGTTGAGCTCTTTTCTTACAACTTGAGTTTTAACTTAATCCCATGACAGTTCTTGTTTGATGAGTTGTGGAGTTAAGTTAGGTTCAAGTTGTTCTGTAGTTTAAGGTTAGGTCCAACTTGATTTTAACCTAATCTCATGACAGTTCTTGTTTGATGAGTTGTGAGGTTAAGCTAGATTTCAGTTGAGGCTCAACTTAAACTACCAAAAAGATGCCTAAGGTTTTTGACGAAGTCACTCTAGGACGGGAGTGTTAGAAGATTAAAGACGGCATGCATTTGGTTATCAAAAGACTTCTTCATATTTCGGGCGTTCATCCAAAGTCTTCTTCCTATTATGGGTGATCGTCAGAGGTTGTCAGATTGGGGGAGAGCACTAATTAGGGGAGAGTGAAAAGCCAGAATCATTCCCTGATTGAAAGTGCTCACATTGCTCTTCAGCAAGTCAAGTGATGAATGCGGTGAAGATTCAGAATGCTGAGGAGTAATGGTTTCTGGTTCGTATCCTTGTACATATATACTTATTCACATTTTATACCATCTTGTAAATAGATATATAGATATCCTGCAATTTGTAAATAGAGAAACGTAAAACCAGAAAAACCATAAAAATTAAAAAAATTAGAAAATACCAAAAATAGTTTCACCTAGGCATGTCTTCTGTTTATCGATAACATTTACGGACTTAGAAATGTCATTCAATAATGGCACGGGTCTTTAAATGAAGCTCGAGCAGAAGTTAAAATGGATGGTTAAAACATGTCTAAATGGCTTGCTATTACTTTAGATAGCAACCCGCGCTTCATACTGGGGAAAGCACGTCGCCAAAAAGACGGTTGTTCCTCCAACTGGGTGATGTTCACCTGGGCATGGATTACTTTATATCCATGTTTCTTCGATTTGATGTACGTTTCAGTGCATCATTTCTTGAAAAAGAAGAGAAGTCTTCTTTGCATACAAATAGTTTTCATTCTATGATTCTTCTGAAAATTATTTGTGAGACACTTGGTGAATATGTGTTGTATGAAATTTGTTTATACTTGGATTATTCATAAAATTTGTCACTCAATCAACGACTGCAAAACCTCATGACAGTTCTTGTTTGATGAGTTGTGGGGTTAAGCTTGATTTTAGTTGAGGTTCAACTAGAATACGGGTCATTGATTGAGGGGGAGAGTGAATTCAAATTTTATATCATCAAACGGGTTTCTTGATTAAATCATACTTGTTAGAAAAGGTTTTGCAGTTAATGGGGTATTAGTTGAAGAGGATATTGCTTAAATATATCAATTAACCAAGTGTGTTAGTTGCTAGAAAGTTAGGACATTATGTGCAATTTGCTTGTAGTATCCTAGCTTCATATAACTAGAAGGTTCATTTGTATCTCTTTGGAATCCTCGTTTAATCCCCTAGATACATTAAAACTCAAAATCTGAAAGAAGTTAGAAAACCCGATGTGTTTGATGTTCTTGAATACTCCACTTGCATTTGTATGATCTAAATGAATGAGTTTCAAATGTTGTTTGTCTCTGCTGCTTAATGGTTGTTGATATTGTGCATATGTTCTCAGGATTCGCTTAGGTAGATTGCTATTATGTTAGAATCATGTTCCTAAGATCCTGAATTAAATATTGAAATCTGTGTGAATTGCCATGTTCATGATTGCTAATTGCTCTTCATGCTAGATAGTGGTTTGACGAAGTTCCTGATTATGGTCTGATTATAAGATGAACTTGGTTTTATAATGTGGCAAGCTGCTGAAGGGTAGCTATTAAGGAATAGTGTATCTGTATGCATGTATATCTGTGTTGATATTCTTATGCAGATTCCATAGCCAAAATGAATGTGCCAGTTCCCATTCTAACCATTTAATCAGACGTTCAAATTCTATTGATTGGCTCGAAATTCACCACGACAACAACATCGGCAACAACAACAACAACAACACCTTCACCTCCACCACCATCATTTCAACAAAGAAGTACTTACTCGGATCTCGCCAAGAGGGGATCGAAAATACTTGAGAAGATTTGTTGGTGGATGGATGATTGATGTTGACCACTGACTCACTCAGAAAAACGGATGATCACATCATCTGCGCAAAAAGGTCAATATCATTTGTGTCATATAAGTTATATTGTGCAAAATGAGCAGTGAATCTCCCTCTTAGATTAAGGGGGAGCAAAGTATGTTTCATCATCAGAACATGTTAAACCTGACCACATTTTCTCCCATGTTTTCTAAATTATTTAAATCAATTGGGATCACAAATCTCAAAAGGTTTGAAATTTTTGATCGGGGGAGAGAATGTGATTTAAATATGAAACCTGATGAAAATGTGATGTTTTGGACTTAAATGTAAGCTCTCCCATATGTGCTAAACTCTTTCGTATATCGATGCACATATTGAGGGGGAGCGAATTGACAAAAAGGATTTGGCATGCATCTTATGTGAGCACGGCTCAGACTTCACCAATGAATTGACGAAACTTGAACTGTCATCAATCGAAAGGATACGTCTTGGCCGGGTAATAATTTCAAGCTGGTCTAACCAGTGATGTAAGCGTGTCTCGAAAAAGATGTATCTGAGTAGAGTGTACCATTTCGAGAAACTTTCTGTGGACTTGACCAGGCCGGGTAATAATTTCAAGCTAGTCTAACTAGTGATGTAAGCGTGTCTCGAATCGGTCATGTTCACTGAAAGTGGATCAATTCAAAAAGTGCGAGCTCTACCTAACATGTGCAAATTTATAAAACTATCACTCGAGCACATGTTGAGGGGGAGCATTTGAAAAATATAAAACTCTCAAGTGTTTGCAAAAATGTGTTTCAGAATCATGAACACTTTGAGAGATTTTTCAAGGATTTGGTTTTATGGCAATCGTGGAAGAATACCAAAGACCGACCATTTTAATTAATGCATGGAGTTATAAGGATGGTTAGGTTAGGCTCAAGTTCCCACGATCCTGCCAGAGCCGGAGGGATCTACCCAGGGACAATCCACTAGTTAGTGTAGAAGTCCTTAGGTATGATTAAAAAGGAGAAAAGTGGATAAGGGAAAAGTGCCGACTGAGATGGAGCTAGTACTGGAACAAACCCAACAAGGTGCTAGTTATGAAGTCTCGGTAAGCACTGAAGGGGTTGAAGAATGAAAAAGAATTGTAAAGATAAAGGGTGAAAAGAAATAGCCCTCCTTACAACTTAGGCAGAAACCGGGTCAATACATATGCTGTCAGAATCACTTAGTTGATTGCTGGCATTGAAGACAAAGTATCATGGACCCAGTGATACGCTGCACAACCCTCCCTAGCCACTCAAGGTCCCTCAAAGGATTCTTGTTTCAATTGTCACAGAGTTCAATACATTCCTATCGTCTCTCTCACTCCGAGTTAGATGATATTGAATAGGTGGCAGTCCTCTCCAGCCTCCGCTCACTAAATCAAAACGAACTATAGAGTCTTGAGCCACGAGATGCATAAAAAGATCTCATAGGAACACGAATTATTTCTACACTGGTTGTTCAACATTAAGGACACCAGGTGTAAACTCATGAGTCCTACGCAGATCTTAGCAATCTGCCAGAACATTTATGAGAGAATCTACTAATGTAATTCTCAATGATTGAATGGAAATTCCTGCCAGGGTCAACATCAAGCAGCCCTGAAAGCAGGTCACTTCGGTAATTCCCTGTGGATTACGCTTAGTGATCGCGGCGGTTTCAAACGGTCTACAGTCGTGGAGTGATCTCCAGCGACTCACCTAATCGTTGATATGCTATGGTATGATCTTAGAAAGCCCTCTGTGGGTTTTCGATTAGGAACGGTCTTGGTAAGGATTAGAGAGAGTTTTCACACTATGCTGTTAACAATCTCGAAGTCCGAACCTGTAAGTACCGGATGTTTTATTGCTAACTGTCGTATGCAGGAACTTCTGGCGGTTGTAGCTGTTGGATGTGTAGCTGGTTGCAGTTGTAGCTGGTTGCAGAAAAGATGCCAATCCTCTACCACATGTTCACACCACATCATCATCAAAGAAGTCATGATCAACCTAAAAGACCTTCAACACTGCTTCCGCAACTCTGAAGCTGAAGATCATGATCAAGATAAGTGTGAGCATGACGGTGCAACAAACACTATCTATTACCACATGTTCACGCTACTCCATCATCATGTTCAAAGAAGTCATGACAACCTAAAAGACCTTCAACACAGCTTCTGCTAACTCTGATGCTGAAAGTCATGACCCAGAATGGAGTGAGCATGTCGACTCAATGAATAACACATCACATGGATACACACTGCTGAAAGATGACTTGGAGACTCAAGTTGGATGATAGTTTCGAAGAATACTCAAAATCATCCAAGACAAAGAAAGGTCATCACAAGATCACTGCTGAATGCACTATGTTTCAAGATAATGAAGAATCGAAGACTACGAGCTATGACATCTAGTTCAGAAGACAGAATGCTAGAATTCAAATTATTATTTCCGGGGTGACCTCCCTTAGGGGGAGATTGTTAGGAATATAAATATTCATATGAAGGTTCGGTCACCCCGAGTATCTAATTAGCATTTATATAGCTCGTAGGCTTATATATATTCGTTTAGTATTATTAGTAATATTAGTATTAACTTAGTCGTATTTATATTTGTGGAGTGGGTCGGGGCTTTCCCCACTGTCAGCTCACTCCACAGCCCACTAGGGGCACCAATATGTAGTAAGTATAAATACCCCTTCCCACACTAGGGAAGGGTTGGAACTTCACTTCATTCTAAGCTAATATACACATAGTTTTCTCTCACTAGAAGTTCCCACTTTCTCTCTCTAGTTCATATCTATTCGATCCATCTAAAGGCCTCAAACAAGTGTTTCTTGCATTGTGAATACCCTACAGTAGGTGATCCAGGTCTTCGGTGGGATGACGATGAAAGTGGTGATGACAGAAGAGAGTGAGCTGAGACATGCATGGGTGGTGATGGTGGTCGCACCAAAATGTGAGTAGTAGTACGGTAGGTAAGCCGAGGAGTCTGAGCTCGGGCTAATTCCTGGTGCAAGGTAAGCTGTCGTAAAGAACTAGGGCGACCAGCTGATGATGATGATGGGTGAGAAGTGAGTGAAGTCTGTGGCACAGGGTAACTGATGATGGTGAAGCAAGAGCTAAGTGTCGAATGATCGCATAAGGATCGTCCTGAGCTGGAGTCATCAGAGACCATGCTGAGTGGGATGTAGGAGTAAAGATCTCCTCATAGACATCACATGCTAAAGAAGGCATAGTTCGTGAAAAGGGTATGGGGTAGGTATAAGCGTACAAATAGCTAATCTTATAAACCAAAGTTATATCAAGACTTCCCCAACATCCAAATATCATCAATTATATCCAAACCAATTAATCAATGAATACCGCACTACTCTAAACATGTTCAAGACAAATACCGCATAAGTCATAATGTATCATTCTAGCATATAGTCAAAATCTTTCACAAAAATTCCAATATATATACCAATCATAACTCATTCTCATAATATTCCAATTCTCAACTCACGAGGCTTCGTCTTGGCAGGCTGGAATGTATCGGTCTAGGATCAATTTTGAAAAATGGTTATAGTCTAGGTTCTTGATAAGTACCCAGTTCTCTAAAACCTTGAGCTCTGATACCAATTTGTAACACCCCCAAAATTTGGTTCAGCGGAAGGCAAAAACAAGCATTGGAGTGCTACGAAATTGGTACACAACACAAGCATAGGAAAACGGGATAACATTATCCGTTTACATAAAAACGTTTCAAAATCCAAACTTCAAGCTTATCATCATTAATTACCTGAGAAAACATGCTAGAAAGGTCAGCTAACGCTAGTGAGTTCATAGGTTTAAGCAATAAGTAATGGCGGACCAAGATAAGAAATTTGCTACACTGGACTATGATAGATATAAATCACAATTTCCAAAAATATCGACAATCACAATTCATCAAGTTGCAATATGATAGGTCACAATAGCCTTATCTCATATTGATAATCACAGTAGGGCCCTAGGCATATCTAACCTTAGCCAGGCACCACGTTATAGCAAATTAAAACTAGATTATTTGCTACCCTGGTCTAAGACAAACATCTGTCGCATATCTAACCTTAGCCCGTCAACAAGTTATAGCAAATCAAAAAGGTAGCAGTAGGTCCGTTAAAACAGTTTTGCATGTTTTCTCCCCCAAGTTTAAATAAACAATAGTAAGAGTAAAAGTGGGGCTATGAAACTCACCTCAATGAAGCAAAGCACAAACACAAAACTAGAGAAGCAAAGTACTCAGCAGCTCTCACGGACTCGGCACAACCTGATAATATAAACTTGCCTTAACATATATTCCCAAATGTAAAAAGTTTACAAAAGCAAACTATCCCCAAGTATATTCCATTTCGATTCCAAAATAAATTTCTCTCTTATATTAGTTACTAGCGTTTGGTATCATCGGGTGTGTAGTGAAGACACAACATAACTCAAGTGTACTCACGCCAAACAATGACTAAAACCTAAACGAATCACAAGATGAGGACGTATGATTAAGTTTTAATTTGATAAGTCATTCGGACGAATTGTCGGGTTCTTATCGAGTTCGTCAACGCGATAAGTCTCGCAATTCCTTCGTTTTACTTATCAATACAAGTGTAAATTACCATACTCGATAAGTCATAGGGATGAATTGTTCGTTAATAAGTTTCCTCCGACATGTTTATTGGGCCCTTATTGGACTCGTCAGCCCAATAAGTCCGATAACCATGTGGGTCGGGTATATTAACGTCAACCGATCCGTGACTCAACACTAACTCAATATAACACTAATATTTTCATAAATAATACTTCTCAACTTGCGTGCCCTCGAAATATTAAATAACTTGCACGTATTCTTTTTATTTGCAAAAATATTAAATAACGTTTTATTTGTCATTTAACATTTCTTTTTAAACTTTAAAATATTAAGTAACAATGTACTCGTTAGTTAATATTTTTAAGTTATCGTTTACTAATGTCATTTAAGTTTCAAATTTAAATATGTAACGAGTCATCTCATATTTCAAGTTTAAGTTATACTTGGGTCAACCAGTCATCCTCAATAGTCAATAGTCAAAATAAATTCTAAATAGCATTTTTGGCTTGTCGAGGCCACAACGAGACTACGAAGTCTCGGTGACACTTGACATCATCACAATTTAATTATAAGTTCACGATATTAATGCCTCAAGTCCAACAACGTCAACAACATTTAACGGCCAAATCCTACGGCTCGTTATCTAAGTATCCCCTTCCAAATCTAATGCAAGAACAACAACAATATGTATCATCATAGGCCGAGACCCTATTTGTCTCGGCTTCGATTCTCGGCACCAACAAACAAACCACACGGACCCTTGGTCTTTCTCGGCAACAACCCGTAGCGAACACAACTGTAGGACAATTATCCAAACCCAGTCCTAACCTCTAGTTCTCAGCTACATCGAGGGTTTACTAAAACCTAAATCTGAAACAAAACAAAATCAAATAACAACAACAATACGCGACCCAAACCTTAACTATGACTCAAGACTAGTAACCCGACTTGACTCGACCTGAAAACAATATCATTAAACCTCGGTCGTGAGCTATAGCTCACGGTACACCCACGACGTGACCAAAAATTGACACCAAACCCACAAGAAATGATACCAAACTTGCTTGTATACGTTTTTAGTTATTAAAAACATTAATCCCACTTGTTTTTATACCCAAACCGAATCAAAACAACCAAAATAACTCATTATACTCGAGTTTCACTCACACCGAGTCACACATGCGTGTGAAAATGGTGTGTCCTACCTTCAAAAAACTCGGATCTACAAGGATCTTGGTCGGAAAAAGAGGTTGGTGGCGCGTAGTGATGGTGATGGGTGATTCTTGGGCGCGTATGGTGCATAGGAGTGATGGGGAGATCACAAGGATGATGGTGGAGGTGGCGGTGTAACGTGGAAGTAGGCGGTGGTGTTACTCGGAGGTGGCCTGAGATGTGGCCGGAAGTGGAGAGGAGAGGGGGCGGCTAATGGGTGCAAATGAGGGGATTAACCCTAAAAATGAAGATTGTTGGGTTTACACAGTACTAGGGCTTCAAGTAAAACCCTAATGTTCCCCCAGGGACCTAAACTGAAACTTTGGTTATTTTTAATAAAACATTATCGAGACCAATTTGAGTGCCGAAACATTTTCCCGAGTATTTCTAATTTATTCCAGTGATCTTAAAACTATTTTTCCAATAAGATTGACTATAAATACGTCCATGTTCGTTTAGCGCGTCAAAAATAATCAATATCTCTCGTATAATTAAGTTTAATTGTGCCGACTCACGTAGTGGCTAACTAGGTATACAGGAAACTACTCGTCACATAACGATAATCCACATAACATTACAAAAAATCCGGATAAATTCCCAAAACATTCCAAAAATGATTCTAAATAATTAAATGCTCGTTTTAAACGTAATGCGATATTTAAAAATGCTCCTGAAATTTACCAGTTGTCACATAGAAGTACATGTTTACTCACATTGAGGGTGTTCACTATCAATGGTTGTAGTGGTTTCTACATCCTTATCTTGATGATTTTCACTATTATTTGTCTTGGTGCAACAATCCAGAATCTTCCCTTTGGGAATTCATCTAAGACCAACTGTGTTAAAAGCTTTTCCTTTGGGAATCCACCTAAGGTAAGATCTAGGAGTTGTTTTCTTTTCGGATGCAGCAGAAGTCTCATTTTAAGAAAAACTACGTCCTGTAGAGATCCACCTATTAGGTTCCTTAGCCTCTTGCTTCTTATCAACGGGTTTGTTTCGATTTGGTGTCTTAGTGGATTGTACCTTAGTACGTGAATTTTTTTTCTTGATAAATTGTGCAACACATGCATCATGATTAGCTGAAAAGACACATTTTTGACATGTAGGACATACAAATTCAACATTTTTGTTTAAAACAGCAACCTTAACTTTGTCACTACAGTCATTTGGAAATTTTTTGTTGTTCGAAGAGAAATTTGAATTCTTAGTGTTGCATTCTACGTGCATAACATTTTCTTTTACACAACTACTCTTAGATGCAAGCCAATCCCTAGTCTTTTTTTGATTGTTCCTAGGTAATGGTTTACTACTACTAGCGGAGCCTTGGAATCTTGTAGAATTCATCACCCTAGGTTTGGCACCTAAAATTCCGTCTTTTCGAATCTGTGCCTTTTTCCTAGCTTCTTCTAGATAGTGATTGTAGACCATGTTGTTAGAACCAACAGATTCATTAACTGGATTTTTTGTCATAGTTCGTGTACTATTCCTAGAAAGATCATGTGTAATGACTTGTGGTTCCTCGACAAACACTTTTTCTTTTTCAACACCTTTTACATCAATCTTTAATATTCTTTTCTTGATGGGCAAGGAATGTGGAGTGACTAGTTTTGACAAATTATTTTTCTCATCGACTTTTGGAACAACTTGAGAAACAGATATTGTTTGTTTTTTAACCGGTTTTGAAGCATTTGGTTTCTCCGGAGTCAATGGTTTTTCAAACTTAGTATCCACACCCTTCCTTTTTAGACTGTCCAACTGAGCTCTCAAAAGATCATTTTGCTCTTTCATGTCCTTGTAGGGACGCTCATACGATAGTTTGTCATACTTGCATTCCTCAGTTTTTCATTCAAGTTGTTTAAAATAGGACAAGTTTTCTTTTTCAAGCTTTATGAGAGCATTTTCATATTTTGAAACAATTTTGGAGGTCTCAGCTCGCAGTCTTTCATCGTCTTCAACAGAATATGTTTGTAAAATGATGGACATAATATCGGTCGACATAACTGCATCGAAGAGAGAGTCATTTAGGTTTTCCAAAACTTTGATGTTTTTAATATTTTCATTAGCTTCCTTCACCAGGGATTTGTGGTCCTTGACAAAGTCGGTTGTTTTTTTAAAAAATGCTTGTGCAAAATGAATTACTCTCGCATGGATGTTATTCAGTGGAGTAGTAATTTCTGTTTCAAACACCTTTTTCATTTCTACATGAAAGCTTGAATGCCAGTTATTAACACTGATAGTAGCTTTGGATGCATCAATTTTTTGAAGTGTTTCAATTCTCGTTCTAACATCATCTAAAAATCCTCTAGCAGCACTTGTGTTAAAAGGATTGTTTGAGGACATTTGCTCCAAGTTTGAAAGAGTTTTAGAAACAACTTTTTGTTTTGCAACTGGTGTCGTAACAACTGGTTTTTTGGAAAACTTTGGTGTTTGTTTTTGCGGAACAAAAGGAATTCCAGAAAGTTTGTTAAGTTTATTGTAATCAATTGGTTTATGGTCTGGATTCTTTTGTTTCATTTTCGTTTGACTCTCTTCAGCAAGTTCTATCGTTTCCTAAGAATCACGAACAATGGGAGGATCATGTTTAAAATATATTATATTTCCATTGTACAAAACATTCTGTTCTTTCTGAGCTTTCTTGAGAGTATAAGGATTTTCACAATCGATAGCCATTTTCTTCATTGTATGTAAAAACGGATTTGGATCTTTAATAAGCATGTGAATGGTTTGACTTGAACGGCCCATTTTCACAAGCAAATCTTCCAAATTTTTGATTGTTTCTTGTTTCTCAATTATTTCATCAAGAAGATTGTTTTCTCGTTTTGAAAAATCTGCTTTCAACTGTTTCTTTTCTTTTTCAAGATCAGAACAAGTTGATTTTTGTTTAGAAAGTTGGTTTTTCAAATGAGAAATTTCAGCGTTTAAGGATTTGATTTTCATGTGTGAATTAACATCAAGTGAGTCAAACTTGATTTAAAATTGTTTTTCCCTTAAAACGGAATTTTGATAACCAGTTTCTAATTTTGACTGTCGTTTTTTATGAAACTCAAAAGCTTTTTCGTTTTCCTTATACCTCTCAAACTCAGCGGTCATTTTCTCATTCGCGCCCTTAACATCGCGATTGACCTTTTTCACTTTCTCAATCTCAATGCTACAATTATTCAGTAATGATTCAAAGAAAGCATGGGTTTCCTCATCATTAGCACCATTCTGTGCAACTTGAACTCCATTAGGATCCATATCTGGAGTTTCATAGTTAATATCGCGATTAACTTGCTCCCCCACATATGTGTCATAATTAGGTTCGGGAGGCACAGAATGTGGCTTTTCATGAGCAAACGGATTAGGATCATTACTATAATTTGGTGCCTCATGGAGTGGTTCTGTGTCATAAGTAGGAGGAATATCAGAATCACTGCTTGATGTTGTTTCTTGCTGATTAGCCATAAAGTTGCAGTTTTCACTGAGATCTGCTGCATTCTTATTAACACTTGTTGTAACCATGAAGTCATATTCCTTAGCAGTCAACAGTATTCTCGACTCTTCTTTATTGGCTAGCATCAACATGTACTGGATCTTTTGTATCTTCATCATTGCATTGACATTGTAATCTCTACCAATATCACTATTGTGAATTTCAGATGTAGGTTTCTGAATCATAGTCATAAAACAATCATTCCCATTTTGAATAACCACATTCTGATTCACAATCTGATCCATTTGGTTTCCAGCATACTGCCCTGGATATTGCATCTGATTCCCCATCTGTATACCCGTAGCATTTTCAGGTTCATTTGACTTAGACTCACAGGATTCTTCAACACTTTGTGCCTTTTCTGTCAATGTCAATGGAGGTCGCTTCATATTCTCAACGAATGTAAATGGAAATCTCAGGTCGAGTGATATTAAGTAATCTGGAAGCTCATTTTCTTCAACGTCTTGTTCATTATCAGTCAACAGCTTCCCAGTCTCAGTCAATATTTCCTCAGTCTCAGTCACCGTCTTCTCTGTCTTAGGATATGGAGCAAAGAATTGAACAAGAGGATCCATATCAATTGATGAAAAGATATTGGTGAGAAAAGACATTTTGAACGTGTGAAATGAATACGGATCTTGTAGACGATAAAGAAGTGATTTTTGTTAACGAAATCGAGTGATCCAATAACTAGCACGGTAGTTATATCAAACGATCCTGAAAAATTTCACCCAAAATTAAAATTAATCTCGGATACTTGAAGCTCAATCAAAATTGTGATCCAAAATTATACCCCAAAGGTGTATCACCAAATAAGTTTAACCAAGAGGTAGTATAACAAATTTGTGATAAAACTAATTTGCTCCTTTATGTTAACCAATGCAATTCGTCCCGATATTAGCAGCCCACGTGAAATAACAACCCAATTAACTGAAATAAATAAGCAGCCCAAATCCACAAAAAATCTGATAAGCCCAAATCCAATCCGTATGACCTATTTACCCTAATCTTTGAGTAAACTACAAAATACATCCCTGTGGTTTGGTCAATTTTACACGATACATCCCTCCCAAAAAAATTGCGCCATACACATCCCTCCGTTAGTAAAAGTCAAACACAATACATCCAAGAGGACGAACGGTGCAAAGATTGTCTCGTTAAGTTGGACACGTGGCAGTTATCTATTTTAGGCAAGGGTAATTTAGTCCTTTCACCCCCTTCTTCTACAAATCCACATCCAGTAAACTCTAAAATATTTAAATCCACAAATCCAAATCCACAAATCCAAAAACAAACACAAATCTAGACACAAACACAAATCCAAATCCACAAACCAAACCACAACCACAACACAAATCCAAATCCACAAATCCAAAAACACAAACATCAATACCCAGAAACATGTTTCCATCATCGAATCATACCCAGAAACATCAATTGATTGTTTTTTTGATTTAGGGTTTATGCGTTCGAATTAGGGATTTTTGATTGATCGTATTTGTGGTTGATTAAGTGCTTTGGTTTGTGTTATAACATGTATTAGAACATATGTAAGTGCTTTAATCGAACCAGAAATATGTTGTGATTGAGAATCAAAGGTTTAGGGTTTTACGACACTAGCAGTTTTGATTTTTCATGTTTGTGGTTAAAATATGTTATAAATTGGTCTGGATGCTTAGAATAACATTTAGAACACTCGCCCATAATTATTTTCATCAATTAACCACATGAATTGGTTAACGTGATTTTTTGTTCATATGTTGTTTCGCATAAGTTGTTGTTAGCTTAGTTTCGCGTAATCTTGACATGAGAATGTGTTTAGGGGTAGTTATGAGTTGTTATTAATTTGTGTTTGTGTTTTTGGTTTTGTGGATTTGGATTTTTGGATTTAGATTTGTGGATTTGGATTTGTTTTTGTGTTTGTGTCTGGATCTATACAGTAACAATAGAATGATGTATTTTGTTCGTTCGTTTAAATCTGTACAAGGATATCATGGTAGCAGTCACTTTTGCAGTATGTGTGTCCTTAGAATTATTAGATTCACATTGAAATTGTTACTTATTGAATAGACTCAAGTTGTTTTTCTTATGAAATCGATTAATTTATTTGCTAATAAGATTGAAGTTGAAGTAGTTTTGAAATTAGTTGATGTGATTTGCAGCAGGTAGTGGAACATCACCGGAAAAAGATTTGGATTTGTGTTTGTGTCTGGATTTGTGTTTGTTTTTGGATTTGTGGATTTGGATTTGTGGATTTAAATATTTTAGAGTTTACTGGATGTGGATTTTGTAGAAGAAGGGGGTGAAAGGACTAAAATACCCTTGCTTAAAAAGAGTTAACTGACACGTGTCCAACTTAACGAGACAATCTTTGCACCGTTCGTCCTCTTGGATGTATTGTGTTTGACTTTTACTAATGGAGGGATGTGTATGGCGCAATTTTTTTGGGAGGGATGTATCGTGTGAAATTGACCAAACCACAGGGATGTATTTTGTAGTTTACTCCTAATCTTTTGTATATAAAACACCCCATAAACACACTTGCCCTAACAATCCGTAACCCTAAATACTTTTCCAAAACGCAGTCACACTTTATCCTCATTGTTCTTTCAACCAAACGCAACCAATCAATAAAAAACAAGAAATCGTCCCTTGTGTATCCTAAGTCAATCCGAACACAAACACAACAATCTCCTCAGATCTTTCAAGTGATGTCTTATCTTTTGCAAACCGAATCACAAACAAAACCTTCAATGATTTCCAGTGACAAAGGCTTCAAGATCTTTATTAAGATCGAAGGTAGGTTTACTTTCTGTTTTTCTTTGAACCGAAATAAAAAGGAGATGAAACATACTTGTTTTGATCTTTCTTTTGATTTTCGTATATATAAAAAACAAGTAAAACTTGTTATAGATCGATGATGGATTTAGTTCACTAAAATATCTTTAAAGATTGGTACAGAAAGGTGAACGAACTGAGATCACTGCTTTTCTTCTTTTATTTTCCGAGTGATGTTTGTTTGGAGATGGGTATTGGATTGAAGGTTTGTTGTTGACAGGTTATTCGTGGGACCAGGGGATGGGATGGGGACAGTTGGGTTGTAGGTTGATGTTTTTGTTGTAGCCGAAAGAAAGGATTAGCAATAGATTGGATTTGTTTTGTTTTGTTTTTTTTTTTTTTTTTTTTTTTTTTTTTTTTTTTTTTTTTTTTTTTTTTTTTTTTTGTTGTTAACTTGAGATGGGATCAGGATATAATCTGGATTTGTTTGTTGTGAGATGTGATGATTGTTGTTTAGATCCGTTTGGATTTGGGTTGATGATTGTTTCTGAATCTGGTCTCGTTCCCTTAATTTGACTTTTGATTCCTTACTCGAAGAAGAGTTACTCGGTGAGTTAAAATTCCTTACTCGAAAAGTATATAATTCCTTACTCGAAGAATTTTGGAAATTTTTGAAAAGGTAGACCCTTACTCGAAAGATAATACTTAGGAAGGTCTGATTTCCTAACTCGGAAAGTGTAAACAGACCTTGTTACTCGAAAACAAAAAACCTTACTCGAAGAAGTCTTCTAACTCGAAGAATTGCAACTCTTACTCGAAGATCTTCAATCTTACTCGAAAATTTTAAGGCTTACTCGAAGAAAACGAAAATAAATGCAGATTTACTACTTAAAAAACGTGTTTTAATCCAATCTTTTTGTCAATACTAACTTAAAAGTACCAGATCTACTTTAAAAATCCAAGCTTTACTGTTTTTAACCGCAAAATAAGCACAAAAGAAGCTACTGGACTAAATAACCTCGAAATAAGCAGAAACAGTAAAGACACGATATTTTGACTAATAAAACACTTCTAAATCATCTTGTGGCTCTTGATACCAATTGTAGGACCTTTAATATCATATCATTTCACACATAAAAGATTAAAGAAGAGATTGAGATGAGAAGAAGAAGAGAAAAGAGAATATTAGATTAAGATAAAGAAGAAGATGAGATACAAGAAATAGAGGAAACCTAGAACCTTACCCCTAGTATTCCACTCGTCATATGGGAGGACATGGGTTCCTTTTATGGATAAGGAACCCTTACAAGGTTTACATGTTGGGGCGAAATGGGATATGATATCATAGTAGATAAAAGAGACTAACTTACGGTTTTTACATCATACTTAAACCGTTTACAATTGTATGAGATAAATGCAAATCACGAGATTCTAATCTAAGAATGACAATCACTTTTACTAAGTCTAACATACACAACTTGCAAAACCCTAATTCAACCCTCTCAGCTGGATCGTTCTTATCATTTACGAATAATTTATAATATATTAGCAACTATAATCATGTATACCAGTATGTTTCAAATCATTTCCTCATTCTTAATAGGGTTGAAAGTTTTTGTATATTGATCACACGATGAAATGTTATAATAATATTTTAGTAAAATGTCAATGAAGTGGGTGGTTAATTATTTTTCTAAACTATCTATTGCTATAAATCTGTAATATTTACGGATGTTAATGTGATGGTTACTAATATTATTTTTTTTTTTGTTCACTTAGTCATAACATCCATTCTGAAACAAGTTACCGTTGTTCTGAGTGATTCATAATTTAAGTAACTAAGATATCGTGTTTAATGAGGATTGTTTATCCGCGCTCCACTCCAGGGACATGAAAACAATACGTTTATGTTATTCTAATATCTCATTTAGATCGGTTTTCATTTTACCTATAAAATATTTTAAATATATACAAATAAATTTTAAGTATTAAATTAATAATATTATATTATTATAAATACATTCAAAGTTACTTTTAAAAAAGAACTCAAAAATCTTGCTAATCTAAGTTATAGTAAATTGTTAAACTGATTAACTACAAATTATACTATTTTGAACTTAGAAACGGTTTTCGTAAATGAGGTAAGTGACATGGACTATTTATGCAACTTTTCACTTAGGACGGTTTCGTAAAGTTAAGCAACAGATCGGAACTATTTATGTAACTTTTCGTTACACTAACAGTCCCTAAATTTGACTCGGTCATTGTATATGTAATCATAACGACAAGGACCTATTTTGCATGTTTTCGGGACTGTTTATGCAATGCAATCAAACCTAAAGGACTAATTTTACCATTTTTGTTTGAAGTTTACTATTTGATGACATTTATACAATCCTTATATTTAGACAAGGATTCATGCCTTTACTCTAAACAGGTATATCCCTCATTTTTCATATCAAATTCATTTCGCCATAACCTCTTCTCACTTTACCAACCGAGCATGATACTCTTTTTCGTTTTCATCAATTACCACTAAGTAAAAATATTGTTGAATATTACTTACACATGTTAAGTAAAGTGTTATAAATAATATCTTACTGATCATCATGCATGTCATTGATCTTTGAGAAAAATCGCTTGCATATTTGAGCACATATTGAAATTATCATGACATACATTTCAAATATCCATTTCGTTTAGGACAACATGATATTTAAGAGAACATTATGTTTAAGATAACATGCATTTCTCTTGTCAAAAGATCGATAAAGGATAATATATATCCTACGTATTCTATTCTCTTGTAGCCAGGGGCGGATCTTAGTTGGGGCCCGCCCCCCCCCCCCTTTTTTTTCGCTCAGTAGTGCTAACTTATCCGTATTTCGTCCGAAAAAATTTATATTTATTAAGTCGGCCCCCCCGAATTAGAAGACCCTAATATAACGATAGGACAAAAAAATTTCCGGCCCCCTCCACTAAAAACTTCAAGATCCACCACTGCTTGTAGCATGAATGGTCGTGTAGCAAAAGAACACATTACACCTTGTTTGTTAAATATAGGAAGAATAACGCACTATGTAATACCTCGTAAAAATCCCATGTTATTAATAATATTAATCACCAAGTAATTCTAAAATTATGTTGGATAACCTATTTTTACGGGTTAACTTTTTTTTTTTTAATATCAAACAACGATCACCAGTTACCCTTAAACGATTTCGAAACTTGTCATGAATAGCTCACTTGCGCACCGACACTAAAAGCTAAACGAACCCCAAAAATTATTACACCGACCCAATTAATAAACACATAATGCAAGTACATTATTTATTTCACTAATATATTTTCTTTTCTTTTCTCTCTTTTCTTTGAACCGAGCCACACGCAAATCACAAGCCCATCAATGTTTTATTTTTCTTCTTTCGGATGCAACACATAATCATGTGTATACTTAACATTTGTTTTCTTTCTCTTCTTGTTACTCGGCATGATACTCCATACTAACCCATCAATGCAAATTCATAAATTCTTACCTTCTTGACCTTGTTCCCACTCGACACAGCAAACACAAACACAAAAATGTATAACATGTCACTAAGAGAAATGTAAGATGCTAATCCCATCCAAAATATACCTTTGTCCCCTCCAACTTCTATTACTCAATGGACAAACATATTACTCATGGGGTGGTCAACTATCATAGTAATCAACAAAGCTTCTTCTTCCCCCTTCCAAGTACTTAGCAGCCGAGCATGTGGAGTTTGTGAGTGACATCAAAATTATGTTTACAAAGATGCTCTTCATGTCAATCGTACCGTCCTAGTATCTTAGATAATCTTGTGTGATGAAGTCAACTTCCATGGATATTCTCACCTCTTACACCCTAGAAACGACATGACACAAGGACGTTTTAGTGTAGAGATAGTTTTTCCAATTTCCTACAACCATCTATTTAATCGCCACCCTAAAACCTTCACACCACAAGAACTCAAACACAAAACACTTCAACTTTCTTCTCTATTTGTTCACTGCCGAAATCACAAGAAGCAACACAAGGAATATTTGGGTCGTTCAAGTCATTGAATCGTTATTTTGATCGTGGGTTACCGTTTGGAGAAGGAAGCTTTGGTTTTTGGTTTGTCGTTGATTCCTAATTGTCACCTTTTCCCCATTTGAACGTCCCACCAATCTCTTGGTGTTATAAGTTCTCACTTCATTCCAACTTGTCATTTTATTTTTCCTAAGAAGCATGCATGCATTGTATACATATGAACTAGTTAACATGAAACTAAACCAAATCTCATACGTACAACCATATTTACACGTTGACATATATGGTGAAAACATGGAAATAAATATTAATCATAATGTAAAACACTAAAACCATGTCTAATTCATACCACACTTACTGTGTTGAATGGGTGTATGAATGATGAACCCACTTGAACAAATAAAGTCAAACACGAAATGTATATTTCATACAAACCTTACTGTATCATACATTAAGCTAATATAAACATTCTTGGAAGACCATGAAAACATATTTTGAGCTCACTGAAAACATAGAGTAATATAGGCAATATATAAACGAGTTCATGCAAACACTTTCGTGTCACAAGGCAGCGTACAAAACCGTTTTCGAGACCTTTGTATTCGAACTAGATAAAACTCTAAATCAATAACACTTTACACAAAAACACCAATATTAATCATAAGCCGTTATTTTGTTGAGCTCTAAACATTTTAAATCACACAAACTCGACACTACCACATTCGTAGATTCCATGCTCATCATCTCACTCATTAAACCAAAATGCCAATAATAATCTAAACTTATCACATTATTTTAGGTCGCAAGTCGGGGGCTATTCATTACACCATTTGATCACTACTTGATTACTACACTACTAAGGTGAGTTTCATACCCCCTATTTTTATACGTTTTGAACTACTTTTGGGGGAAATACATGCTCAAACTATATTTATTTACTTACACGAATACTTTAGAAAACTTTCACGGATTACCGTGAGTCATAGCCCCACTTTTACTCTTTTACTCATTTTAATAACTCTTTGGGGGAGATACATGCTCAAACTTTATTTGGTTACTCAAATAATTTACTCGTTTATCAAATACATTTTGCATTGGTATGCAAGTCATCTATTATGTTGTGCATTGGTATGCAAATTCATTGTACATTGGTAGCAAATTCAAAGTCAAAGGTACACTGTTATGTGTAAATCCATTTCTTGAATTATATGGACTCGACTCGATCCAAACACACATCCTGACATGGTTAGGTCAGAGGACTATTATGATTCGATACAGACATACATCCCAACATTGCGATGTTTGAAGGCCATTTATACGGATGATACTCGATATAGACATACTGTGTTAGCAGTGGATTGTAAACACACAGGTTGCAAGTCTTGTATGGGCGGGGCTTGGAACTGAGTGGATTTACAAGGCCTTTGCTGTGAAATCTTTATTCAAATATACTTGATAGAAATACTGAAAAACCCAAAAATCTGAAAACATGTGAAAAGACCAAAATGCCCCTACAATCTTAAACTTTGAATAAAAAGCTTATGAAATGCCAAATAAATTCCAAACTTCGGGAGATGATCAAGATATGAAGTAAAATTATTTCTAATGCTACATTTGAGATTTTGGGAAGTACTAAAAGTATTTGTAACACATAATATGTACCGAATTTTTTTTAGAATATCATTATTTATGTTTTAGAAACCATATAATTAATTTAAATGCTTTTAAATAACAACAAAAATTTAGGAAACTATGTGATTGATTTGGGGGCCATTAATTTCGTGATTTCCAGCCCATGCCTCCCCAATGACACGGTTTTTCCTTTATTAGTGGTAACAAACTCAATTAAACCTAAATAATAAAACCGAGTAAATCATAAAACACCCAAAAATTCATCACGCCCACATACAAAATTCTGGAGCTCTTGGAGTATTTTTCCCGTGTTATTCATCATCTAAAGGAGTGGGAAAAATAGTTTTGAAGTCGTGGGGGTGCTCGTTTGATCGCTAGGCTTTTATGGTTTGAAAAACTCATCCGCCAAGGCTAAATTCGTTGTGACTCTTTCGCACGTTCATAATTCGATCTGGTATTTTTATTAGGTCCCTTTCATCACTTATAACTCATAAAAATTGTTAAACTCGATTCATGCAAGGATTTTTACATCGTACGAATTATAATGGGTAAAAATGGTTTAATTAGGTAAAATATATAATACGATTTTTATGGGTTCTTATTATAATTTTCCTGAGTTCCTTGGTCATCAAACAAGTCTAGAAAAATGGTTGTTCGAATTTTCATGGCTTGATTCGATCATATGATAATTTTTGGAGTCGAAACCCTAAAAACAAAAAAACTCGGTATAAAACATACGCGACTTTTCTGAACCTTTTGAACAATTTTCGTGGCTTCTATATGATCATATTAATATGGGAAAAATGCTACTTCGAATTGTCAAGGCCTAAAATATTTATTTTTGATTTATTTGTTTTTGCGGATTAAAGAAAAATAAAGAAGAAAAAGAAATAAAATATGGTTTGAGCTAGGGTTTAGATTTTGGGCTTGTTTTGAGTCATTAAATGATGATATAATGATAATATAATTATTGGTTAATGATTGAGAATTTTAAGGTTAGGGTTTTGTAAATAAAAGTGTTATGCGGTTTGTTTTTAAATTATAAGGGGGTGTTTTGTAAATTATAAAACTTGTGGGTTATTTTTAGAATATTATTTGGGACAGGTATAAATCGTATAAAATATAAAATGAGGGCTGATGAACTCAAATAAGTACATTTTATTACTATCATTTATCCTATTAATTTGACTTGTTTTACTATATTATGTATGAGGATTGATACTTAATCGTTTACTTTTGTAATTCTCAGGTAAAAACAAGCATTTGGTGAAACTTAGCGATTTTGGACTAATTATGGAGCAAAACGTGCATAAAGTGAAAGTCTACTGACATGGACAAGATCAAGTCAATTCTGCTCCAGATGCGCCGCACTGACTATCAACATGCGCCGCATCTCTATCAAGATATCACCAGATACGATCCAAGATACAAGAGGACATGCGCCGCATCTAATCATGGAGTTACGCCGCATCTTCTGGCGGTGTACGAATATTCCTGAATATTATAATCTTGGACCCCACGCGAAGTTAAGTACATGCGCCGCATCTACTTAGTAGATGCGCCGCATCTTCCCTCAGACAGAAACTATAAATACCCCGTAGACCAGACGAATTACAAGTTCCGGAAAACCTAAAACCGAAGTTCGAACAGGAGAAACAAAGGACGAATTCAGTCAAGGAGGCAGCACAAGACACACCCAAATCAAAGATACAAGAGCTGTAAGAAGGTGCTGCATGTGTTTAATTCATTAAGTAGTTTTGTTTTATTGTGTTAGCAAACTTTAATTCATCAGGATTGGTGGCTTGTGTAATGTGACAACGAAAGATTGCACTCCCTTTAATACTTGCTTTCCCATCAATTAAAGTTTATATGTTGATGTCTTTGGTTACTACTTATTAGTGCATTGATAACCTCTGTGTTTATTAGTGGCTTGCGGGCATTTGACTGCGGGACATAATGTGGCTCCCACGGTTATTACTAAATTGATCACTTAGGAATAACTTTTAGACATAAGTAATCATTAAGGGTTTACTCGCCGATAAGATTAGGACCAACGAGAAAGGGTTAACTACATACACTTCATATAAAGCTATCAATAAAACAAGTGACAATCTACTTAATCATAAGGACAGCCCTCTTATTGTCTCGAGTATTTATCTGTGTACGTGTGTGCTACTTGCTGATTCGTGCCTATTGGTTTATTTTATTATTTAATTGCAACAAACCGTGCCAGTCTCTCAGGCTGAAACCCCCTTGCGTTAGGATATTAAAATACTGATTAGAATAACGAGATAATACGTTCCACTCTTAGTGATCGACACTCTACTTACCATTATCTTCATACTGACCGGGTACACTGCTCGTTAAGTGTGTGTGTTATTGATAAGTCGGCTAAATATAAATTTAAAACTTGAGTAGGCATTAAAACTGCTAAACCGCAACGACACATCACGCGCATCAAGGGCCTCTTGTGTAAATTTTATATTTAAAGGGTTTAATTTGTTAATTAATTAAAGTTTAAATCGATTTTGTAAATAATTAAAAGAGAGGGACTAAATATGTAATTTCTGGAAATTTAAGGTTGATTTGAGTAATAAATTATATTCAGAGGGTTATGTGCAATTTTGGTAATTTAATGGCTTAATATGTAACTATTAATAATTAAAAGTTGAAATTGTAAATTAAAGGGCTTAATATGTAACTTTGGTAACTTGAGGGACTTGATGTGTAAATTATGAATATTTAAGGGTACATTCGTATAACATGTGAAAATAAGTACTCATTGTGTAAATTTGGTTAATTAAGGGTTTAATGTGTAATTATGGATATAAAAAGGTTTAAAGTGTAACTTAATAAAATAAAGGGTGTAATTTGTAAATTATGAAACCGTGAGGATCAAATGTGTAAATCTGATCAAGTATACCCTATTTCCACTTAATAATGATTTAATTAAATTATATGACACAATCTTACTAAATATGGAAACTTGCTAATTTTGGAAACCTGCTAAAAATGGAAAGTTACTTAAGATGGAAAGGTTTGTAATTCTTTTCTACCCCTCTAGGTGTGAAGAAGGAGAGGACTTGATTCTATCTTATTCATTTTGGTTTGTGCTTTGCTTTTGGAATAAGGTACAGATATTCTGCTCTTTTGATAAGGAGCCTTCGGTCTCTATTCTGATTTGTATTAGGGATTCCTAAGCCATTGCTATGTTCCCTACACTGTGATATGAACCTTTGATATTGAACCTGTGACATATGAGCCTTTGATGTGAACCTGGAGATTTGGACTATGATTATGACCATGTGAACCTTTGCTTTGATATGAACCTTTGACCTTAACCCTAGTTTGATACCCGAGCCAAATGTGTTCCCTAGCCATGAAGGTAACATGGCCATGTCTTTGATGCACCACTGACATGACTCGTGTGTGGTACGAGTGATTAGCCACACCGTCCCCATTGTGATTGTGATATGCGCGCTTTGTGACTATTATGGCCAATGTGATTTGTGTGGGGGGCGTATGGATGCATCCTAGGTACGTTGTGATATGTGATATGTGACATGATATGTGCTATGTGGTGACTGATGATGGGTGCAATCCACGTCTTTCACAAAATTTGGGAGCTGATCACTCCAATGTGATACATGAGGACACCCCTCATATTATCCGGTTACTAAAGAGGTATCCCCTCTAGATTGCTACAGGATTTGATATGTGATGTGATATGTGGGCTCGTGGTGGATTACTGTCCTAAACCTTACTCTTTATTTCCTTTTCCTATATCTCTTCATTATGATATGTCTGTTCATTTCCATTTGATTTTGTTTCCGTTTATTATATATCTGTTCACTGGGCTTTTTAAGCTCAGCCGCATTTCTTTTCCTGCGGCAGGTTTTAGTAGGAAGCCAGGAGCTTGGGTTTGCTTTGGGATGAGAGATTAGCTTATGAAGGCGATACCTTAGTTTTAGTATTCATTTATGTATGACTACGTAGATTGGTATATTTTCCTTTGTAACATTGTAAACCATTTGTATTATGTAAGTCGTATGTTATGCTTGCCTTTGATATGTCACCATTTGCGTGACACTTCTACCCTTGCCGGGTTGGGGTGTTACAATTATGGTATCAGAGACAGGTTTACGACTTGTAGTACATCTACCCTTGGCCTGTGTAAGTTAGGACCCCTAAGTTTCCACTGTAGGCGCTCGTAGGATAACCTTTGCGAAGTTGCTTGAATTTTTTTTTTATTGGAACATAAGTCATAACCGATGAGTAATGGGTAGTCTAGGACATCCATGTGAGTAGTATTTGCTTCCGCATCACTCTGAATCTTGCCTTTGTCTTTAGTCATGCCTTATAAGAACGTTTGTCGCAGAAGACGAGGAAGTCTTACCTCCCTTCATTTTCATGATGAACTTGTTATGTTAACCAATTTCCTTTGGAAGGATTTGATGTTGATATTTGTCCTGTACGGAATTGTTATCTAAGCATGCTGATGCTAATAACTGATATTCCATACATCTCAACTCTGACAGTTAAGCGATGTTCGTATTACTATCGGTGCACACCCTACCATTCCTATGTTATAAGCTAAACAAGATTCCAATCCTTTGAACTGTTCATGATTCTAAATTTGATATATTTGGCTTTGATATATTCTAATACTCTCCCATCCCACACTTTGATGAACCATGTACCTAAATTTGACATGTGAACTATCCGTATGTTTTGACAACCACATTCGCTCTAAGAATCCGTTTGCCTTTGGATGCATTTGACCTTGAGGTCTTTGATTTTGGATTGGTGACTTTTGTGAAACTACCGTAGACTGCCATATTTGAAACGTGACCTTTCATAATCTGTTCCACCATATTTGATACGATATTCTCAATCATTTGGATATGTTAAAAAATTATTGTGCTTTGGAAGCACATACTCTGATCTCCTTGATTTCCAATTTTCTCCTAACACCTGTTAATATCCACTCTTGAAAACTCCAGCATTTGAAAGTTTTGTTGTACGAATTTCTGGTGTTCCGATGAACCTTTTGAGATCCGTTGGGAAGTGAAGTTTGCATTGACCTGAAGAAGTTAAGAGATTGTAGGAACTGACGGAATATGAGTTTGTTCACTTCAGTGATCTCTGTGAATGCTCCTGTTCGTTTATGAAGAAGAAAGAGAGAAGTATACGACGGCGCACCGACTATTGTGAATTTTAACCGTAATCATTATTCATTTCCGCGTATCAGTATTTGATTCGATTTGTTCCATTTTTGTGAAGAGAAAGATTTGTGATATGAAGCTTTTCCCTAAGAAGATTTCTTGAAGCTGTTTTAGTACTCGTGTGACCACTATGAGTTTGAATGATGTCAATTGTATTGGCTGGAAGAAGCATATTTTCGCAAGTAGCTGGACAATTGTCATAGTATGACAGTGTGTTTATGCTCAGAGACGAACGAGGAACTCGTAGACCGTTTGTTTGTATTTTGTGAACCGACCCTTTGTTCTGGAAGAATAGTTTTGATTTGCGTTCAGAGATTGCAGCAGACAACACCACCAGGTATCCGATGACGACAGAGCTTCCACAGAAAGGACCAAGACTGAAGACCATGGTTAGAGTTAGAAACCTTGTAGAAGATTGGTAGAAGATGTTCGTGACCGGCGTTACCAAGAGAGAAGCATGAGAGGAGAAGACAGATTGAGATGAAACTCGATTACACCTCAAGTAGCACGTGGAGATTTCAATTGAGCATCAAGACAACCAGACCGTAGAAGATGAGCTTTCAGCACATAAACCAGGAAGTCCACAGCAGTTTGAGTTGGCGAATTTTGAATCATGCTAGAAGACCTGTAGGAGACACGCAACCTTGTTTCTCTAGTCATTTTAGTTGTACTAAGATGAATTGAGAGCTGAAGCAGACTCGCAAATGGAGGAATACAAGGTGATCACGTCAGAGATTCACGCTACCACACCGAAGTGTCCAGAAGAAGTGTCGAAGACTTGAGGAACCATACTCAAGTTTATGATTTCCTTTTCACCCTATGATCGTATGATTAGACAAGAGAGCGACTACTTGGAATTTGAAAAGATTCGAGATCATGAAATTTTGTAGTAAACGTTTGGATTTGGAAGATTTGATTGTTGTAAAGGATGAAGATATTGAAGACGTAATTCATTTCCTCTTAGACCACTTAAGTTTCCGTTACCTTTCGATAGGATCTTTTGAATGAGCCTTACCCTATTAGAAATTCCGTTCTGTGTTCGTTATGCATTTGTTTGGATGATGGTTTCGTTTTGAGAAGGATGATGAATTGTGGAAGACCTAACGTTTCGACGACGAGTTTCATTTTGAGGTGTACACATTCCGTTACGCTATTTGTACGTTCAAATTCCTCCGATTTAGAATCCGTAGTGATGTTTGTTTGGACCAACCTTAGGAGGTAGAAAGACTGATAGGTGGTTAAGATAAGTAGTTCTGTTCGCGACTTGAGATAAAGTATGACCATCATGATGGTATACTCATATGATGCTGGTATTATGACGAGTAGCTAACGTGATAATACTTACGTCATATGACGTACCCTCATTGTGTTCATAGGATATTTCGAGGAGTACTTTAGAAACCTTATAATGTTGATAGGAGATGTGAGAATTTTTGCATCTGTAAGATTTAGGTTCATTCCACCTATACGCTTAATCTGTTCGCCGTTATACGATCTGATACGTTCGATTCTTGACACGCATTTGTTGATCCATATACTTCTGACAAGAATCTTAAGATCTACTGTGAAGTTTTCTGCCATTTGATGTCACCAACAATCTATGTTCTGTACGATCTCATGTGATTTGCTTAATCAAATTCTATGGACGGCATATCCGTCAAAATCCTATGTATTCTTTGTATCTCTTCCGAGAGAATGTGATAATCATTTGTCATGTTGGATATGATCTTTGCAACCTGAAATTCAGTATAGTATGTCTTTCTGAGAAACCCGAAGCTATCTTAGATCGACAACGAAGAGTCATGAGAAACAAGTCTTTTACATTTCCGTTCGCTGTCCGTTGTGTCTTCTGTTTCGTTTCATTTCCGATCGTTGGGATTTTTCAATCCCATTCGTAAAGATTCTTTGGAAGAACCACCCAGAGCGGGAGGCTACCTGGGAAACCGAGGAATCAATACGAGCTAGTTATCCGCATTTTGTATTCTGATCTGGTACGTCCCTATTTTGTTTTCGATCCTTTCACTTCTGATTCTTTGCAAATTTCGAGGACGAAATTTTTCTGTTAGAGGGGAAGAGTTGTAAAACCCAAAAATCTGAAAACATGTGAAAAGACCAAAATGCCCCTACAATCTTAAACTTTGAATAAAAAGCTTATGAAATGCCAAATAAATTCCAAACTTCGGGAGATGATCAAGATATGAAGTAAAATTATTTCTAATGCTACATTTGAGATTTTGGGAAGTACTAAAAGTATTTGTAACACATAATATGTACCGAATTTTTTTTAGAATATCATTATTTATGTTTTAGAAACCATATAATTAATTTAAATGCTTTTAAATAACAACAAAAATTTAGGAAACTATGTGATTGATTTGGGGGCCATTAATTTCGTGATTTCCAGCCCATGCCTCCCCAATGACACGGTTTTTCCTTTATTAGTGGTAACAAACTCAATTAAACCTAAATAATAAAACCGAGTAAATCATAAAACACCCAAAAATTCATCACGCCCACATACGAAATTTTGGAGCTCTTGGAGTATTTTTCCCGTGTTATTCATCATCTAAAGGAGTGGGGAAAAATAGTTTTGAAGTCGTGGGGGTGCTCGTTTGATCGCTAGGCTTTTATGGTTCGAAAAACTCATCCGCCAAGGCTAAATTCGTTGTGACTCTTTCGCACGTTCATAATTCGATCTGGTATTTTTCTTAGGTCCCTTTCATCACTTATAACTCATAAAAATTGTTAAACTTGATTCATGCAAGGATTTTTACATCGTACGAATTATAATGGGTAAAAACGGTTTAATTAGGTAAAATATATAATACGATTTTTATGGGTTCTTATTATAATTTTCCTGAGTTCCTTGGTCATCAAAAAAGTCTAGAAAAATGGTTGTTCGAATTGTCATGGCTTGATTCGATCATATGATAATTTTTGGAGTCGAAACCCTAAAAACATAAAAACTCGGTATAAAATATACGCGACTTTTCTGAACCTTTTGAACAATTTTCGTGGCTTCTATATGATCATATTAATCTGGGAAAAATGCTACTTTGAATTGTCAAGGCCTAAAATATTTATTTTTGATTTATTTGTTTTTGCGGATTAAAGAAAAATAAAGAAGAAAAAGAAATAAAATATGGTTCGAGCTAGGGTTTAGATTTAGGGCTTGTTTTGAGTCATTAAATGATGATATAATGATAATATAATTATTAGTTAATGATTGAGAATTTTAAGGTTAGGGTTTTGTAAATAAAAGTGTTATGCGGTTTGTTTTTAAATTATAAGGGGGTGTTTTGTAAATTATAAAACTTGTGGGTTATTTTTAGAATATTATTTGGGACAGGTATAAATCGTATAAAATATAAAATGAGGGCCTCTTGTGTAAATTTTATATTTAAAGGGTTTAATTTGTTAATTAATTAAAGTTTAAATCGATTTTGTAAATAATTAAAAGAGAGGGACTAAATATGTAATTTCTGGAAATTTAAGGTTGATTTGAGTAATAAATTATATTCAGGGGGTTATGTGCAATTTTGGTAATTTAATGGCTTAATATGTAACTATTAATAATTAAAAGTTGAAATTGTAAATTAAAGGGCTTAATATGTAACTTTGGTAACTTGAGGGACTTGATGTGTAAATTATGAATATTTAAGGGTACATTCGTATAACATGTGAAAATAAGTACTCATTGTGTAAATTTGGTTAATTAAGGGTTTAATGTGTAATTATGGATATAAAAGGTTTAAAGTGTAACTTAATAAAATAAAGGGTGTAATTTGTAAATTATGAAACCGTGAGGATCAAATGTGTAAATCTGATCAAGTATACCCTATTTCCACTTAATAATGATTTAATTAAATTATATGACACAATCTTACTAAATATGGAAACTTGCTAATTTTGGAAACCTGCTAAAAATGGAAAGTTACTTAAGATGGAAAGGTTTGTAATTCTTTTCTACCCCTCTAGGTGTGAAGAAGGAGAGGACTTGATTCTATCTTATTCATTTTGGTTTGTGCTTTGCTTTTGGAATAAGGTACAGATATTCTGCTCTTTTGATAAGGAGCCTTCGGTCTCTATTCTGATTTGTATTAGGGATTCCTAAGCCATTGCTATGTTCCCTACACTGTGATATGAACCTTTGATAGTGAACCTGTGACAATGAGCCTTTGATGTGAACCTGGAGATTTGGACTATGGTTATGACCATGTGAACCTTTGCTTTGATATGAACCTTTGACCTTAACCCTAGTTTGATACCCGAGCCAAATGTGTTCCCTAGCCATGAAGGTAACATGGCCATGTCTTTGATGCACCACTGACATGACTCGTGTGTGGTACGAGTGATTAGCCACACCGTCCCCATTGTGATTGTGATATGCGCGCTTTGTGACTATTATGGCCAATGTGATTTGTGTGGGGGTCGTATGGATGCATCCTAGGTACGTTGTGATATGTGATATGTGATATGATATGTGCTATGTGGTGACTGATGATGGGTGCAATCCACGTCTTTCACAAAATTTGGGAGCTGATCACTCCAATGTGATACATGAGGACACCCCTCATATTATCCGGTTACTAAAGAGGTATCCCCTCTAGATTGCTACAGGATTTGATATGTGATGTGATATGTGGGCTCGTGGTGGATTACTGTCCTAAACCTTACTCTTTATTTCCTTTTCCTATATCTCTTCATTATGATATGTCTGTTCATTTCCATTTGATTTTGTTTCCGTTTATTATATATCTGTTCACTGGGCTTTTTAAGCTCAGCCGCATTTCTTTTCCTGCGGCAGGTTTTAGTAGGAAGCCAGGAGCTTGGGTTTGCTTTGGGATGAGAGATTAGCTTATGAAGGCGATACCTTAGTTTTAGTATTCATTTATGTATGACTACGTAGATTGGTATATTTTCCTTTGTAACATTGTAAACCATTTGTATTATGTAAGTCGTATGTTATGCTTGCCTTTGATATGTCACCATTTGCGTGACACTTCTACCCTTGCCGGGTTGGGGTGTTACAAATACTATGTTAGTAGTGGGTTGTAAACACACAGGTTGCAAGTCTTGTATGGGCGGGGCTTGGAACTGAGTGGATTTACAATGCCTTTGCTGGAAAAATCTATATTTAGACACTTTACCTTTAAAAATCTTTATCCAAATACTTTACTTTTAAACTAAACTCTATGAACTCACCAACCGTTGGTTGACACTTTTTAGCATTTTTATCTCAGGTTAATAAGGCGATAGAGGATGCATGGATTCTAGAGTCAATTGCATACTTTGAAGACTCATATCTATCTTTATCATTCGATACACTTTGAAAACTTTTATGTAATATTTACTTTGGAACTTAATTCGAATGGTAGCTTTTTAAAACGTCTCATTTAGAGGTCGTTTTCTATACCCTGATCTGTATTATGAAGTAATACCCCCTTGACACTACTGTTTCCGCTGTGGTAATTTGGGGGTGTTACATACTACAACGTGTGTTAATGCATAAACAAGTAAAATTCATTCTTCACACCATATACTCAAATACTTGTTAAACATGCATAAGAATGATAATGTCATTCTCTTAAACAATCATACGTGTTAAAAGATACAATATGTCTTGTTTCAATCATGCATCATAACCGTACCCCACTCATAGTCTCCCGCATGTATTATTTTAGGGTAAAAACCATACAATAGCCACGTACTTTCCAAAATTGTCCGTCTAGAACCATTTACTTTTTTATTACACTACTTCACCAATAACCTTACTTTTGTTTTACGACTTCACAAACATGGTAACCGGCTACCGGGACTGTAGCGTTTTTTTCCACGTTGGCATTATCCACTATATTTTTGATATATAATATCCACGTATATAATTTATATTCCAGCTTGGTTTTCCACTATCAACATAACTGATTAAATACACCTACAAAACACAAACTCGTCACACAAAATTCTCACACCAACACAAACCCTAATTTGTACTATCTTGATTAATGAAAAAAAATTGAGCAATTATCGTCATGGCTAAAGGTATAATCTTTGTTTACTTATCACTAATTGTTCATTTTAGATCTATCTTTGAAAAACCCTAATTTTTTTTCTTCAAAACCCTAACTCTCAGGTGAACCGAAGAAGAAGAAGGCAAAAAAGAGCGTTTTCACTGTTTATCTAAGATATGATGGGATTTTCTTTTCAAGCCCTTTGAGATACGCTCAGGGTGATATGAGAGAACTCACAGATACAAATTTTGATGAGATGTCGTATGATAATCTATTGGAAATCATGAAGTTCCACATGTTGACTTTAAGAGGTTGTATTATTGTAAGACTGGTGCTAACTTGACTTTAGGATTAAGGGAAATTAAGTGTGACCAAGATATTGTAGACATGTTGACTGTTGGTTATGAGAATGGCAATATGATTGATATGTATGTGGAGCACTTAGATTATGATATTATGGAAATTTTTAAATTAGAACAAGCTGAAGAGCAGAGCATTATAGACTCTAGTGATGACAATTATTCTAGTGATGATTGTGAAGAGATAGATTATGTGGACTTTCAGGCTGAGGGTGATGAATCTGTTGTCATTAAGAATATCACTACACCAGACCCATTCCTGAATGACCATTGCAGTTCTAGGAATGTTTTTAGATCCTCTGCTGAACAAAGAATGCTTGTTATTCATGAAACACCTGAAGTAGATCCTAATGATAATGAAATAGATCCTGTTTATAAGGTGAAAAAGGGAGTAGTTTATCCTGCCTTTAACCCTAACATCCCTAGGGATAAGATGGAACCAATTCTAGGAATGAGATTTGAGAGCTTTTATCAGTTGAAAATGATATTGACAAACTATGGTGTAGCCAATGGTTATCAGCTTTGGTTTATGAAAAATGATTGGAGATGTTTGTTGGCTTTTTGTGGTAGAAATGTTGAAGAGGGCAGATGTGCTGGTAGAAAAGGTAACAAAAATAGGGTAATGCCAAGTAGAGTAAAGACTTGTTTGAGTAAGGGAAAACAGGGTAAAAAAAGGTACTAAGAAAAAGGTAGTTAATGATTCTGGGGAGGGTACTAGCCAATCACCAAGGTGGACTAAGAAGAAGGTTATAAAAGAGTCTAATAAAGTTGATTTTCCATTTAGACTGTGGGCTTCATGGATGACAAATGAGTGTTCTTTCCAAATAAAGTCCCTCATTCCAACCTCTTAGTGCAAATATTACGATATTTAAACTAAACGGTTTCTTCGGTTTTAATAATGACAAACATGTAACTTGTAATACATAACGTAAAATGTGCAAGTTACTTGTAAACACAAATAATCAATGCATACTTACTTCAACACCTCACGACGTCTCAAGTATGCTTCAACGAAGTCGTAGATTTCTATCCCGACATAAATCACTCAAGGTATGGACAAACAAATCTACTACTTGACAAATGATCAAAGGATTATATTTTTTTAAACTTCACATTTTTAGGAATGTGACAAAATATTTTTCAAAAATACATTTTACAAATTATTTTTGAATTAGAAAGAAATGTTTTATTTGGGAAAATCATTTCAAAAATAGTAACAGCTATTTCCCCCCCCCCCCCAAAACAGCTCTAAACTTCCCCAAATAAACTTTCACCAATAAAAGACAAAATTTGGAGCGTTTGGAGTGTTTTCGTCTGTGACAATACCAAGGTACCACTAAATTTAGTGGTACCGTCGGGTATTTAGTGGTACCGTCCGTACATAACGACTAGATTTTTCTTTGCCTATAAATAGTGGACCATTTTACACTTCCAACTTGATTTTTCCAGTCACTTTTCTTTGGTCTAATCCCTCCTCACTTAGATGACTTTCTTTGATCATTTGGAGAGTCTTAGTTTGTTTAAGAGTGATCCAATCATCCATTCAAGTGATCCTCTTCATTCCTCTAGATTAGCAAGAGAAGAACACAAAGTATTCAAGTAGATACAAAGTGTTGTCATCCCTCTTGAATAGCAAAAGAAGAACACAAAGTATCCAAGTAGATACATAGTGTTATCATTCCTCTTCATTTGCAAGAGAAGAAGTCAAGGTATCCAAGAAGATACTAGAGTTGTAGTTGTTAGGTCTTGTAACATTTGTTACACTCTTGATTGTATCATAGCATACATCAAGATCATTTTTCTTTTGAGAGTTTGTGAGGGAAGATCATAATGATCTCGTTGAGATCTTGGAGATCTCTTGAAGCCATTGGGCTCGTGTGATTGATCATGTGGTTCAAGGGTAGATTGGGTAGATCGAGTCAAGTGGGAGTAGATCATTGTGATCTTGTCGAGATCTTGGAGATCTCTTGAAGCCATTGGGCTTGTGTGATTGATCATGTGGATCAAGGGTAGATCGTGGTAGATTGGTGCTAGCTAAGATTAGCACTCGACATCTAGCTTAGTGTTAGAAATAGGATAAGCGACGTATAGATTGGTGCTAGCTAAGATTAGCACTCGACATCTAGCTTAGTGTCGGAAAACAAGTTAAGCGACGTGTACGGTTTTCTCCGCCTGAAGGGAGTTTGTTGATTAGTGAAGTAACTCTCGAGTTGGGTACTCGGGGAGTGAAGTAGGGCGAAGAGGAGCTTCGTGACCGAACCACTATAAATCACTGTGTCCGGTTTGCCCCTTCTTACTTATCTCTTTACTTTCACTTTATTCTTTATTGCTTTATGTTTATATTTGGATTGCGTTTATGCTTGTGTGGCTAGTTGCTTATGTTATGTTAATTATGTATGTGTCATGGTTGATTGTGCTTGTGTTGTAGTTTAATTTATTTATCCCTAGATGATATATGCTCATTGTTGACACTTTTCATATTACGTCACATTTGATCGGATGTTTGATACAAAAAGTTTTTAAGTTTTAAATGGAAACGTATTCACCCCCCCCCCCCTTACGGTTTCCACAATTGGTACCAGAGCCAGAGCCACGTCGCTCAATTTTTTAAAACAAATGGTTTTTAAAATTAAGTACGATCCATGTATCAAATTACCCATGAAGGTGATAAAAATATGAAAAGTATTTAGTTGCTTAATACTTACAAGTTTTGTTGTTAAGTATACGTTGTCATACTAGCTTGAAGGTTTTCTTAAATTAATAAAAGTTGGTTCTGTTCAAAAATGAAATAACAGGTACGGCACCGTTAAATATAACGGACGGTTCCACTAAATATGGACGGTTTCGCTAAATTTAACGGTACCTTCGTCTGATTTTTAGAATTTGGTAATTTTCAAAAATTCGTATAAAATCAACCGTAAGTCCGTAGAAGTCGTGCCACCTATCGTTTTAAACGTAATTGAGTCTACTTTCACTTAAAAATACTATTAGAAAGTGATTGTAAATTAAATTTACGAGAGTCTTCAATTCGTAACAGAGAGCCTTTTCCAGTCATGCCGATTGCACAAATTTTTCGTCAAATCACAAAGTGAACATCACACGTTGATGTATTCATGATTTCAACGTGTTGAACTTGATCAAATTTTTAAATGGGGTGGAAAATAATTCATTTTCAAATAAAATCAAGCTAAGTATACATTGTTATACTTAATACACAAAATGATGATAAGTATTTTTGTGTGTTAACCTAAATGGCTATTTGTTTTTATTTGTGTCTTAGTATTGTTGGTTAATATTTGTGTATGCTTATTGTTGTCTTTAGTTAAGCTAATTTTATCTATAAGCATAAGTGTCTTTATTTCCATGTTGCTATTTGTTTATTATAGCTTTCCGGTTTATGCATTTATAAGGCTCATGCTAATTTACTTGCACTATATTAAGTAATTAGTTTGCATTGCATACAGGCATCGACCATTTTTCTTGCATTTGTTGCAAGTTTTTAAAATGGTTTAGTAACCTTCTTAGGAATAGAAACTAAGTTGGTAGATCATTTGTGTCGAAAGATATTGTCTTACACAATTATTTTTCCAAAGGTTTAAGTGTAAAAAGTATATCACCCCAAAATACTTAACACTTTCATAAAATCCGTAACATGATCTTTAAAACATTACATCATTTTGTCTTGTTTGACCATAGGCTGTCTAAACAAGATAAAAGGTCATTTTAATACATTAGTATTTAAGTAAAAGAAAATGTATTAAACTTGCATTGATTTAACACACATACAAAATATTTTAAACATTTAGTATTTTACGTATGTTGTATAAAAATAGTTAAGATAATTATTTTTATACTAATGAGGTGTCGAAAAACGAAGAATATTATACTTAATAATATAAACAGTTTTTCTCAAATAAAAATAAATGACAATATTGAAGTAGCAACTTAATATGTCATTAACCTCACACATACAACTAGTATTAGAATAAATGGAACACACTCCTTAAATTTTTATTTTCTTTTTAAAAAGGAGTGATCATGAGGGTCAAGAAAGATTTCGAGTACATATCAATTCATTATTCAAATTATGATTGATATCATTTTCGAATCTAATTGACAAGTTTTCGAGTGTGGACATGAAATTGGAGTCATTATTTGTCTAGCTTCAAGATAACAACAAAATATGATGAAATATATTATCTTGAATCTACATACTCAATCACACTCGATTGTTATGAAAATAATGACGTCCACTCAAGACGAATATAATATGCATCGGATCATAACTCACACTTGTGTTGAAGATGCCATATTAAGTCTTCTTGTCCAATGGTTGTGTTCCAAACTTTAAACTAACATGTTTAAAAGATGCATAAAATACACAACTAAGTAGGATTGACAACTTGGATGTTTCATCCGAAATATACAAGTAATTTACATTGCAATGCAATTGGTAAATGTGTCATTTCCGAAAAACCAAACACGAGCAACCAAACAACATATGTAAACTTTGCTCATGAACAACTCAACACTCAAAGCCACATGAGAATATCACATGTATTTCTCTTATCAAAAGATTGACAAAAGATAACCTATATCTCATGCATCTTATTTTCTTTGTAACATGAATGGTTATGTTTCAAGAGAATACATTGCATCCTGTTAACAAATATAGGATATTAGAGTTGAATAATAACCTAATACAACATGTGTCATTGCATAAACAAGTAAAATTGGTCATACACTAAAATACTTGTTTCACAAAGCATTCGTAAGAGTGATAAGTTTCCTCTTAGAAAAACATATTTGTTGAAATATACAATATGTCTCATTTTTAATATAATGCTCACAAGATCTATTGAGGTATGTAACCTTCACTAGATTCTTTCTCAAGATATGCAATGGAGCATTCTTGAAACACACACGATGTAGTAGGTTCTACATTGTATCACATTAAAGTGTCTCTTAGTTCTAGGAAACCAAATCATGTTAAAATAACATGTAAAAACTCAACAAACAAAGATGATGTCCAAGAGATCATAAAATACACCATCTCCATCAAATAACCTCTAAATCTCAATTACAAAATTAAAAACATTTCGCTTGCCTTTGTTAGGAGTTATGTAAGACATGTCATTCTCTTAACCAAATTTCAAAGTGTGGTTAGTTGATCATATTAGGCCATATATTAGCGAAACAAGCTAATATCATCTTTGCTATACTTCGATAGGCAAATATGGGAATTTGAATTTTTCTAACATGAGAATGACTACTGGAGATCCTATCGCACTAGAAATTCAATTTGACCTAACGGTTGAATTGCTTCCAGGAGAGAAGTTGGGTTCGTGTATAACCCGTAAAAATGGTCGTGTTTAGCCTTAATTGAGCACCACTAGTGATAGTCTCATACTCATTCTCTAACTTGAAAATTTTTCATTCCTACATTTGACTAGAGATAGTTTACATCGGTGAACTTTATCTCCCGTTAGGATTTCATTTTAAACAAGTAGTAATTAGGATCTGCCTTAGCAAACCTAGATTGCTTGCATCCCACATATGTGTTTCAAAATGATAACATGTTCTCGTAAGACATGATTAAATGTCTTTATGATCTTAAACGCTAAATGATTATCATGTTTTGCATGATGTTTGCATTTATTCCTTATGTGCATTTTACATGATTTACTTGTAAAGTTTGCACCCACACTATGTCCTTTTGACACATTAGGAATTAGGTATGCCCATCACTATGAACCCTTAGAAGTCATAGAGTCATACACTAGTGTCAAAACCTATAAGTTAGAGTAGTCGCGAAGTTGTCTTAATTCCCTAGTCATCACTTCGCCTTCTTCCAAGTATACACCCTTTTGTTATGGGAAGGTTAGATACAAACCTAGTAGAACTCGGAGTAGGATTGATAACTTAAATATTTCATCCGAAATATTCAAGTAAGCTTAACTTGCGATCGCAATTGTTAAATGTCTTATCTGAAACATCATACTCAAGCCTTTTAACAACATATGTTAAAACGCTCATCCCAAAGCTAAAAGCTAACATCAACCCTCGGGTGACAAAGGACTCACGAGTTGCTATATAAGTGATTAGTAGTTCCTTTCATCCTCGTGTGAATATACACGTCTTAAGATCCCAAACCCTGCTGCGAATTAGCACCATAGGCCTAGCTTTACATCTTTCAAAACCCCATGAAACACTCACGTGTGAAGCACATCGAAATCCGTAAATCAACCAAACCTCTCAACCGAGAATCCCCTAACCATCTCCGTCTAGGTCTAGGAATGATGGAATATTTTCCATAAATCTTATGACTATTTAAATATTTCACTGGAAATATTAAAGTCATCCCTCGTACCCCTCTTATGACTACTTGAATATTTCACTAGAAATATTTTTGTCATCTTGTGTGTCTCGTCTCATGACTCTTTAAATATTTCACTGGAAATATTGAGTCATTCTTTAAATCCCTCTCATGACTATCTAAATATTTCACTGGAAATATTAAGTCATCTCTCATGTTCCTCGTATGATCACTTGAATATTTCACTGGAAATATTGAGATCGTCTCTCGTGTCATGACTTTTAGATATTTCACTGGAAATGTCAAGTCATATCTTGTGTCTCGTCTAATGACTTCTTAAATATTTCACTGGAAATATTAAGTCATCCCTCACATCGCTCTAATGTCTACCTATGTATTTCCTCGAAAATATAAAAGTCATCTCTTCTCGTCGAGTACCATTGAAAGTATTTATTAGGTATAAATTCTCTCCTCGTGTCAAAAAGTCTCACTAAATCAGCGAGATTTATTCGTGAAATCCTCTTAAATTCAAATGACAACTTAAATATTTCATCCGAAATATTTAAAGTATATTTAATTTGCGAAATGCAATTAAATGTCATCTCTCGTTCTCGATCAACGTTCATCGAATCCCGTTGGATTCATTCATAAAAAGAATTTATTCGGTATAAATTTCTTTAATCCAAGGTCTAGAAAAATCACAACATATGTGAAATTTCTTTGTCAAAAATCTAATTCTGGGTCAAAACTGACCTCAGCAGGTCACGGTACCCTTAAATAGGGGACGGTACCGCTAAATTTAACGGTACCGTCGGACCGTTGTCTGCTGAGACAGTTTATTCTCACTGTTTCAAAACCACTATCGAAACCCACTCAATGTAGTCTTGAACCATATCCTATCAGAACAGATTGTATCTATCTTCTGATTCCTAAACCTTCTTCCCTTTCACTTTCGCATGGTACTAAACACTACCAATTCTTCCGCATTCCACTCATCTCCCACACACTTCAAACGAAGAACCATTAGGATACATTGAGATAACCCTTCTTCATCAACATAGATAACCCTATAACCTTATCACCAACCTTACAACCCTGAAGATTTTATCTTCTTAACCCTTAGGATATCTCCAAGTAATCACATGCCTCATCATATAAATATTCTATGAATATTCACAATGATTGAGAAGAGCTACATGACTTCAAAGGTGAAGTTTATTGTATGCTATCCACTACTTGTCATGACGTTACTAAGCTCATCGCTTCGGTCAACGTTTGTTTTCCTCTTTATCTTTTACATCTTGTCCGGATGGTCATAGATTAAGGGGGAGCGAAAACACACTCATATAGTCTTTCACCAAACACTCTCAAGAACACACAAATGTGGTTCTTATTCCCTAGGAAACTTCCCTTTAGCTGCCCAGAACTAGGCTGCACAGGAAAATTCATGACTTCCAGGTCACGGTACCATTAAATAGGCCACGGTACCGTTAAATTTAACTGTTTCCTCCAGATCCCTGCATCCCTAACCTCATACCTGCAAAATTTTGCAAACTCACATACACCCTAGGATTCCCTCACTACACCATAGGACTCTACCACCAACTTTTAGTTCGAATCCCACAACTCTTGCCTCTATAAGGCATCACCATTGCAAGCTTATCTTGCATCTCATCTTCAAACCTTACATTAACATCATCCCTCATTCCCCATCAACTCCCTTTGAACTTGGCACTAATACATCATCCTCATCACTATCACCATCACCACAACCACTAATGGGTCATCCCATTCTTTATCCCCTACAACCACATACCCTAAGTTATCCTTGTTGTCACCACAACCAACACCTCATCATGTGCCTTAGAGATGAGTTGAGCCTTCAATTCTCCTACCTTGAGCACCTCCTCACACCATCACAAGAATCCCCACATCCTTACTTTCACCAAGTTCACCACAACCTTTAGCTCTCACACTAACCCCATCACACTCAACCCTTATGACTAAACTTCACTTTTGACAGTGATAGTTGGTCTAAAAACCTTCAACCCATCGATCATCACCCTCAAACCTTACAACTACTCCTCACTTTGGATAAGTGATAGTTAGTTATACAACCTTCAATCCTCACAATCACACGAAACCCTTCATACACCAAATTATCTCTAACACACACCTAGGATCATCCAAACTAGAAATCCAGAACCTCGTTACCTCAACCCCATTAGAGATATCCAACCCCAATCTTGTTAGGATCACATGCACATTTTTATTTTTATTTTTCTTTGAAATATATCATGCATCTCATTGTCAGTACAAACGATATATTAATCTAAACGATCCCAACACCAATCATCTTAGGTAGATGATTATGTTGTTCAAAAGGTTTGCTAGAACTTGCCTTTCCAATGACAACTTGGAAGAAGTCATTTGATGTGTCAGTCAATGAACGAATCTCGTTCTTGATTAGTGTGATTGATTGAGCAATTACACCTTAGGTTGTCGGTCGGGTCGTGGCACTTATGTGTTAACATAGTTTAACCCTTGCATGTCTTGCTATGTGTATTCTATCCCTATAATGCTGCTCCTATTCTTCTATATATTATGTTGCACGAAGCTAACCCTTGATGTAGGAAAAGCCTTTGTAAGAATTTGATCCATGGATCCGCTAGATACTAAGGTAAATAAACAAGGAGATTAAGTCACCATAGGGGAGCATTGAGCTAGGGGAAGCTCGGGAGTATTTTACTACATAGCACGGGGTCTTTCTAATGGTGGTGATAGAAGACTTCACTAGGATGATGCAAGCTCGCCTTTCTAGGGAGAAAGGATAGTAGTGTAATAAGGGGGAGTAGGGAGTAAATTCAAAGGAGCGCTCGAGGCAACTACCTTTTTGATTCGACAAAAAGGGGAGAAGGTATGTGTAAACAGGTAACTTTTATATTTTATTATGTGTTACGGTTTACATATTTGTCATCATCAAAAAGGGGGAGATTGTTAGTGCAAATATTACGATATTTAAACTAAACGGTTTCTTCGGTTTTAATAATGAAAAACATGTAACTTGTAATACATAACGTAAAATGTACAAGTTACTTGTAAACACAAATAATCAATGCATACTTACTTCAACACCTCCCGACGTCTCAAGTATGCTTCAAAGAAGTCGTAGATTTCCATCCCGACATAAATCACTGATGAGTGTCTAAATACTCATTATTTTTTACCTAATCTGAGCTGCCAAAACTCTCAAAAACACTCAGAAATGTATTAAAATACTGAAATTATCACAAAATTGTGTTTTATATGTTTCAGATGCAAAATGTTTAAAAACAGTTGAAAAACAAACAAAGTTTGCATAATTGGCAGTTTCAGTCCCTCAACTTTCAAAAGTTGTCAAAACTAGTCCCTGAAGGTTTTAAATAAATGAAAAGTCAACTTGAGTCCATGGGAAACCAAAAATATTCAAAAATAGTCCCTGGATAAAAGTTTACACAACTTGGCAACTTTTACCCCTCAAGTATCAAAATTGGCAAAAATGGTCCCTGGGTATTATAAAACTTGAAATTTCACAAAATACCCTTGTACTATGCATGAACTTACAAATTTATGGTAGCTTTTCGAAATTTTCATCGAAACCTTGACGAAAACCAGCAATTTATTTTTTAGGTTAGTCGTCTTTGATGGAGGGAAGAAATAATTTACAAATTTCTTAACGAGATCTTCCCAGGTTTCAATGGATCGAGGGGGTTCTTTATCCAGCCAAATCCGGGCTGCCCCCTCAAGTGAGAATGGAAATAGCATCAATTTGATCACTGTTTGCGGCACATTTTTGTAATTGATTGTAGAGGTCAGTTTGTTGAACCAACGAATGTGTGCATAAGGATCCTCTCGTTCAAAACCGTGAAATTGGTTTGTGGACACGAGCTGAATCAAATGTGTTTTCAGTTCAAAATGATCAGAATCGATGGCTGGTAAAACAATGGCATCTCCATAACCCTCGGTGGGTGCCTGGAGCATTTCAGCCATAGTGCGTTCGTCTGCCATATTATCAGTGGGAACAGTACGAATCTCGGGTTCGACTATTTGGGCAGCACGTCTACGATTACGTCTTCTCGGAATTTCTACGAGTTCACGTAAAGGGCTTGATCACGTGGAAGAACGAGTGCGCATGCACTAAGTAAAATATTCCAATTAAAACAAGACAGAAGCAAAACACAAGTGAACTTAAACCAATAATCAACAAGCGTACGGTAGCTCTCTAAAAGATAAACGCACAGAGTGGCGGAGAAGCAAAGGTGGGCAATTACGCTCCTTAAAAACCCGCTTCTTTCAGTCCGACAATTTAATGTCAGACTATCCTAGAACCTCCGTTAGAGTTTGTTTATCAATCAAAGGTGAGCCGATATTCGCAAGTGATACAAAGGCAAGTTTTAAATCTTTGGTTTGGGAACTTATTATGGCCGTACCCCCAGTTAGGTAGTACTCTGTCTTGGTTCTCGATGGTAATTTTTTATTATTGTTTATTATTTATTAACAAAGAAAACGGAATTTATTTTTGGTGTTTTTTTTTTATATGATAATAATCATAATAAATAGAAAAAGAATCAGAAAAATATAATTCCAATTTCCATAATTTTCTTTTGTCATTTTTAATCTAGGAAAAAATATAAAAATATTTTTAGGTCTTAAGAAAATCAAAAATAGAAATAAAGTGATAGCTTCTATTTAATAGAATTTATCTTTTTAAATTTTAATTAAGTAATTTTCATTTTTATAATTTTCTTAGCTTTTATTTACTTAGTAATATTTTTAGAAAAAGTTTTAGATTTTTCTTTGTCCATTTAGTATTTTTTATAAATTTAAATAGTTTAAATAAGTTATTAAATAATTAATAATAAATAGATAAAAAGTATAAAAAATTATAATTTAAGTTTTTAAATAAGTTTTAAGTCATTTTACATTTTTAGGTTTTAGTTTTCTTAAATTTCAGTTTTTGTCCCATTTTAGCTTTTTCGTTACGCGTTTTAAGTTTAATTTATTCGCGTTTAAATTTCTTGTGTATATCTGTTTTTATTTGTTATTTAGAATTGTTAAATAAAGCAAAAATCCAAAAATATCTGAATCATCAATCACTTTAATCCTAGCTTTGCACAGTTTTCCATTCACACCTCGTTGGGAAACGACCCAGGTGATCACTTGCCTGGTTCACACTACACACGAGCATCCTGTTCTGAGTCTGCATTTGTTTAAATATAAGTGTTGTTTCGGGACGGATCAATCACTCAAGGTATGGACAAACAAATCTACTACTTGACAAATGATCAAAGGACTATATTTTTCTAAACTTCACATTTTTATGAATGTGACAAAACACTTTTCAAAAATACATTTTACAAATTATTTTTGAATTAGAAAGAAATGTTTTATTTGGGAAAACCATTTCAAAAATAGTAACAGCTATTTTTCCCCCTAAAACAGCTCTAAACTTCCCCAAATAAACTTTCACCATTAAAAGACAAAATTTGGAGTGTTTGGAGCGTTTTCGTCTTCGACGGTACCAAGGTACCACTAAATTTAGTGGTACCGTCGGGTATTTAGTGGTACCGTCCGTACATAACGACTAGATTTTTCTTTGCCTATAAATAGTGGACCATTTTACACTTCCAAATTGATTTTTCCAGTCACTTTTCTCTGGTCTAATCCCTCCTCACTTAGATGACTTTCTTTGATCATTTGGAGAGTCTTAGTTTGTTTAAGAGTGATCCAATCATCCATTCAAGTGATCCTCTTCATTCCTCTTGATTAGCAAGAGAAGAACACAAAGTATTCAAGTAGATACAAAGTGTTGTCATCCCTCTTGATTAGCAAGAGAAGAACACAAAGTTTCCAAGTAGATACATAGTGTTATCATTCCTCTTCATTTGCAAGAGAGGAACTCAAGGTATCCAAGAAGATACAAGAGTTGTAGTTGTTAGGTCTTGTAACATTTGTTACACTCTTGATTGTATCATAGCATACATCAAGATCATTTTTCTTTTGAAAGTTTGTGAGGGAAGATCATTATGATCTCGTTGAGATCTTGGAGATCTCTTGAAGCCATTGGGCTTGTGTGATTGATCATGTGGATCAAGGGTAGATTGAGTAGATCGAGTCAAGTGGGAGTAGATCATTGTGATCTTGTCGAGATCTTGGAGATCTCTTGAAGCCATTGGGCTTGTGTGATTGATCATGTGGATCAAGGGTAGATCGTGGTAGATTGGTGCTAGCTAAGATTAGCACTCGACATCTAGCTTAGTGTCGAAAATAGGATAAGCGACGTATAGATTGGTGCTAGCTAAGATTAGCACTCGACATCTAGCTTAGTGTCGGAAAACAAGTTAAGCGACGTGTACGGTTTTCTCCGCCTGAAGGGAGTTTGTTGATTAGTGAAGTAACTCTCGAGTTTGGTACTCGGGGAGTGGAGTAGGGCGAAGAGGAGCTTCATGACCGAACCACTATAAATCACTGTGTCCGGTTTGCGCCTTCTTACTTATCTCTTTACTTTCACTTTATTCTTTATCGCTTTATGTTTATATTTGCATTGCGTTTATGCTTGTGTGGCTAGTTGCTTATGTTATGTTAATTATGTATGTGTCATGGTTGATTGTGCCTGTGTTGTAGTTTAATTTATTTATCCCTAGATGATATATACTCATTGTTGACACTTTTCATATTACATCACATTTGATCGGATGTTTGATACAAAAAGTTTTTAAGTTTTAAATGGAAACGTATTCACCCCCCCTGTACGGTTTGCACACAACCCATAAATGTTGTAGGAACTACAACTTAGGCACTCTTATTTCTTTTAAGTGGATTACTGCACAATATACTATAGAAATCATTCAGGATCTATTCATGCCATATAGAAATATGAAAGATGACGTAAGACAAAAATTTAAGATAGATGTTAGTTTTGGACAGTGTAAGAGAGCAAAATAGAGAGCCCTATTTGATCATCAGGGTGGGCTAATAGAGCACTATGGCAAACTTTATGAGTACAGGCAAGCTATATTAGTGTTGATCCCAGTTGAGCAATGATCTTGTTAGTAATCTTAGATGTATATCTAAAACAACAAGTATAGAAACTGTTCTTGAAACAATATTAAACACTATGCGAAATCTAATGTTTAATCTTAAGAAGAACAATGAATAGAAAAGTAGAATTCTCTCAACAAACACTTCAATATATTAATACGAATACTCAAAAGTATTAGGATTTTACAACCTTGAAGTGAATCGACTTTAACAATGATACATACTAATCTCTAACCCTAGAACCTCCTTTTATAGACTAAGGAGTTCTTTACAAGAAACGTATAAGTCTAACTAAATAGGATATATACAAAATCCTTTTCATACTTATCTAACCGACTATACATCATTATCACATAAACAGTAGAAACTAACTCTAGCAGTAGAATCATTAAGCCTAGCAGTAGTATCTACTTAGTGTATTCTCTTGATCTTTATCAGCAACTCCAGCAGCAGTATGAATACACTAGCAGTAGTATCATTATATCCAGCAGTAGTATTATACTTGGACAATTTTCCATTTTGCACCATGAGCAGTTGTATCTAATCTGAGCAGGAGCATCTCAAAACCCAACAATCCTCCCCTAAACTTGATATTTTCTTCCAAAATCATCAAGTTTCCATTTAAACTTAAACCTTCATCAGGAGGATGCTTCCAAACACTTACTTCATCTTTCTCCTATAATCTGCCCCATACAGTTGTCTTTGCATCTTTCTAAGAAGATCAACAACCATTTGACTCCAACGATCCATGTGAAGTTTAATAGTTCCATTAACCATCATATCAAGGGTAGTCTTAGCTAGAGGATAATCCTTGTCTACCAGCATGTAAATTGATACTCCTCCCCTCATTACTATATTATGAACTCCACATGAATCATACAATCTCCAAAGAGTAATTTTAGTACTTTTGGCCTGGTCATTCCAAACTCTGTCTTCAGGATAACCTTTAAACATAATCTTTAAATCTCCCCAGAGTACTCTATCCAACTCAGATTCTGGCCTTGAATCTCCATATTTGTTCTTGATTACTTTCCACAAAGTCTCCAAATCTTCTCTATTAAAGTTTCTAAGCATTTGGTAAAATGTCACAAACCTTTGAGATTGTCCACCAGCTCTGTATATCTCCCACCAAGTAATCTTTCCTTCATAACCAGCTTTCCATCCAATGATAGCAGCTTTAGAATTCAAAGGAACAGTATCCACAAAAATATCATCATCATTGTCTACAACTCTAGTCATTTGTTGTAGATCATCTGTTTCCTTTTCATTCTCCTTTTTGGACTGTTCTGAGTGCTCTGTTTCCTCTTTTTCCTCATTCTCATCCTCTGACTCATAACTCTTCTCAACTGCCTTTGACTTGTTAGATTTTCTCTTTTTTCTTCCAACGCATTTCAAAACTCTTCCAGCTTTGTTTACTCCAATGCTTGAGCTCTCTTTCTTTTTCTTCTACATTCTTTTCTTTTTCAATTTTAGTCTCCACCACTTTCTTAGCCTTCTTAAATTTATCTTCTTCTGACCCCATAGGCACAAAACTATCAAATTCTCTTTTAGCACTCTCAAACTTCTTTTGAATTGATTCATCAGAAAACCAAGATAGATGTTTAAGTATGTATCCCTTCATGTTTTTCAAGTAATACTCTTGAAATTTTCTTATCTGTTTGACAGTTGGTGGTTTGAGCAATTTTCTTTTTCTTCTTTCAGCAAGATAGCATTTCTTTCTATCTGCTTTGAACTTCTTCATCCACTTAGTTCTTTCTTCTATAGTTTGTGTATCTTCCTGTTTCACCAACTTAGAAAGCTCAACATCTGCTTCACACTTGATCCTCTCCACATCCCAAGCATCAAGGAATTCCTTAGTCTTTGCCTCATCCTCAGCATGCTTTCTTTGCTGTTCAAGAACCTTTTGGTTTTCCTCTTCAAATTCAGCAACTAATTTCCTTGCAGCTTCTTCATTAAAGGCAATTTGCTTCTCCTTAGGCCAAAACTCAAAAGGTATGTCAGGTTCAGGCTCAGGCACTTCAGTCATTATGCCTTTACCTTTTCCTGAATACTGAGGTGTTTGAGCAGCTTTCTTGGTTGGGATAGGTTCTCTGATTGTTACACCTTTAACAGGTGGTCTTGATGCCTTTTGTGGTTGTGGTTGTGGTTGTGATTGTGGTTTAGATGGTTGTGATGTTTTCAATTGGATGATTGCCTCAGCTAAACTCACATCATCGTTAAATAACTTGGCAGTAGAATCTTTCTCTAGTTCAGCAGTAGAAACTTTAATACCAGCGGTAGAATCAACTTGAACTTGAGCAGTAGAATCATCAACAGTTTTGCAACAGCAATAGAATCATCCTTAGCTACTTCTTCTTTGTCACCAACAGCAGAACCAACTTTATCCTTAACAGCAGAATCTCCCAAGCTTTTGATTGACTCCACCATTATTTCAAGAGCTTTCACAAGCTGCTCAGCATCCAAAGTTTTCAATTTGTCCACAATCTACTCGTTTTTTCCTTTCTCCAAAACCACTTCATTACCATCTTTGTCTTTAACCACAAATTCATCATTTTCACCACTATCCATCTCCATATCCACATTTGCATCATCAGCAGCACTTTCAACATTCAAATCCTCAGCCTCCCCTGAAGTCTTAGTCTCATTCCTCCCCTGTTTAGGAGCATCCTCCCCCAAACCTATGTCTTCAGAAGAGCTTATTCTTGGTGCTGTTCCCGCCTTTTTCAATCTTTTCAATGACCTGGTTCTTGACCTCTTCTGACCTTCCAAGTGCCTAATCCTCATCTTCAAATTTTTGACTGTATGTTGGAGGTCAAGAACCTGTGATTCCAAGTTGGTACATTTTACCATCAATTCCTTTATGAGTTTCATGCTATCCTCACCACTTCGGCCTGTGTTACCTGGCCCGAGAGGTGGATCACTGGAATTGTCATTTTGTACATTGTGGTCCATCAATTCCTCAGTTTCAAGTCTATCCTCATCACTTCGGGATATGTTACCTTCCCTGATAGGTGAATCATGGGATGTAAACTCAGTATCAAACCTAGTTTGATCATCTGAGCCCCCCATATTTCCCATTTGGCTGGGGTTTCCATCACCTGTACCAGGTTCATGAGAACCAGATATATTAGATGTTTCCTTTGTTGGGGTCTTATTTATGTTACCACTAGCATGCTCTGCTTCTAAGCTAGCAGCAGTAGTAGTAGCCCCTTCCAACATGTCACTCTCCACACCTGTGACAGCCTCATCTGCTTCCATACTAGCACCAACCTGAGGTAGCTGAGTGCCCTTTTTGGTGATCCTACGGGTATAGGTCTTTTCTGGTTGTGGAGATGATGTATTCAAAGTGGGTGTGTGATGGGTAGCAGTTGTGTTTTCTGCACCTTCACCCTGATTTTGAGCCAATGACAACATATAGGGAAATAATGGTGTCACTGTCCCAGAAAAACCCTTGCCATCCTTTTTCAAGTAGGAAAATAGTTTATGTTGAAGTTTAGGGCAAATAAATTCCTTTTTATGGACCTTAGGTTTTGTAAGTTGGTAGTTGTTAGAGATGATGACGAAGAACCTTATTGATAATAATAATATTCTTTATGTTATTCCGCTGTGTTTATTATTATCATTGTGCTTATTGTTTATCCTAGATCATGCTCTGATACCACTTGTTGATCCCAGTTGAGCAATGATCTTGTTAGTTATCTTAGATGTAAATCTAAAACAACAAGTATAGAAACTATTCTTGAAACAATATTAAACACTATGCGGAATCTAATGTTTAATCTTAAGAAGAACAATGAATAGAACAGTAGAATTCTCTCAACAAACACTTCAATATATTAATACGAATACTCAAAAGTATTAGGGTTTTACAACCTTGAAGTGAATCGACTTTAACAATGATACATACTAATCTCTAACCCTAGAACCTCCTTTTATAGACTAAGGAGTTCTTTACAAGAAACGTATAAGTCTAACTAAATAGGATATATACAAAATCCTTTCCATACTTATCTAACCGACTATACATCATTATCACATAAACAGTAGAAACTAACTCTAGCAGTAGAATCATTAAGCCTAGCAGTAGTATCTACTTAGTGTATTCTCTTGATCTTTATCAGCAACTCCAGCAACAGTATGAATACACTAGCAGTAGTATTATACTTGGACAATTTTCCATTTTGCACCATGAGCAGTTGTATCTAATCTGAGCAGCAGCATCTCAAAACCCAACAATTAGATTCAAACCCTGGTTCCACATGTGTGTTGGATGTGTTTGAGTCATCTGATGGGTCTACATATTTCAAAAGATAGATCATCTGTTTCAAGGGAGTAAAAGATGGGTGGCTAGCAGGGTGTAGGAAGGTGATACGACTAGATGGCTGTTTTTTAAAGCATACATGCAGGGGAGAATTGCTAACAGCCATGAGAAGGGATGTAAATAACCAAATGTATCCCATTGCATGGGTTGTAGTAAAGGTTGAAAATCATGAGAATTGGGGTTGGTTCCAATCACTATTACATGATGATCTATCTTTGAATAATGGAACTGGCATCACAATCATTTCAGATTCTCATAAGGTAAAATTTATATAATCTTTGTTTAATATCAGACACTTTATTTGTTAAAACCTATATTTAATATTTATCTTTATGACTTTTGAATCAGGGGTTATTGGATGCTGTGCATGGCTGGTTACCAAGGGCTGAGCATAGAAAATGTATAAGGCATGTGTATGCCAATTTCAAAAAGAAATTAAGTGGTCTTCAATTCCAGAGATTATTTTGGGCTGCAACATCGTCTACACTACAACAACAGTTTGAGTCAATCATGGAACAGATCAGACAGCTTGATCAATCAGCTTATGATTATCTAGTTCAAAGAAACCCCAACTCATGGTCAAGAGCATTCTTTGAGATGGACAGGAGATGTGCAGCTTTTGAGAATGGGATATCAGGAAGTTTTAACAGAGCAATCTTGGGTCCAAGACATAAACCAATCATTACTATGTTGGAAGAGATAAGGTTATACATAATGCAAAGATTACAAGCCATGAACAAGATTGCATTTAGCTTAGAAGACACAATCACACCAAGTATAAGGAAGAGACTAGAGATACTAAGGGATGAACAAAGGTACACTCTGAATCTTTAGCATTTATTTTATTTTTTTCACTTTTACCTAGTTTTATTAATTCTAGTGATGTTTTATACTATTGTAAACATTGGTTTGTGTATGCTAGTGGTTTCCAACTGCTAGAAGTAAGAAAAGGAGATGAAAGCTATGGAGTGAATCTGCTTCACAAGGTATGTTCTTGTAGAATGTGGGAACTAAGTGGTGTCCCTTGTGTACATGTTGTAGCAGCCTACATGCATATGAACACTGAGATAGATATAGGTGTTAGTCATTGGTATAGTCATGAGTGTCAGTTTAATGCTTACCAGTTTGAAATTAAACTTGTATTTGGGTCAAACCAATGGAAAAGGAGTAGGGAAATTCCACCATTACCACCTTTAATCAGAAAGATGCTAGGTATACCACAAAAGGCTAGAAACAAAGCAGCGGGTGAGAATAATAGTACACAAGTTAGTAGGGTGGGAAGGAAAATGACTTGCACAAATTGTTGGCAACAGGGTCACAATAATAAAACATGTAAGAATGACCCACAACCAAAACCTACAACTGAGAAAAAACAACCTGGCAGGAAAAAAGAGCCTACTGTTACACAATGTGCATCTCGAGGTGGAGGAAAAGGAAGCAGGGGTGGGAGGAGAGGTGGTGGAATGGGTGGTGGAAGTAATGCCACAGGTGCTGGAAGGGGTGAAACAAGCACCAGATGTGGTGGAACTAATGCCAGAGGTGGTGGAACAAGTAGAAGGGGTGGTGGAAGTAGCATACAAGGTGAAAGTAGCAGGATTGGTGAAAGTGGATTCTTAACAGTTGAAGAGGTATTTAATTACATTTACCCTTTAAACAATTTACTGCTGAACATGATTGTTAACTAATGACATTTGTATCTGCTTCACAGGAATACCAATTGCAATTAGATGAAGAAGCCTTAAGGGATGTCATGGAAGAACAAGCAACACTAGATGAAGAAGTGGCCCAGAGATACAAAGAACAAGAGGAGTGGGAAGCTAAACAAGCTGAGTGGGAAGCTAGGAATGATTATTATAATATTGCTAATTGGATACCTCCAGAATACCAACTACACAACAAACAATCATTCAAAACAACCCTTCCCAACCTACTCAACAATCTAACATACATGGAAATGTGCAAATACCTTCAATTGATGATGCATCAGATGGAGCTGTGTGAGTTGATGATGCAACAGATGGAGCTGTGGGAGTTGATGATGCAGCAGCAGACAGAGGTAAAGAAGTTGCAGATGACACAACAAATGCTGATCATACTCAATAAGCTACAGAAACACCAAAAAAAGAAGAAACATGCAAAAGTGGATGGAAGCAGCATTTGTGAACGGAGAAAGGATTTATGTCAAGAACCGTGGTTGATCAGAAAGAATTGCCAAGCAACAGATGAGCAAACCCTTTCCATTTGATGATGTGGGAACTGGATCTACACTAGACAAGGCTTTCGATGTTTCTCCTTAGTTATTAGTTAATTTTATGGTCTGTAATGAACACTTAGCCACTTAGGTACTTTAACTTGCATGTTTCAAGGGTTTCTTTTGGACTGTATTAGTAGATAAAATCATGTGGAACCATATTTTGTGGTCTCTTTTGTGACTTTATGGGTTTGACCACTTTGAAATATGAAACAACAGTTGTTTATGGTATATTGCAGCTTCCTAGTGGTAGTATTTAATGTCTTGAAATGTGCATTTTCTGTTATTGAAATGTGCAGCATGTGTGCTGTTATTGAAATGTGCAGGTTGTGTCATGTGCAGATGATGTAAGGATTGCGTCCACGCAAAAGGTTTTACTTCTCAAGGGATCTTGAGAAGCTTGCAATCTTCCAGGAAGTGTACCTGATCGTTGTAGTGTAGTATAGGTAGGTCCTGGGGATTGATCGTTCTCTAGGGGAATAGTGTCGTTAGGTCAAGATGTATGACGAGATTGCTCTAGAGGTGAGGGATGATTCTTTTTGTATTTTTATATTTTTTAGAAAGCAATTAAAATCTCGGTTTTAAAGAAGTGGGCAGAATTAGTGGTTAATCATCTGACCCAAAAACTAATTATAAAACTAAAATTAAACTAAAAACAAGAAAAAGTAAATTGGTGAACTTCTTATGATAGGAAAAGCGTGTTTACTTAGATTTAATTACTCCCTAGTTATCTCCTATTGATTCGTTGAATTATCACGTCCTTGTTTTAGTTGAAGCGTCGTATTCCTTATTATTGGTCGTGGGGAGGGGCCGAAGTCCCCAACTTTAAAAATATTAGTCTCCCCTAAATCCCTTAACATCCATTAAGTTTTCTAGGATCTACAAGCCGCAATTCACGCAATAAATACAACGAACAAAACCGATAGTACACTCTACGGTTGCGTTTTTAAGACGTTTAAGCTAGTTACATATAAGAGGTCAGCCAGTTTTCTTAACCTAACGCGATAACAATCAACTAAACAAGAGACAACAAATCAATATTCAATAACTAGGTTTAATTAGATCTAAGCAAACATAAACAAACTTAAGCTAGCATGATAGATAGAAGAAAAGATAAACAATTAATCAAACAACACATAGACATATTGAATGATTAAAAGAATAACTTATCTTCAATAAAGCATAAGGTTCAAAGGTTGAAAACCCCTTATAAAGCTGCTGAAATTCGACTAGGGTTTATTCACCAAAATATGTCATCCCTAACAATGAAAACTTTCAAAAATATATATAGGAATACAGCTCCGACGGCGTCAGGTTATAGCATCTGACGCCGTCAACTCGCCGTGGTTTAATGTTTCGTCTGTGTAATCGCCCCTCTGACGATGTCAGAAAGGGATATGAGGCCATCACTTTTAAAATCCTTCTGAGTCGTCTCTTGTTAGCATAAAGCATGACGCTCATCTCCACTTTACACCTGACGGCGTTAGGTTATAAAGCCTTCAAAATCTTCTGAGGCGTCACTTGTTAGCTCAACACTAGAAATCTTCCACGAGTTTACAAGGGATGACGTCACGTTGTGTCTAGTGACGCCTTCAGACCTCCAAGTCTGACGTACTTTTCGCGACTTCGTCGTTTTCTTCACTTTATCGTCCAAATATGCTCCAAAAGTTCCGTTTTCCACAATTCTCGTCCCAAGTACCTAAAATACAAAAAGAAATGATTTGAGGCAATATTTGATCATATTTACTCGATTTTTGGCTTAAATGACCCCTTAAAAACTGTAGGACCTTAGATCTATAACCTTTTCTCACAATATTGATGCACAAAGGTGGTGGCAAGAGATGTAGGTGTCGAATTTAGAGAGAGAAACAAGAGAGATAAAAACAATAGAACTTTTATTAAAACATACACACTTACACACTCAAGCACACACTTACAAATGAGGCAAGGGTACCTTTTATACTTAGGTTCATATGCCTCATGGGCTTTGCCATGGGCCTTGGATGGGCTTGGATTGGATTGGACTTTACATAAATGACTTAACATATAATACTAACCTATTAGATTAGTCCAATCCATGAGCTCATTAACTATTCTATTATATATTCTACGACACATTACAAAGTTATAAATAAGAGAATGACCATCACTTTTTTTTACATTTATTTTATGCTTACAATCTCCCCCTAAGGGGTGGTCATTCGAATGATGCTCCACGTGATTAGGTCTTTCGTCTTCTGGGTCTTGAACTTTGTGTGTCGTCATAGAATAGTCTTGATTTTTTGTTCCTTCATGCTTTGTGATCTTTGAAGTAACGTCTTTTGATCTTTCTTGCCTTTGATCAACAACTTCACATGTTTGCAGTTTCGTCTTTTCCAGCATACTCATACTTCTTGGTAAGACTTTGAACTTCATACTTATGTCTTCCTCAATTGATTCATGAACTTGTTCTTTACTTCTTGATTAGCTCTTTGACTTTGGCGTAACTCATTCTCTTTAACTTGATCTCTTTGTCTAGAACGTTCTTTACTTGAGCTTGTTGAGGATAAACTTCATAAGTATGAGTATATGGAGGTAAAGATGTTTGATATCTGAAATGATGGTGTATGGTCTTTCTCCAAGGGATTATCATCAGTACCTGCATAAAATGTTAGTTGAAATCACCAATCGATCATCGTGGACTTTTCTTAGATATTGGACCACTACGATTGTTATACTGATGAATGTCTTGATTCCATTCACCTTGGTCGGGCACATCAGCCGTCCGAATCCGATTAGGGACAGTTATCATTACATAGGATAGATCCAAGTAACGACCCACGTCTTAAGGATTCAATTCCTTAAAGGAATCTCCTTGGCGGGATTTCCAGCACTTACAGGTTTAGACATCGAGAGAATTAACAGCATAGTGTGAAAACCCTCTCTAATCCTTACAAAGGCTGTTCCTGAATTGGATACCCTCAAGAAGGCTTACAACAGATATACCGAAGTGCACCCACAATTCAGGTGAGCCGCTGAAGTATACCGAAGTATCACTCCATGACTGTAGACTGTTTGAAACAAATAACCACCATCATGATGTATGTGGCAAGATTCGAAGATCTCATAAAGACTCTTGTACAACTTGTGTCCTTTTTGGCGAACACAAGTGTATGCTATTGGAAGTGTATCCTAAGAGATATTTTCATGAATCTCATGGCCCTAGACTCGATTAGTGCATTTTGGTTTTAGTCGTCGGAGGCATGGAGCAGACGGCCTCCTTTTTCTATATCAACACATCTCGTAGTGAGAGGTCGATAGATTATGCAAGGTTCTCCTTTAGAAATGAAACAAATATCTTTTAAGAGATGCCTGAGTGGCTAGAAGGGGTTATGCAGCGCGTCACTGGGTCCATGACGTCTTGTCTTCAATACCGGTATCATCTTTGTGATAACCGATAGAAGATGTATTGACCCAGTTTCTGTTCCTAAGGGCTATTTCTTTTCACCCTTTTCACAAACTTTTCTTTTTAATTCTTCAACCCCCTCTTTCTCCATTCATCACTTTACTCCTTTTTTCAATCATACCTAAGGACTTCTAATTCTAATCTATTGGATTTGTCCTTGGGTAGATCCCTCCGGCTCTGGCGGATCATAGGACATAAACCTAACCATAATCACCTTATCACTCCATGATTATCCTAGGTTCATTGATCACTTGCCATTAAATCTTTTTTTTTTTTTGTGAAAATCTCTCAAAGTGTTTATGGATATAAAACACATTTTGTTAACACTTCGAGAGTTTTGCATTTTCTGAAATACTCCCCCTTCACATGTGCTTATGTGATTTTAAGATAAATTTGCACATGTTGGGTAGAGTTCGCACTTTTGAATTGATCGATTTTCAGTGAACATGACCGATTCGAGACACGCTTACATCACTAGTTAGACTAGCTTGAAATTATTACCCGTCCTGGTCAAGTCTTTTCGATTACTGACATTTAAGCTTCGTCAATTCGTTGGTTGTTTCTGAGTCGAGCTCTTTTGAGATTCAACCACAATCTTTAAACATTTTGATCACATTTTAATCACGTCTTCTCCCCCTCAAAAATAGCATATTCGTGATATTTTTTATATCAACTGATTAATGGAAAAACTTTTGGAGAGATAGACGGATTTGTTTTGCATGAAATTGGAACATTTTTTGTTTTTAAACTCCCCCTTAATGAAAAGCATATTTCATACAGGAATGTTAAAATCAATTAAGGGTTTGGAGGGAGTTATCTTGAGCACTAATGTGAAAGATTTTTGATGAACTCAAATAAGTACATTTTATTACTATCATTTATCCTATTAATTTGACTTGTTTTACTATATTATGTATGAGGATTGATACTTAATTGTTTACTTTTGTAATTCTCAGGTAAAAACAAGCATTTGGTGAAACTTAGCTATTTTGGACTAATTAAGGAGCAAAACGTGCATAAAGTGAAAGTCTACTGACATGGACAAGATCAAGTCAATTCTGCTCCAGATGCGCCGCATCTCACTCTCGACATGCGCCGCATCTCTATCAAGAAATCACCAGATACGATCCAAGATACAAGAGGACATGCGCCGCATCTAATCAAGGGTTACGCCGCATCTTCTGGCGGTGTACGAATATTCCTAAATATTATAATCTTGGACCCCACGCGAAGTTAAGTACATGCGCCGCATCTACTTAGTAGATGCGCCGCATCTTCCCTCAGACAGAAACTATAAATACCCCGTAGACCAGACGAATTAAAAGTTCCAAAAACCCTAACACCGAAGACCGAACAGTAGGAACAAAGGACGAATTCAGTCAAGGAGGCAGCACAAGACACACCCAAATCAAAGATACAAGAGCTGTAAGAAGGTGCTGCATGTATTTAATTCATTAAGTAGTTTTGTTTTATTGTGTTAGCAAACTTTAATTCATCAGGATTGGTGGCTTGTGTAATGTGACAACGGAAAGATTGCACTCCCTTTAATACTTGCTTTCCCATCAATTAAAGTTTATATGTTGATGTCTTTGGTTACTACTTATTAGTGCATTGATAACCTCTGTGTTTATTAGTGGCTTGCGGGCATTTGACTGCGGGACATAATGTGGCTCCCACGGTTGTTTCTAAATTGATCACTTAGGAATAACTTTTAGACATAAGTAATCATTAAGGGTTTACTCGCCGATAAGAATAGGACCAACGAGAAAGGATTAACTACATACACTTCATATAAAGCTATCAATAAAACAAGTGACAATCTACTTAATTATAAGGACAGCCCTCTTATTGTCTCGAGTATCTATCTGTGTACGTGTGTGCTACTTGCTGATTCGTGCCTATTGGTTTATTTTATTATTTTAATTGCAACAAATCGTGCCAGTCTCTCAGGCTGAAACCCCCTTGCGTTAGGATATTAAAATACTGATTAGAATAACGAGATAATACGTTCCACTCTTAGTGATCGACACTCTACTTACCATTATCTTCATACTGACCGGGTACACTGCTCGTTAAGTGTGTGTGTTATTGATAAGTCGGCTAAATATAAATTTAAAACTTGAGTAGGCATTAAAACTGCTAAACCGCAACGACACATCACGCGCATCAAGTTTTTGGCGCCGCTGCCGGGGAGTGAATTGTTATTATCTGTTAATTTGATTAGTATTTTAATTAGGATTTTCTTTTTATTAGATTAATTGCATCATTGTACTATTTTGCATATTTGTTGTATTGTGTGTTAATTGTTTTCTTTTATTTTTGTGTGTTTTATTTTTGTTTGTGTGTTTAATTTTTGTTTTATTTTTCGTATTTTTCTGTTCTGCAATCGTTGTACTGTGCTAAATCAAACGATACGGCGCATCTGATCTCTCAGATACGGCGTATTGCGTTTAATTTTTTTAAATACAACGCGTTTAATTAATTCGATACGACGCATCTTTTCCCCAAGATACGGCGTATCTGTTTTTAATAAGAAAATTTTTCTAAGCGATAAAGTAATACGACGCATCTGCATTTGCAGATACGGCGTATCTGTTTTTAATAATTTTTTTTTTAAAACGTTAACGCCATACGACGCATCTGCTTTTGCAGATACGGCGTATCTGTTTTTAATAAATTTTTTTTTCTAAACGTTAACGTCATACGACGCATCTGCTTTAGCAGATACGGCGTATCTATTATTTTAATTAAAAACAGTTTGCGAATTATTAAACAAATACGGCGTATCGATCTCTGTCGATACGGCGCATCTTACTGAATCAAAAATCTTTTATTTTTAAAACGTAACGAAAGTACGGCGCATTAACTTTTGTTAATACGACGAATATAATTTGATAAATATAGTTGATTTTTGATATTTACTTTGATCGGTCCGCTACTCTCGTGTGCAAGTTGTTTATTTTCAGGATAAATGATGACTCAAGCATCACCAAGAAGGATTACATTCTGAACCAAACCAAGAGACGCTAGCTGAAGTGACCGAACGTAAGACGACATGAGTGGAGGAAAACTCAGTACTGGTAACATTGAACTTCTTTAATTCTTGAAGTAGAATCCCAGGTAAACTCTACGATAATTCAACTGCCCAAAGGAAAGTTCTCTACACTATGATCTCAGTTTTATTATCCTTATTATACGTCTGATTCAATTCGTAATCTTAATTTTGTATGCTCAAAAACGATATTTGTTCATAACCTCGGAATAAATCCTTATCCACTAAACAATAAGATTACAATTATTAATGAAACGTTTATGCCTATTACTCTTATTTTGAATTCATCTATATGGTGTGCCGTTTTTACCCAAATTTGATGTATAAGGAACTGTGTTGCGGAGGCCAAGGTACGTTCTTCATTTAAATTTCGTTAACTAACATAGAGATACGGCGGATCTAAATATCCAAAGCGCCGTATCCTCGACCAACTAGGACTTATTGACTAGTCAACGGAATTAAATAGATACGGCGCATCCCAATTTTCTAATACGGCGCATCGTGTCACCCTATAAATACGACGGGAATACGCCGCATAAATACACACAGTTAAGAACACGCACTAAAATTATACTCGAAATCCGATCATCTTTCTTAAATCCTCCGTTAATCCGAACTATAACCTTTCTCCTAATCATCCAATTAAGGTAATTGTTCTATTTTAATTTAATTTCGTTTAATTATAAAAATTAGGGTTTATATGTCCACTTCGATTAGGGCTTAAACGATATAGGGATATGATTAGAACTTAGCATTGATAATTTCCCCTAAGTTAATTTTAGATTTGGACATCGAATTTGGCACTAATTTAATCGAACGAAATATAGGGTTTTGGGTGATTGTTTTTAAATTTTAGAGGGAAAGTGTGATAGAAGTTTTTGATAGGAATAATTCAGTAAATTTGGTCTGTGATATAATGCGGGAGTTTACGTCACGGATACGGATTCTTGAAAAACGTGCCTAACCCTTTATTTTGTACTGATATGCTTTTAGATGCGGCGCATCTAGGTTGATTAATGCGGCGTAACGACCCATTTTAAAATTGATAAAATTATAGATACGCCGTATTGATTGATCTAGATACGACGCATCTCAATACGCCGTATCTATTGTCTTGCACCGCATCTCTTATACTTTATACAGATACGCCGCATTGATTTAATCCAATGCGCCGTATCTACCTATGTTGCAGACTGCTTACTTACTGTGAATATTTATTTCAGATGGCGTTACCTGAGCCTGCACGTAGACACCCGTGGCTTCGTTTTGAAACAATGGGACTAGCACAGGGTGCTGTTGATGATTACATGACTAGGCTTCGAAAGTTTTATCAGAGGAAGGTATTCAGTGTTCCAGTTTTGGATTTTGACAGCATCGAGAATATTGACGAGGGTAACGCTGCTGAGGGGTTAAGAACTAGGTTTGAGATGATACACAAAGATCAGGAGGGGCAGGTTTTATTCAGGTCTTACACCTGGGAAAGGCTGTTTAGGATTGAAGAACCGTTGATTAAGGTTTTGATGCTGGAGTTTTTCTGCACTATACACTATAGGGAGACTGATCTCGGTCTCGACACATTCGACACTCTGGTATTTAGACTGGGTGGTTTTGAGAGAAGGATGTCTATGGGGCAGTTTATACTAGCTTTTGGGTTGCATACTACAGCAGAGATGGCATCTCCAGGTTTTACAGATTATTGGGCTAACAGTTTGAGAGCTGTTTCAGATCGTGGGGAGTTGGGAGATTATTGGGCTGAGATCTCATCTGGAGGTGACTCTACCACCACCACTCCCTCATACACACTGATTAGAGAGCCGATGAGGAGGCTCTGTCATCGTCTGATTGCCCTGACTATTGCCGGAAGGGGACAATCCCCTGAGAAGGTGACTACTTTAGACCTTTTTCTCTTACGGAGCATGGACGGGGGAGCTGTGGTGAACATCCCTCACTTCTTAGCACATTATTTACACAGAGTTGCTCCAGGGAGAGATGGTAGGAGCCAAATGACTGGGGGTCACTTTGTCTCTCGTCTTGCTAGGCACTTTGGGGTATTAGGTGATGAGATTCCCGATGATCTTCCGGTTGATGTTGCTAGATTACCTGCTATGGATGCGGACTACCTTGCGACTAGGCTTGGGATATGTGCAGAGATGATAGATGGGTACTTCTGGGCACCACTAGGACCACCTAGGCCTGCTGAGCCAGAGCAGGGGGATGCTCAGGCAGCCCCGGCTGCTGCTCCAGCTCAGGAGGAGATACACGCTCCAGCACCAGCTCCCCGCACTATTGGACAGAGAGTCGAGAGAGTGGAGCTAGAGGTTAGGTCATTGAGAGAGGCTCTCGAGGCACAGAGAGTTGAGCTCGCTGGAGTGAGGAGAGATACGAGTTGGTTGGTCGACGGTGTCAGTAGGTTGATGGCTCTTAATGGGTTCAGCCACAACCTCCCAGACGGTGCTTATGTCAGAGGGATTATTAGATACGAGCGCAGGGTTCGCCGCAGGACTGACGAAGCTAGTACTTCTGGGGCCCAATCAGATGACGTGACTCCCGACCAGCCCACAGCTTGACTACTCTTTGCATTTTCATTATGGACACGTTTCTTCGCACATTACTTATATCATTATTTTGGATTGTACTAATCACTATTCTTATGTTTAATGTTTCAGTTTATATTTCTTGTTATGTTTGATGAAGACTGGCATTAAGTTCAGCATGAGAGTACGAGAGGACGTATGAGATTAGACCGTGGAACGAGTCATTTTACAACAGACTGTTAACAGTCTGTTTGGTTACTACATGCGCCGTATCTGCCTAAACAGATGCGACGCATCCTATCCTTTACTTTGTTTTATAGTCAGTCCAGGCCGCACGAAGATACGGCGCATCTCAACTCTGAGATGCGACGCATCTCCTGCAATGGTCATATCTTATTTTAATTTTTCTGCATTTTTATTTTCGACTTTAAAACTATTTATCAGTTTATTTTAATGCGGCGCATCCCTGGTTAAGGATGCGGCGCATCTTTATTCTGATCCGTATTATTCCAGGCTCGATACGGCGTATCTTCTTCAATAAGATACGGCGCATCGACTGACCTGATGATTTTCAGTTTTAATTTTTAAGTTTTATTTTTCCTAACTACTAATGTGTTATGCAAGTTGAACCTTTCTTATCTTAGGTGTGTTTTAAAGTGTTGGTGGTATTATAGTTTCCTGGATTTCCTGTGGATACATCAAGTATGAAGCTTTAACGTTCTAATCCACAAGAAGTTGATTTTTGCTCTTATACTAATGGAGGATCATACCGAGCAAATCTCAGGGGAGTTTTTCTGTTCTAATTCTTTTAATTTCCAGTTTTTAACCTTTTATACAAACAACGAGGACGTTGTTTAACTTAAGTGGGGGGATTGGAGAATTAGAACACTTAACAATTACTTGTCCTAAACTTTTTCAAAATTATGCTTAAAATGTGCTTAATATATCAAACTTAAAATTTTTTTTAGCATGTTTTTGTTTAAGATCTAAGTTACATAACTGCACACATGACGTTATTTTCAAAAATTGTGATTTTTCAAAATTCACAAATCTATGAGTGTGCCGGTGACTTGTAAACTTTAGAATTTTGCTTGTATACTATTCGAGACCACCATAATAAGTATTATTTATATAATTGGAATGACTTGTCTAAATTGGTAAAATTCTAGGATTACACCCAAATAGCCTTATATGTTATGTGATATTAGCTAACTACACTGGTTAGTTAACCCCCGTATAAACCCTTTTGTTACTCTCATTTTTAGAGTAAGATACCCCTAGAAAAACACTCAGAGCCATTCCTTTCGTTTCTTACACCTATGTTTAAAATGTTTCGTTACACCCTTACACCTTAGCCTACCCTGTAGATTAGAATCCGTGGTTGGTTAATTGCTATAGGCAGAGTGTGTTTCCTTACATTACCTGTGTTCGTGTGCGTAATTCATTATCTATGGTTAGGTCAGGAAATTGCACAATGCAAATTGGAGTGAAAGTAAATATTGTATATCTTTGAGTTTATTTTTCGTGTGTTTACTACTTTCACTATTACCATTATTTCAGAAGTATGAAAAGTATGAATAAAAATTATCCGGAAAGAAAGTTGTAGTGATGTGGTGAAATTTTACACATCTATGTTTATGTTTAAAGTTTAAAAAAAAAAAAAAAAAAAAAAAAAAAAAAAAAAAAAAATCGAAAAAATAAGAAAAGAAAAAGAAAAAGAAAGAAAAGTTGGATGTTTATTTTAACCAACTTATGTAAAGTTATGTAAGTGGTCGATATCACCACTATTTGTTGTACTATATCTATGGATTGAATGGGAATTGGCAGTTATGGGAACGCCAGTTAAGGTTTATTCTTTGATTAAGATTTTGTTGAGTATAATTCGTGTCTACCTAAAGCGTGTGTTTCAAGTGTTAAAGCGTGAGTTATCCAATGATATGAGTCTTATTCTTGGGATGGTTGGGAAAGTGATTAACCACACTTAGGATTTTAATTTATTTGTTTTGTTTATTTTTATTTTTACACCAATTTATATCCCAAATGTTATCCATGCCCTTTATTATTCTTTATCCAACCGAACCTTTGATTTATTGAGATTAGGGATTTGAGCAATCTTAAGTATCGTAGTCGTGGATTCGGCTATGTATTTATGATTTTGTCGCCCTTTTTGATATATTATTATTGGTGAAGTTTGGACCTATCTTTAGCCTATTCGAGTTAAGGATTTGAGCAATTGCAAGTATCGTGTTCGTGGATTCGATCATGTATTTGTGATTTTGTCGCCTTTTCTGGAATTTGAGATCGATAGTGATTAAGAATAATTAACCCTTAAGCCTAAAAACCCTTTTTACCGCTTTAGACTTGTTATTCCTTAGCTTTAGTGGTGGAGATGTGTATACTTGCCAAGCTTATGATAGAATATTCGTCGCGACTGGACAGTTAAACGAATTAGATTTGATTTTATCGACTTATTTTATTTTACTTCTAATTCGTTAAGTGTTTAGTTGTGTGATTATGAAATAAACGAATACATGCTTAAATATAAAAATAAATCCTAACATCTTTTAGGATACATTTTCATAAATGAAATTCTAAGGTTTACTTGGGGACAAGTAAAGTTCAAGTGGGGGGATATTTGATGAACTCAAATAAGTACATTTTATTACTATCATTTATCCTATTAATTTGACTTGTTTTACTATATTATGTATGAGGATTGATACTTAATTGTTTACTTTTGTAATTCTCAGGTAAAAACAAGCATTTGGTGAAACTTAGCTATTTTGGACTAATTAAGGAGCAAAACGTGCATAAAGTGAAAGTCTACTGACATGGACAAGATCAAGTCAATTCTGCTCCAGATGCGCCGCATCTCACTCTCGACATGCGCCGCATCTCTATCAAAAAATCACCAGATACGATCCAAGATACAAGAGGACATGCGCCGCATCTAATCAAGGGTTACGCCGCATCTTCTGGCGGTGTACGAATATTCCTGAATATTATAATCTTGGACCCCACGCGAAGTTAAGTACATGCGCCGCATCTACTTAGTAGATGCGCCGCATCTTCCCTCAGACAGAAACTATAAATACCCCGTAGACCAGACGAATTAAAGAGTTCCAAAAACCCTAACACCGAAGACCGAACAGTAGGAACAAAGGACGAATTCAGTCAAGGAGGCAGCACAAGACACACCCAAATCAAAGATACAAGAGCTGTAAGAAGGTGCTGCATGTATTTAATTCATTAAGTAGTTTTGTTTTATTGTGTTAGCAAACTTTAATTCATCAGGATTGGTGGCTTGTGTAATGTGACAACGGAAAGATTGCACTCCCTTTAATACTTGCTTTCCCATCAATTAAAGTTTATATGTTGATGTCTTTGGTTACTACTTATTAGTGCATTGATAACCTCTGTGTTTATTAGTGGCTTGCGGGCATTTGACTGCGGGACATAATGTGGCTCCCACGGTTGTTTCTAAATTGATCACTTAGGAATAACTTTTAGACATAAGTAATCATTAAGGGTTTACTCGCCGATAAGAATAGGACCAACGAGAAAGGATTAACTACATACACTTCATATAAAGCTATCAATAAAACAAGTGACAATCTACTTAATTATAAGGACAGCCCTCTTATTGTCTCGAGTATCTATCTGTGTACGTGTGTGCTACTTGCTGATTCGTGCCTATTGGTTTATTTTATTATTTTAATTGCAACAAATCGTGCCAGTCTCTCAGGCTGAAACCCCCTTGCGTTAGGATATTAAAATACTGATTAGAATAACGAGATAATACGTTCCACTCTTAGTGATCGACACTCTACTTACCATTATCTTCATACTGACCGGGTACACTGCTCGTTAAGTGTGTGTGTTATTGATAAGTCGGCTAAATATAAATTTAAAACTTGAGTAGGCATTAAAACTGCTAAACCGCAACGACACATCACGGCATCAATTTTGAAAAATCTTGAAGAGGTGCTCAAGAATTATGTTTGAGAAACGAGTTTATGTTTGAAATCTTTTCGTTTGTTTATACTCGAACTTTTAAAAATGATTTCATCTTTTGAATGTACGAGTCCTGATTTGAAATAATCAGAAGTCATTATTAAAATCCGGGTTTCGCACTGAAGTATACGAAAGCCATATTTTTTAGAAAATTTGAGAAATGACATGTTTTAGAAAACATTATAGTGAACTCTCGCTCAAGCATTTGTACATGTCTGTATCATTGTTGAATGACATTTCTAGATGCGTACAGAATATCGATTATACAAGAGACATGTCGTGAGAAGAATATTTTTTCATTTTTTGATTTTATATTGTTTTTATATTTTTGAAAATTTTCTATTGTTTTTGGATTTTTTAAAATTTTCTATTTTTCTATTTTGATTTTGTTGGTTTTATAAATTTTGTATTTTTTTTTTCAAAAAATATTTACAGCGAAGCTTTTTGAAAGATATTCTCAAGAAGATTCAAGAAGACGTTCTAGCTCCTCAGGAGTTAGGCTTCGCATGCCAATTCGTCGAACTAAATCATCAAACCTTTCTTTTGGAAGGGCTTTAGTAAATAGATCGGTGAGTTGGTAATCCATCTTCACGAAAAACAATTCAACAGTACCCTCTTCTACATGCTCTTTTATGAAGTGATATCGGACTCTAATATGCTTGGTCTTCGAGTGTTGAACTGGATTGCACGAGATGGCTATGGCACTTTTCGAGTCACAATACAAAGGTATTTTATCGAAAGTAAAGCCATAATCTGTGAGTTGTGTCCTCATCCATAGAACTTGGGCACAACACGCAGATAGAGACACATACTCGGCTTCTGTGGTTGATAATGCAGTACAGTCTTGTTTCCTTGATCACCAGCCTACTAGCTTTTCACCCAAAAATTGTGCTCCTCCTGATGTACTTTTTGCTGTAACTTGGCACCCTGCCGTGATCCGCATCTAAAAATGTTATTAGTTTAAACTCGGAATCCTTCGGATACCAAAATCCCATGTTAATGGTTCTTTGTAGGTACCCAAAGATCCGTTTAACCTCTTGGAGGTGAAGTTCGGTAGGCCTTGCCTGAACCATGCTAATAAGCAAACAGTAAAATGAATATCGGGTCGACTAGCAGTAAGGTACATGAGAGAACCAATCATGCTCCGGTATTTCTTCGGATCGATGGGTTTCCCAAATAAATCAGCACCGATATTTGGTGAAGTGACCATTGGTGTACCAACATAGTCACAATTTTCCATACCATGTTTTTTTCAAAATCTCAATTGTATATTTAGCTTGATTAATAAAAATACCACGAGGGGATTGATGTATTTGTAAACCAAGAAAGAATTTTAGTTCCCCCATCATGGACATTTCAAATTTGCTTTTCATGAGATTTTCAAAATATTTTGAATGATTCGGATTAGTGGACCTAAAGATAATGTCGTCCACATATATCTGAACAATCAAAATGTCATCTTTGTATTTCCTTGTAAACAAGGTAGAATCAACAATTCCTTTGGTGAAATTGTTTTTGATCAGGAAAGATGATAGTTCGTCATACCACGCTCTTGGAGCTTGTTTTAAACCATAAATTGCTTTCTTAAGCTTGTAGACGTAGTCGGGATGTTCCTTGTCAATGAATCCTTTTAGATGACTCATATATACTTCTTCTTTCAGAGTTCCATTCAAGAACGCAGTCTTGATGTCCATCTGATATACTGTGATGTTCTTGTGAGCTGCATAGGCTAAGAAAATCTTGACTGCTTTAAGTCTTGCTACTGGCGCGAATGATTCTTCGAAATCTATCCCTTCTTCCTGTCTGAATCCTTTAGCCAAGAGACGAGCTTTGTTGCGAATTACAGTTATTTCTTCATCCTTTTTGTTATTCCATAACCATTTGAGATCAATAACAAGTTTGTCAAGTGGTTGTGGAACAAGTTCCCAACTGTCATGTAACTGGTATTGAAGAAGTTCCTCCTGCATCGCTTCTATCCATGCATTTTCTGCCATCGCTTCCCGAATGTTCTTTGGTTATTTTAGGCTTATAGAGCAAATGTAAATGCATATTTCGGGGTCTGTGGCAAGTTGTCTTCTCGTCTGAACTGGCCTTGAAGGTTCACCAATAACTTGTTCAATTGGATGGTAAATGACCTTTTATTCTAATCAATTTACAAGCTAGGGGTCATTTAACATTAATATAAAAGTAATTACAACCTACAATCGTTCCACGTTAGTCAAAATAAGCACGGAAATTATATACTAGCACCTCACATAAAGTGTTTGGATTCTCACATCTCTCGGGTGTATAATGTAACACCCCAACCCGAGAAGGGTCAAAATATAACATTATGGTGTCAATCAGAACATAAACGCAAGCGGAAGACTTTATTAATTACAAGGTTACATAAATCCTTCTAAGAAAATGATAAAATACTAAGTCTAAAACAGAATAACTTCTAAATGAAATACAATCCCAAACAAAGTCTAAATGAAAGATAACTCCAAATCTAATCCAAACGCAAGTGGTTAACTATCGTCAGGGTGGTCCACTAAAAGCTCCTACTCTCATCACTCAATCCCAGCATCCCGCTTGATACCTGCCGCATGGAAAAGAAAATGCGGCTGAGCTTAAAAAGCCCAGTGAACAGATATAAACAAATAAACTGAATATGAATAAGTACACAAAATGAAGTCAAAGGAATCTGCTAAACAAGATGTCATAGGTCATGAGAATCAATGAATAATGAATCAAGTGAATGATAAGGAAGTCAACAAGTCATAAGGAAAATGCCTACGAGCTCAAAAAGCACGCCACATGCTTAACCACATAATCATATCAAATCCTGTCATAATAAATCATAGCAAATGGAGTGATCAACTCCTAAAAGTGTAATGGGGTGTATGGAACACACAAACCATTCACTACAAAGCCATATCATAAACATATTACAAAACAAACCTAGGATGCATCCATATGCTCCCTTCAAAACAAAACATGTACACCACCATACACCTGTACTCTGATAAATATATTGGCGTACCAAAATGGAAAATAAGTGCATGAGCTCAATAATTATATACATATCACAAGGGAACGTCTTGGACCAATCACACCGCCACAGATAGTGTCATGCCATTGGTGCCTCAATGATATGGCCATGGTACCTCCAAGACTAGTTAGCCCGGGTAACAGAATAAACAAGCTATCACATCATAACGAATTAATTATAGTGTATTTAAACAAAAGAATATCAACTGAAATGAATGCCATATTAAATGACATAGAACTGAATATCATATCATAAGGAATCATATCAAACAGAATCACCAACAAATATCATAACGAATGAAATAAAGTCAAGGATCAAAGAGTCAATGCGAAACCATTACTGAGAAAGGGTAGAATATCCATACCTTAGCAAATGGAATGAAAGCAACGGGAAAATGAACACAAGGAAACAACGTCACACCTTCTTCAACGAATCTACACGGATTAGGGATCATTTAATACTTGATGAGGCGAAAAGTGTACCGCTTTTAGGGGGTCATTTAAGCCCTAAATCGTATTTATTTGATCAAATATTGCCCTAAATCGTTCCTTTTGTCATTTTAGGTACTTTGGAGAAGAAATCTGGAAAAGGAAGCATTTTGGACGTTTTTAGAGCATAAAAGTGAAGAAAACGACAAAGTCTCAAAATCGGCTGGAAAAGTACCTGTGACGGCGTCAAGCCCCAGTGTGACGCCGTCAACCCTTGATAAGCCAGAGAGGATTTTGGACGATTAAAAGGGGACGGCGTCAAGAAGGCCATCAAGAAACCCTAACCGCGGCGAGGTGACGACGTCACGCTCCATAACGTGACGCCGTCAGATCTGTTTTCCTATATATATTCTCATAATTTTTAGTCATTAGTGTGCAACTTTGTGAGGAGAAACCCTAAGACGATTTTTCTGCCATTTTTAAGGGTTTTATACCCTTGGATCTCCCATGTTCAATTGAAGATAAGTAATCAATTAATCATTCAATATGTCTATGTGTTGTTTGATTATATCTTGTTCTTGTCTTTTATTTAACATGCTAGGCTAGATTTATCTTGTGTTTGCTTAGATCTAATGAAACCTAACTATTGATTATTGGTTGTTGGTGTGTTATTAATTGTATTGGATGATTGTTTATCGATGTTAGGCTTAAGAAAACTGGCTAACCTCCTATACGGTAACTTGCTTGAACGTCTTAAGAAACATGAACCAATGCGTACTAAGGTTATTATGGTTGTATTTAATGCATGAGCGATTTCTAGTGATCCCATGTTAGGAGCTTCTTAGCCGGCTCGACATAGGAGTGAAGTAGGAGCTTATAGAGTTGGGGAAGTACGTACGCCACCCCACGATTGGTATTAAGGAATACACCCGTCATCCACGCAATTAATACACACTAATCAACTGGTAAAAAATAGTTAGGGAGTAAGGAAATATAAGTAAACACATTTCTCTCCATATAAGTTCCACAACCTTTTTATTTTCAGTTATTTTATTTTATTTGTAATTGTAGTTATTTGGGTTAGTTGACTAGCAACTAATTCCGCCCACTCCTTCAAACCTGAGATTTTACTTGCTTTTACAAAAATATAAAAATATAAAAAGAATCTTCCCTCACCCTTAGACCTATTAGAGTAGTTTTTCAATCCTAACAACACTATTCCCCTAGAGAACGATCAATCCCCCGGTACTTGCCACTAAACTATACTACATCGGTCAGGTACACTGCCTGGTGGGGATTGCAAACCTGTTGTAAGGTCGCAAAACCACGCATCAATACTTATGTGTTCATTTAATGTCATAACGGATTTTAGTACTTTTTGTCATTTAATAACATGTTTAGGGTTTCTCATGTGATTCTGGTTCATATTCTTATGATTTTTATGACACATCAAACAAGCTCCTGTGGTTCTATAATTTTTTCCAAAGATACCTATATATGTTTAATACTTCCCCTAATTTCTACAGATTTTATCACCTAGTGAAAATATCCAAACAAAAATCATTTTTCAAACCTGTTCCAGAATGTGACCTGATGGTATACCCGAAAAGTTTGTATTTTTTTAAACATACCTAAGCCTTCCAGAAAAATCCATAAAAATTCCAGTAAGTCACATACATCTTAAAAATTACTCCTGTCAAATTAAAGCTGTTAATTCCTTATGGTTTGAAAACTAAGATCCAAAAACACCAACTGATTTTCAGACATCTAAAATACAGTTTTGACACTTAATTTTGTAAAAATCAAAAGACTACCCTCCTGACATCCAATAACCACGAAATTTGATATACAGAAGGCACACATCATGAACTTAGTTTTTGACTCAAGAATCAAGTAAAAACACATGGTTATCATTAAATTAGACCTCTTACAAAATGACCCATTTTCTGGACAGCTACAACACCAAACTTCCCAAACAAACCCTAACTCTTTACACCCTATTCGACCACCAATTAATTTCCTAGGTTTCCAGGTTTTACACCACATTAATGAGACTTAAATGATCATGTTAGGGTTTAATAATTATGACCTAGGGCTTGCATTCAAAACTGATCCAAATAGAGAGAAACAACATGACCACGGTTCGTATAACATGTTTTTTTTTTCTTAGATCTAATTAACATACTCATGTGTCGAATAACAAGATGATGACATAGGGGATTTCATGAATACCTTTAGGACGAATCAGAGATGGATCAAAAGGAAGGAATAAGGATGAAGCACACACACCACGATCACCAAACTTCTTCTTGATCTTTGGATAGAAAAAAAATGGATGAACTTAGGGTTTTTTTTTTTTACTTTTTTTATGTTTCGGTTATTATGAGGGAGGAAAAGACCGAATATTATTTTTATTTGGGAGAGGGGAACCGAATTTTGCTTCTAATTAGGAGGGGGGAAAATCTGCTAATTTATTTAGGATATACAATGTGTTTCCTTAGTTCTTATCTTGTAACAAAGGAAAAAAATGAAACTTATACACAACAAAAAGTGGGCCGGATTTTTTTTATAAAATTAGGATAGTTTATATATATATATATTTTGTTAAATTACTTAGGATAAAGATTAATAATGAATATTTATTTTATAACATAAGGTCTTCATATCATTTACTCATTAATTAAACTTAGGTTAAATTCAAAATAAATAAATAAAATGTTGTCCGGATTTTAGGGTATTACAACTCTTTCCCTCTTAAAAAGAAAATTTCGTCCTCGAAATTGAAGTAGGAAGATTAAACGGATATGTACCTGATTAGGAAAATAAAAGAAAATGTTTGACTCACTTGGGATGATTCTTCCAAAGAATTTTGAACGAACGGAAAGGTTTTGTTTCTCATGACTCGATCCTAATGGTCTAATATAGCATCAGGCTCTTCAACGAATGACAAATCTTCATAAAAGATACATAAAACGTATACGAGACATATATATAACGAATGATAGTGTAACCTCTCAGGAAAGATACATAAAACACAATATGAAGATGACATAAATACGGAGGAAATGCCAAACGATAAACACTTCATCGATTAATTCAAGCTGAGATATCGAACGAGCAAATGAAAATGTGATGAATAACTCCTATACTCGTGATTAAGAACCACCAGATTTCTCATAGGAATAGGAATGGGTGAGGCAATATCTAATAGTGTAGAGGTGACCTTAAGGATTAATTGTTTAGCAAAAGCAGAGAGACCACAAAATGTGTCCAATACATCACGTTCGCAAAATTCTCAGAATGGACGAATGAGCATCTAAACAATTAACAAATGAATCAAAGGTTCCAGAATGAATGCGATTATATCAGAAGGTGAAACCTATATGGTGAAAAGGCATTACTACAAAGTTCTCAAAGCATTCTAAAATTAATTGGTCACCAAACTTACGTTGCGTATCCTAACATATTTTCTAAATCTCTAGAAAGAATGATCTTAACAAGGGCTCAAATAAAGGCAAGAATATTAATCAAAGTGATGCGAAGGAATGATACTTAAATAAATGTCTTATAGTCTACCCAATCCTCACCGGTCATAACTTAAGTTTCTAAAGAAAAAACCTAAAGCAAAATCTCAAAGGATGTTTCATAAGCTCCTATAGTGCAATTCTAAGGGCCACATCTTCACAGGTCATAACTTAAAGTACTACAGGTTGAAGCCTAAGCTCTGATACCATAATTGTAACACCCCAACCCGAGAAGGGTCAAAATGTAACATTATAGTGTCAATCAGAACATAAACGCAAGCGGAAGACTTTATTAATTACAAGGTTACATAAATCCTTCTAAGGAAATGATAAAATACTAAGTCTGAAACAGAATAACTTCTAAATGAAATACAATCCCAAACAAAGTCTAAATGAAAGATAACTCCAAATCTAATCCAAACGCAAGTGGTTAACTATCGTCAGGGTGGTCCACTAAAAGCTCCTACTCTCATTACTCAATCCCAGCATCCCGCTTGATACCTGCCGCAGGGAAAACTGTTGTTCCCTTAAAACGCTTAGAGGTAACTAACGAGTTAATCTAATTGTGTTTATGACTGATACAATGTATTTGATTAATTACAACTGATAAGTAAAACGTAAATATAAAAACACAAAGTTTTTCAACATTTAAATTCTTATTAGAAATCAATCAAAGAATCTATTACCCAAGTGTTTTGCGGAACAAACACTTGGGATTGAATAGACAAGGTATGGTGTGTCTCCTATCTAAACTCAAGTTATGCTTAAGTTGTAACAATATCGACCCACTGAGCTATCTCAGGGATTGGTTACTCTTTGTAGGAGAAAAGGGGTTTTGTGAAAGTCTAAGCTTTTAATGCACAAAAACCTAACCTACTTTTCTCCATCTGTTTGCTATTTATAGGCAAACATCTAAGAGTCTTGAAGATTAAAATACATAAAGAATAAGAAGGCGTGTCAGACAACTACAACAGTATTTGTCATTTCCAAGAACCAGTAGGAATGCTCCAAAAAGTCTTCGAGTGTCAGTTCTGACACTTCTTGACTTTTAGGCGCTTTAGGGATGGTTTGTTTCTGGCCCGATAAGACTTTTCCTTATCTATTCAAACTCTTCCTGCTCAATCTCGCCTTTCTTTCAGGCTTCAGGTTCTTAAGTCTTCGCCTTCAGTCTTCAATTTTTAATCATATTGTTGTTGAGGAGACTGGGGTTCAATGAGTTCTTATCCAACACTCACTGAACCCATTACCTTCTTCTTTGTCTCAAGTAACAATCAGGGAGATCCGCCTCCCTGAGTGGTGAGTCTTTCTTCTTAGACTCGTCCTGAGCATCTTGAAGGTAACTCACTAAGTGACTATTCACTCAGTGACTTAATTATATTTTCGGTTGATTAACACTTAGTGAAATTTGTATTCAAATCCTGTTTTAAGGATCCTTGGGTACTGACGGACCCAACAATCTCCCCCTATTTGGATATAAATTATGCCTAAGTGTTTTGATCAGTTATAAAGGACACTGAAATAATAAAAACATGGGCCATCAATTTTATTTATCATTTACAAAGGTCCTAACAACTAAACAAAGTACAGGATAGTGGTGGTGTTACAGATTCATCAGTCAAGTTTGTAACCAAGGGCTTCAAGCTTTGGTCTCTTAGATTCCAGCTCATGTTGGTCAGGATGTTCTTGGATCTTGATTCTCAGGTCATGACAGAACCTCACATTTTCAGGACTCTGTATTGGGGAGGCCATCATGAGGTAACCAAGCATAGTTTTAATTCCTGCCTTATCAATGTCGTTCCATCTTTGGAAGGCTTGATCACCAAACGCATCAGTGAAGAAGAGACCTCTCTCAGGTTGTTCAATGACCATGTTGTTCACAAATGTAACTCCTTCAGGGAGGGCTCTGTTGTATTCAAGGCCAGGAACTTTGATCTCAGGCTCAGATTCAATTTGCTTCCTCTTTCTTCTAGAGGACTGAGAGGGAGCAGGCTGATTGGCTGGAGCAGGGAGAAGAGAGGGAATACCAAGTTCATCAGGTGTTGCTGTCAGTTTGTCATATCTTAGCTTTAGGGATTTCATCAGATCTTTGACAACAATGTTCTGCTTTTTCAGTATGATTGGACCCAAGTCATCCAATTCAGTGATCCCAAAGTTAGAGAATCTAAAGGGATCATGAACCTCAAAGTGTCTTTTGTCTGGACCTCTGAAGACACTGATGACAGCAGGCTTGGTATTTTGATGAATCTTGACATCAGTGATTGGTTCAGGTCGCAATCTGCTTGTCATAACCCACTGGTACCTCTCAATTCTCTTTTTCCTTATCTCTTCAGCCTTTTTCAATCTTTCATCCCTTTTCTGCCTGAGAGCAATCATCTCAGCATCCTGAGCTTTTATAAAGCTCTCACCACCTTTTCTTCCAGCAAGGGCTTTTGGTTGTATTCCAAGCTTTTCAGCCTCTTCACAGACCACTTGGATGAGAGCTGACTTGTTCAACCTTTCTTCTTCAGCTCCTTTCTTTAACCCCTATTCTTTCTCCATATGAGCCTGTATTTCAGCCTCAGTGAGATGATACAACACTCCATTTATTTCATAAGGGACCTTGACTGGTTCATCATGGTCAGGCCTTCTCTCCAAGGAAGCAGGCACCAATTTTGGTGTAGGTTCAGGCTCTGTTGTTGTGAGGATGCCTTTGCCTTTATCTTGGTGAGTAGATGATGGGGTTATTTCATGAGCTTGAGTTGGTGGTATCTCCCCCTCAGTGTGAGAAGGAGGTTGGCTGGAAGATGCTTCAGTAACTTTCTCCCCCTCAACTGTTGCTTGAGCCATCGCGAGAGCAAGAGTTGGAGTGCTCACTGAAGTTGAGGGAGCAGCATGACCTTTAAAAGCCTGATAGATCTCAGTCATCATGGTTTTGATTTCTGAGGTGTCTTGCTGAAGAGTGGTCACTTTTGCCTCAACAGATGCCTGAGAGGTCTCTATAGAAGTCATTCGAGGCCCAAGATTCCAGGCCAAGGAATTTGAATACTTAGCCCAAGATGCTAAATGTGCCTCCATAAGAACCAGGGAAGACTTGATGGAGTCCACTGAAGAGCTGAGACCCTGAAGGTTAGAGGATGTCAGCATGTTGACAAGCTCAGTGAACTGAGCTGACTGTCGCTGATAGGTCTTAGAAGCCTGAAGAATCTTCTTGTTGAGCTCAAGGTCATCTTTTACTGACTCTTAAATAGATGCAACGCTCTTCGTAATGTTGGAAAGAGTAGTGTTGAACATTTTAAGGTTTTGATCAAGAGTTGTCAAGGAGTAGGAAATCCCTGATTGTTGCTCATTAATGTCATCATGATACTTCAACGGATTCCTTCAGGTTGACATAATGAACTGCAGCTTTACAATGTTGATCAAAGATTTCTTCAGTGAGCCCTTGAAAAAGAGCATTGTTGGCTTTCTGCAAGAACTTGACCAACTGTCTTTCAGTAGAGGAAGAATATTGTCATACTTCCTGAGGTTGGCTGGGCAGGATGATTCAGAGTCTGATGAATGATCAGCCTGAGATGCTGATTCTTCAGCCTATGGTGGAGAAGACTGATGCGATTGTTCAGTGGGTTGAGCATCAGTGTCCAGATCATCACCTGCCTCAAAAATTTCTTCCTCACTGTCATTGCTGAGCTCATCATCAGAAAAGAGAACAGCCTGAAAATCTGCCATGGACTGAATCTGCAACTGGGTGTGGCCAGGTCCTGACCCTGCCATAATAACTGAGTGGGTTTGCTCTGCCTGGCTTTTAGAGTCAGTTCCCGAGGGAATGGATCCGCCTTGAGGGGGTTGTGGTTCCATATCAGTGGGTGGTTGCATGCCCCCTGAGTCTTTGTCCCCATGTGCGCCTTCAAGCACTGGTGGGTGTTTTCCAGTACTATCACTAGGAACAGTTTGTGATTGTTGAAGGACCCCCTTCCCATCAGGGTTGAACTGCCCTTTTGGGGATTTAGGGTCCTTGACTCCCTGAGACTCTGAGTATGATTCTTCAGAGCCGTGAACAGGATGTGATTGGGTATGGTTCCCCTTCTCAGTAGAGCAGTGCTGCCCTGCCAAGGATTCAGGACCCTTTACTCCCTCAGGCACATATTGTGATTTATCAGTACCTTCATCGGGATGTGATTGGGTGGAGGTTCCTGACTCTACCGACTTGTGTATGTCAGTAGAGCCATGAGGAAGGGTTTTGCTCGAGGATACTGAGGATGATTTCTCAGTACCCTTCGTTGGCGTTTGTTTTAAGGTCAAGAGGGTCTCAATGATGGGTGTCTCTAAGGTCTTGGCCATTGTTTCCCCTTCTTTGGGTTCTGAGGCAGAGGTCTCAAGGACGAGTGATTTGGGTTTAACCACCTTCTTGGACCCTGCCTTCTTTTTCTTCTTCTCCTTTGTAGGAGAAGGAATGGGTAAGATAGCGTTTGCACCCTGAATGATTACCAACATATAGTCGGTCAGGGCGACTGGTTGTACCTCAGTAATGCCACCCGTATAATTGGCCTTGTGTAGGACGTCAGGTTTAGATCCTTGAACTTCAGGCCTAATATAATCAGAGCCAAGTAAATCCTGAAGCACACAGGAAATGAACCTAGGGTAAGACAAGTGTTTTTGCCTAGATTTTCCTGAGAGCTTGGCCACGAGGTCACGGAAGATTATTCCTCCGATGTCAATTTTTCTACCCTCCAGGAGACTGAACACCATCAATTGTTGTGATGAGTTCAATTGCTCCGTGGAGGATTTAGTTCCCCCAAGGACCTGAATGACAAAAGTCATCAGGATCCTCCAAACAGGATGGAACCAGGTTTTGACAATAGGCGCTTTGGCTAAAAGGGATCCTGAGGCCACATCAGGTTGTTTTGGGTCATGTGGCCCTAGTAAAAGTAATTCGGCCTTTACTTCTTGGTCAGTGGGGTTGGAATCATAGTTCTCAGTGAAATCAAGACCTGTGGCATTGATGAAGGTTGAGTAATCTAGGGAGAGGGTCCTTCTCCCATTCATCACTGAGAACGTGATAATTGAGTCTTTGGTGTCTTCAGGGCTAGTTGCCACTGCTGTACACCAGAATTCCCTCAAATAGTCATTGTATATGACTGAGGGGGTCTTTGTGAACGCCGTAGCAAGAAAGCAGTTTTGAAGGTATTTAACTACACTCTTGTACGCCCAAAACTTTTAGGGGGAGGTAAAGTTTCCTACCACATTGTTCTTGGTTATGTCTACGCCCTCCATGAGGAATTCCACATTTGGGGCGTATGTGATAGCTTTAGAAGTAGCCATTTTTGTTTGGTAAGTCTGGGTTACAAAGATGGTCTGGGTTTCTAAAGACTAAGAACACACACACGATTGTTTTTTTTTTTTTTTTTGAAAGAAAAAGGGCAAGAATTTGTTTAAGATTTTCTAAAAAACGTGTGTGTGTTATTTGGTTTGGGGGTATTTATAGGGAAGTGGAGTGGAGGGTGTTTTGGGCATTAAGCGGTTTTTAATTTCTCAAAAGAGATTATTGAAAACTGTTTTGTATAAAAACGTTTGAGATCCGCATTTAATGCTCAACCACTCCATTTTCCCTGTTTTGCGCAACTGTCGAGGTGAACAGTTGTGCCGTCTGCAAAAAGTGTGATTTGCAGGGTTGAGTCATCACATATCTGTTATGTGATTGGAGAGGCATTAAATGCCAAGTGGGAAAGTGGGGGCCCATGAGGTGCATGCCAAAAAGGCAAAAGAACAAATATTCTTATATTAAATAAGAATTCAGTTACCAACCTCGGACATTTACTAACTAGATACTTAGAGCATTTAAGTTAGCATTGAATGTCTTCTGAGGGCCCTGAATGACTCTTCATTCAGTGAACCTGCTTGTTCAGGACTTGGGTTTAGTTCCTGAGGTTCAAGGGTTCAGGGTAGGTGATTCAGTGATCTTTTTCACTGGGGAACACATTGAGTCAGGGACCTGGGGTTTTCAGAATTTACACTTAGTTGGATGGATTCAATCAGTGGACTGAATCTCAATATCCAACATTCCTAATTCAGCTTTCAGTCTTGTGAAAGTTGGTTCATCCAATGGTTTGGTGAATATATCAGCTAGCTGATATTCAGTAGGAATGAAGTGTAATTCAATGTCACCATTCATGACATGGTCCCTGATGAAGTGATATCTAATATCAATGTGTTTTGTTCTCTGATGAAGAACAGGGTCGTTAGAGATGGCAATTGCACTTGTGTTATCACAAAAGATATGAACTGTCTTGTACTGAATTCCATAGTCACTGAGTTGACTTTTCATCCAGAGTACATTTGCACAACAACTGGCTGCTTCAACATATTCAGCTTCAACTGAGGACATAGCAACTGATTGTTGCTTCTTAGCACTCCAACAGACTACTTTCCCACCATGGATTTGGCAGGAGCCTGAGGTGCTTTTTCTGTCCATGTTGCATCCAGCATACTCAGAGTCTGAGTATCCTTTGAGACCAAAGCCTGAATATTTTGGATATTATAATCTAAGGTTTGGAGTACCTTTCAGGTACCTGAGTATCCTTTTCACAGTTGTGAGATGAGATTCTCTTGGGTCAGATTGATATCTGGCATATAAGCACACTGAGAATTGGATGTCAGGCCTTGATGCAAGTAGATACATCAGTGACCCAATCATTCCTCTAAAAAGAGTTTGATTCACTGATTTTCCAGTAAGGTCATGACCAAGGTTGTTTGGTGGAACCATGGGAGTTTTGACTGAGGCACAGTCACTGAGCTCATACTTCTTTAGTAGGCACCTGACATACTTCTCTTGACTGATAGAGGTTCCTTTATCAGTCTGCTTGATTTGCAGCCCAAGGAAGTAAGTCAGTTCTCCCATCATGCTCATTTCAAATTTCTTTGCCATTAGTTTTTCAAACTGTTTGCAAAGTTTATAACTTGTTGAGCCAAAGATGATGTCATCAACATATACTTGTACAAGTATGACATCATTATTTGTCTTATAGATAAACAATGTGTTGTCTATCTTGCCTCTGACAAATTTATTTTGGATCAGGAAGGCTGAGAGAGTTTCATACCATGCCCTGGGAGCTTGTTTCAGTCCATATAGGGCTTTGTTAAGCTTGCAGACATAGTCAGGAAACTCATGGCTTTCAAATCCAGGAGGTTGCTGAACATAAACTTCTTCTTTCAGTGACCCATTTAACAATGCACTTTTAACATCCATTTGGTTCACCTTGAAGTTCATATAGGTTGCAAAGGCAAGGAAGATCCTGATGGCTTCCATCCTTGCCACTGGTGGAAATGTTTCTTCATAGTTAATGCCTTCTTGTTGGTTATAGCCTTTGGCTACAAGTCTGGCTTTGTTTTTAATGACTATGCCATTTTCATCAGATTTGTTTTTGAACACCCATTTCATGCCAATGACTGAAACATCTTCAGGACATTTAACCAAGGTCATTACCTTGTTTCTGTCAAATTGTTCTAGTTCATCATGCATGGCCTGAACCCAACTTGGATGATTAAGTGCTTCCTTGACACTTTTGGGTTCAATTGTGGAGATGAAGTCCACAAATAGGCATTCATTGGCTGAGGCTGTTCTTAGTTGTGCAGCCATGCTTCTAGTGAGCATGCCTTCAGTAGGCTCTCCAATTATATTCATAAGTTCTATATCCTGAGATCTAGTCTAACTGTCCTGTGGTCTTGGGAACTGATTAGAACTTGAGGAGGCCTGATGGGTAGGGTCATGATCAGACACATGATGATCTTCAGTATCTTGAGTGTCTGAGTGGGTTGACTCATCACTGTGATTGTTTGATTCCTAAGCACTGTGTACAGACTGAATGATTGCATCAGTACTTCTTTGTGCTTCAACAAACTCAGTGACGGTTGGGTAAGGAAGGTTGTGAGGGATGATGTAATAGAAGATGTCAGCATTTGCTTGGTACTGAGTGGAAGGATCATTTTTAGGATGATGTTCATCAGGAGGGTATTTTGATGAATCATCAATGCCTATCTCTTCCACTGAGGTGTTAGAGACATTGATTGCATCAGTGCTTTCATCAAAGGTAACATGGAATGTTTCCTCTGTTTGTTGTCTCCTAGTGTTGAACACCCTGAAGGCCTTTCAGACAAGAGAGTATCCTAGGAAGTATCCATCATCAGCTTTGGCATTAAATTTCCCTAAGTGATCCTTGTGGTTATGAATAAACACAGGACACTCAAAGACATGAAAGTAGCTGATGTTAGGGATCCTTCCTTTGAATAACTCATAAGGGGTTTTGCTATGTCTCTTGACAATGATGGATCTGTTTTGTGTGTAACAGGCAGTCTTTACTGCATCAGTCCAAAAGTGTTTGGAAATGACTGATATATTTAGCATTGTCCTAGCTGCTTCAATGAGTGTTCTATTTTTCCTTTCAGCCACACCATTTTGTTCAGATGTGTAAGGAGAGGAAATTTTTTGGGAAATTCCTTTCTCATCATAGAAACATTCAAGTTTATAGTTTTTGAACTCTGTTCCATTGTCAGTCCTAATCTGTTTGACTTTGATGTCATTTTGATTTTCAATGTTTCTGACAAAGGACATGATTGTTTCAGCTGCCTGACTCTTTTTGATCAGGAAGTAAACCCAAGTGTATCTTGAGTATTCATCCACAATGACCAGAGTATACTTCTCATGGTTAATGGATCTAGGACTGATGGGCCCAAAGAGATCCATATGGAGAAGGTGAAGGCAGTTCCTGATGGAAAAGTTTGTTTTAGTTTTAAAGGATGCTCTATGATGTTTACCTTTTTCACAGGCACAGCATGGTTTATCCTTTGAAAACACAAGTGATGGTAAGCCAAGGACCTTGTTTTGTTTCACAAGATTGTTTATGTTTTTGAAGTTCAGGTGGGAGAGTCTCTTATGCCAAAGCCAGTTGAGGGTTTCAGTGGCCTTAGTAAAGAGACAAGTTCCATTCTGAGTTAGACTGGACATGTCTAACACATAAACATCTTGTCTTCTCGGTGCAATAAGGACAACTTCCTTATTTGCATTGAAGATGGTTCCTTTCTTATCATCAAACTGAACTATGTATTTTGCATCACATAGTTGACTGACACTGATCAAATTGTATTTAAGACCATTAACATAAGCTATCCTAGTAAAGACTATACCATTGCAGTTTACTGAGCCATAACCTTCAGTGAGACATGATGACTTATCGGCAAATATCACTTTAGGTCCTGATTTATCCACATATTTGTGCAGATAATCTTTCACACCAGTCATGCTCCTTGAACATCCAATATCTAGATGCCAAACAGGCTCCCTGGCATGCCTCTGCACAAATGGTAAACTGAGTTTGTTCTTTCTAGGACTCCACATCTTGGAGGGCTTGACTTTGGTGGTCTTTCTAAAAGTGACAATTGATTCATGGTCAGTGGTTGAGTAGACTGAGCTACCACAGGTTTTGCATTTGATTGCAAAGGTAGACTCAGTAGACTGAGAGGATGACTTGGTCATACCTCTTCTGGTCTGAATGACCTTATCATGTCCTGAGGTGTCATGAGTGGGATCTCCACAAATTTCACAACTATTGTCCATTAGACAATCCTTAGGAAGGTGGTCATTGAATCCACAGTGAGGGCAAGGTGCAAAAGGCTTGGCCTTTTGTTTCTGTTTCTGTTTAGAATCAGAAGGGTATTTTAAAGCCTGAGCTTTAAAGTTTGCCATCTTTGTTGTGGCTGTGTATGATTGGTGATCAGAGGTCCTGTGATCTTCCTTTTTGCATATCATGCAGTAAAGGATTCTATGACAATCATCAGTGAAATGATTGGTATAGTGACACAGCTCACACCTTTTCAGGGGTTTGGAGGGTTTTGGTTTGGTGCTTGAGGAAGCTAATTTGGGTTCCTTCTTCTTGGATTGAGAATGTTTCTCAGAAGATTCAATCTTCTCACTCAGCTTCCTGACAAGCTCAGCCAACTGATCAATTTTAGAATCAGGGCTTTCTGTTTTTACTTCAGAAGGGACTGAAGTTGATGAGTCATCAGAATGTACTGAGACTTCAAGGGTTTGACTTTTTAGGATGGTATTTCCCATTCTTGGATTCTCCTTTGGAGAATACTGAGAGTAGACCAATGGTGGGAGGTCTGAGCTTGGTGCAGCACCCTGAAGGATATTCAGAGGTGGGAGTGGTGTGAATGATTCAGATTCAGACTCATTGACTGATTCAGTATTACTGGGTTGGTCAGTGAGTCCAAGCATATTTTTCAGAGCCTGACTTTCAGGAAGCAAGATTTTTCCAGTCTCAAAGTTTGGTAACTTACTGACTGGGTTGTCCCTGACAATCCAGTCTTTTGACTTGGGTTGCATTTCTTGCTCAAAAGATAAGCCAGCTGGAATAAAGGTCATTTCACTGTGACTCTTACTGGGGGTTTCAGTGAGTTGGTCAATTCCTATAGTTATCTTAGGAATTAAACCCACAGTATCAAAAACCATGGGGTTCTTTTTAGTCCAGCCTTCAATGATAGCCTTTTCTTTGTTAAGTTCATTTTGAAGAGCTTGATTTTGCTTCAAAATCTCAGTGTTTTGAATTTGTAGTGTAATATTTTCTAACTTGGCTTGTTTTAGTACAAGCAATTCATCTCTACACTTGTTCAATTCTAACACAAGATGGTTATATTTTGAAAGCAAATTAAGCCTTTGTTCTTCCACAAACTTAAGATCTACACAAATATAATTCATATAGGACTGCCAGTCAAAATTATCATCCATTGAAAGTAAAGTGTTTACCTTATGTTCACCCACCCTCCATTCCTTGCATTGCTTTTTCCAACAGCCACCTGATCACCTTCAGAAAGTGCCATCAGTGCACTCACTCTAATTTTCTCATCATCTGCGGAAACCTCTTCTTCATTCCAGTCATAAGCTTCAGCTACAAGAACCTTGTTCTTTGTCTGAACAAGTTTGGAAGTGTGAGCAGCCTGAGACATTGAGGGATTAGTTTCAAGAAGAGCAAGTTTAGCCTTAGCTTTCCTATATTTAGTCTCAAAGTCTTTTTGACCCTTTTGAACATTACTGTTTTGAAAATGTTGGGTCGACTGAAATATTCTAGGTTGAAACTTGCTAGTTCCTGAGGAACTGTTTCCAGAAAATTTATAAGAGGGTTCTGAGATGGTTTTTGAATAACAGTCTCTAGCAAAGTGGCCCTTTTTACCACATTTGAAACACTCAGTGGTTTCATTTGCTTTAGCTTTAGAAAAGTTGGACTGATTTCTTTTGATAAAACGTTTTGAATTGGCTAGGAGTGCCATTTCTTGGAATTCCATGTTTAGGTCATTCAGGTACTCATCACCAGTTTTTTCATCAATCTCATCTTCAGAATCCTCTTGAAAATCCTGTACAACACCATTAGAATAAAAGGCAGTTGATATGGGTGGGGAGGTCAAGGCCTTTTTGGTCTCAAGAGCTTTTGAGTCTGGGTATCTCCTAGAGATTAAGTTGTCTTCATAGACAAACTTCCCATAGATCTCAGGGAGCTCAAGGGTTTGAATGTGATTAGCATTCCTGAGGCCTTGTGAGAAGTTTAGCCACTTCTCAGGGAGACTGTTGACAAAGCCAACATTTGTCTCATGCTTAGACAAAACTACACCATCGTTTGATAATTCGTTTATCAGGGTCTTGTATCTGGTATATGTCTGAGAGAGACTTTCAGAGTCCTTTGCCCTGAAAGTATTGTACTCAAGTTTCAGGTCCATGATCATGTTTTCCTTGGTATCTGAGGGACCTTCAAAGCTATTGATCAAGTCATCCAAGTTTGCTTGGCTGTAGAACAGTTAATGACTGATTCCATTATATCGTCAGGAAGATAAGATATAATGATGCTTTTCAGGCGTTGGTCTTGATTGACCACCCTTCTCTCATCAATGTTCCACTGAGCTCCAGGCTTGTTTAGCCCCTCAGTAGTATTTGGGACATAAGGACCTTCTTTTACACAAGTGATGTAGTATGGTTCCATACCAGTCAAGTAGCAAAGCATTCGCTTTATCCACTTGCAAAATTTTCTAGCTTCAAGTCTGGGGGCAACAGGTAAAAAGCTTTCACCCTTTTAATCGACTAGCTGGGGCACATTAATATAAACAAATAAACTGAATATGAATAAGTACACAATATGAAGTCAAAAGAGTCTGCTAAACAAGATGTCATAGGTCATGAGAATCAATGAATAATGAATCAAGTGAATGATAAGGAAGTCAACAAGTCATAAGGAAAATGCCCACGAGCTCAAAAAGCACGCCACATGCTTAACCACATAATCATATCATATCCTGTCATAACAAATCATAGCAAATGGAGTGATCAACTCCCAAAAGTGTAATGGGGTGTATGGCACACACAAACCATTCACTACAAATCCATATCATAAACATATTACAAAACAAACCTAGGATGCATCCATACGCTCCCTGTAAAACAAAACATGTACACCACCATACACCTGTACTCTGACAAATATATTGGCGTACCAAAATGGCAAATAAGTGCATGAGCTCAATAATTATATACATATCACAAGGGAATGTCGTGGACCAATCACACCGCCACAGATAGTGTCATGCCATTGGTGCCTCAATTACATGGACATGGTACCTCCATGACTAGTTAGCTCGGGTAACAGAATAAACAAGCTATCACATCATAACGAATTAACTATAGTGTATTTAAGCAAAAGAATATCAACTGAAATGAATGCCATATTAAATGACATAGAACTGAATATCATATCATAAGGAATCATATCAAATAGAATCATATCAAACGGAATCACCAACGAATATCATAATGAATGAAATAAAGTCAATGATCAAAGAGTCAATGCGAAACCCTTACTGAGAAAGGGTAGAATATCCGTACCTTAGCAAATGGAATGAAAGCAACGGAAAATGAACACAAGGAAACAACGTCACGCCTTCTTCAACGAATGTACACAGATTAGGGATCATTTAATACTTATGTGTTCATTTAATGTCATAACGGATTTTAGTACTTATTGTCATTTAATAACATGTTTAGGGTTTCTCATGTGATTTTGGTTCATATTCTTATGATTTTTATGACACATCAAACAAGCTCCTGTGGTTCTATAATTTTTACCAGAGACACCTATATGTATTCAATACTTCCCCTAATTTCTACAGATTTTATCTCCTAGCGCAAGTATCCAAACAAAAATCGTTTTTCAAACCTGTTCCAGAATGTGACCTGATGGTATACCCGAAAAGTTTGTATTTTATAAACATACCTAAGCCTTCCAAAAAAATCCATAAAAATTCCAGTAAGTCACATACATCTTAAACATCACTCCTATAAAATTATGGCTGTTAATTCCTTAGGGTTTGAAAACTAAAATCCAAAAACACCAACTGATTTTTAGATATCAAAAATACAGTTTTGACACTTAATCTTGTAAAAATCAAAATACTACCCTCCTGACCTCCAATAACCACGAAATTTGATTTACAGAAGGTACACATCATGAACTTAGTTTTTGACTCAAGAATCAAGCCAAAACACGTTGTTATCATTAAATTAGACCTCTTGCAAAATGACCCATTTTCTGGACAACTTCAACACCAAACTTCCCAAACAAACCCTAACCCTTTACACCCTATTTGACCACCAATTAATTTCCTAGGTTTCCAGGTTTTACACCACATTAATGAGGCTTAAATGATCATGTTAGGGTTTAATAATTATGACCTAGGGCTTGCATTCAAAACTGATCCAAATAGAGAGAAACAACATGACCACGATTCGTATAAAATGGTTTTTTTTAGATCTAATTAACATACTCATGTGTCGAAATAGCTAGATGATGAAAAAGGGGATTTCATGAATACCTTTAGGACGAATCAGAGATGGATCAAAAGGAATGAATAAGGATGAAGCACACACACCACGATCACCAAACTTCTTCTTGATCTTTGGAGAGAAAACAATGGATGAACTTAGGGTTTTTTTTTCTTTTTTTATGTTTCGGTTATTATGAAGGAGGAAGAGACCGAATATTATTTTTATTTGGGAGAGGGGAACCGAATTTTGCTTCTAATTAGGAGGGGGACAAAATCTCCTAATTTATTTAGGATATACAATGTGTTTCCTTAGTTCTTATTTTGTAACAAAGAAAAAAAAATGAAACTTATACACACCAAAAAGGGGGCCGGATTTTTTTTATAAAATTAGGATAGTTTATATTTATATTTTTTTTAATAAATTACTTAGGATAAAGATTAATAATGAATATTTATTTTATAACATAAGGTCTTAATATCATTTACTCATTAATTAAACTTAGGTTAAATTCAAAATAAATAAATAAAATGTTGTCCGGATTTTAGGGTATTACATATAAAGTTATATAACACATATGGAAAATTGAAATTGAAACACTCTCTGCCTGTCATAGTACATAGATTACTATAGGCTTGGGAATTGATCAAACCTCCACCACTTTGGCGTAATCACCTAGGATAAACTATCAAAGAGGGCTTTTCAAGGGTTGTAACGTTAGGTGTAAGGGTATGGAAAACACGGTTTGTTGGATATAGGGAATTTAACTGGTCGCAAGTCAATTGTCTTAGTTAATTACATGTACAATGAGGCGTTTCTAAGCCAAGACTCGACTCGACTCGCTAACTACCAACTCTTTTTATAATTTTCTTGTCACTATCTTTGACTTAAACATAAAAGAAACGGGATGGTAGTACGTATGTTTTTTCGCTTTTCCTTTTTCTACTTTTTTTTTTTCTTTTTATCATATTTTTGATTTTTTTTTATACACTCTTGCCATACCATCCAAAATAATATATCAAAGGGATCTTGCAACCTCCCTCCACTTGAATTTTACATACTTTACACATAACTAACTAATGACCTGATTTAAGAAAATTAAAACAGTTGGAGTACTTTAAACATTAACGCACATATGGGGGTAATAATCATTGACGTTCTTCCCCATTACTACATAACAACTAGTACTTTTACCCATGGGTTCCAATCATCACAAAACTGTATTTACAAGATATGACTCAACTTAGCAACTATGTAAGCGATTAGACAATTAACAAAGGGGTTTAAACAAATATGTTGTAACAATAATCCACTAAAGATGAGTGCATACAAGGTAGGCTAAGGCGATTTGGTTGTACATTTGGGGGTGGATTGTAAATAATGTTCTTCATTAATATTTCGGAATCCACCGAAATATCACGAGAACCGCGAAAAAGATAGGCTCAAAGGGGTGTACTAGGGGTATCGTGTACTAAAGATGAGTACATCGCAAGGGTGTGGGAAAATTACTTGGCCAATGAAGCCAACGTAATTATAATACAGGTTTAAAACATGGGTTATCCTAATGCCTCTTATCATTTAGTAAACCCTAACTACATGAATATAGTCTCACTAGCGATCTCGGGATGCATCACAAATGCACGTTCTTAAATCTATATACTACCGATACACTCATAAGCATTAAAGGTGAATGCTTTTTTCTATATATCTAAAGGCGAACCTCACATTTTTTGGGTGGAAATTTTTAAGTGGAAGGATTTTTGTGCTAGCCATATAATTCCTATCCATGAGACACTTATTAAAGCTAAAGTTTCACTCCTGTATGTTGTAAAAAATTTAAAATTTGGTGCTAAAATTGCCCTAACAAGTATCGTTCTTAGTTTTATTACACATTTACTCTAAGACAAAACAAATATCAAGCGAAGCTATAGTTTCTAAGGTATCCCATTTTACCCTCCCTACACTTAAATCGAACATTGTCCCCAATATTCTTGAAAAGTATCAAAGTTATGATAATGGGAAAATAAAATAGAGAAATAAACTAATACTCCCCTAATTTGCTCAGCATGGACGATGTGAAAACATGATTAGATCTTCCTCCAAGAAAACATACATGATAAGCTTCACTTCCAATGTATACTTTCGTCTTCTTGTCCAATATAACATGTAATTCACTAAGAAAATGAAACACAAAACCTCGCATAAAATCGGCGGTAAACACTATATATACTAAAAATTAATTCCTAGAAAGCGAATAAGATATAATGCTTGAAAAATAAATGTCTACAGATTCCTGGAAATTTAAAGTTCTTACAATTTTTCAAAAATTTAAATTCCAGCAGAAAAAAATCTGGAAAACTCTGCTGCTACAGTGCCTGACGCCGTCGGGTGTTAATCCTAACGCCGTCAGGTATGACCTGACTGTATTTTTACGTTTTGTTTCTGGAAACATCTGAGTATTAAAACCTGGAAAAACTGCAGAACATTCATTGTGACTCGATACAAGCTTTTGACTCTAAACAATCACATAAATATATGCTAATCATTACTTTTTATCTTTCATGTTTGAATTCGTTCTTATAAACAAATATGATCTTCCCTATACTTATCTTTTTGTAAAATACCTTTATATGTATTTAAGACGAGGTTAAAAACAAAATAAAGCATTTTCACAAATTATATTCGAATCATGAAATTTAAACAAATAAGGATGGAGCATATATATGAAATAAAAACAAACACACAAACAATTAAAAAGCTTGGGTTGCCTCCCAAAAAGCGCTTTTCTTTATCAACGAGTCTTGTAGCTAGACTCAAAGTCATGCCCTACTACGTGACTCCATCCTCCGTCACGTTCTCAACGTTCCTATTCTTATACAAGGAGTAATGATGCCTCGCTGTGTATTACTCCTTAGAATCCACACCTTTCCATTTCTCATTCTCCGTCTCAAGTTCCTTGTAATTCTTAATCCTTGCTTCCCATGAAAGGAATTTTTGCTTAACGTGATTACGAGGTGTCGTAAAATCGACGTCAAGTTTCCTCTTTTTCTTATACTTACTCATATAACGTGGAACCATTTGGAATGTAATCTTACTTTTACCCTCCTTAAGTATAATTACTCCATCTCCACATTTGATGGTAGCTCTTGCCGTTGCAAGGAATGGTACTCCTAAGATTAAAGGCATATATTCATCTTCCTCATCATCAACAATCACAAAGTCAACCGGATACACAAAACTTGCTTCGTTTACCAACACATCTTCTGGTATTCCTATAGGGTATACATAAGAGTGATTTGCTAAGGATAGCCTAACGTTAGTATTAGCCGGTTTATCACTAGTCAACTTAAGGTAGGTCGATAGAGGCATTCGGTTTACCTCAGAACCTTGATCGGCTAATGCATCCATATACTGTAAATCACCTATGCTACAAGGTATTTTGAAATTCCCATAAACCATTTGTTTCTTAGCTACCTTCCTCTTAAGAAGACTCTCGTATGAGGGTCCTGCGGGTAACGTATCATATTCCATTTTTCCCTTAAAAGCTTTTCGTGATGGGTTGATACACCTATAATTGTTTATCCATTTATTAATAGTTATCTTATTGATTTCGTGTTTTAAGTAATAACCTAAAGGTTGAGACTTTGGTGTTTCCTCAATTGCCCTTTCACACCCTTTTCCTACATCTCAGGTTGTCTTCTTCTCCTCCTTTAAACACGGCATACAATAGACGACTTCCTTGCATTCGCTATCTCCGGCATCGACCATGTTTACATTGGTCTCATCATCATTCACCTCATTGCTTGCTTGTCCTTCAACCTCATTGTCATCCTCGTGGACAATTGATATAGCATTGACAAATTTGGTGATTGGAGCTTTACCTTCTTTTCTTACTAACACCTTTTTTGGAGCTTTCTTCTTGGTGTATTCCTTAAGCAAGCTCATCATCTCCGCCATCATCTCTTGCATCTCCTCTCGTTGTTTATAGACGGCTTCTTCAAATTTAGCCAACCTTTCATAATGTTCCGACATATATTCTCTCATTCGAACCTCAAAATTGGGGTTAAGTTCGCGGGGCGGCGAAGGAGAACGTGCGTATTTTCGAAAAGATTCCGCGTTTTCTCTATGGGGTGATTCGGACAAAGGGATGGATTTTTGGTTCGAGATGGAATTGACCGTCTCTTGATTGGGTTTTAACGGTTTCCTTTGTTTTTCGAGTAGGTAATCGACCCTTTTTTCGAGTTCAAAAAATTTTTCTTCGGAGAGGTTGGAGGCTTTGTCAGGTGACGAGACTACATTGACCATTTTGTTCACACCACGAGGATCATCCCATGATTCGTTACTTTAAAAGGCAAGTTCATCGATGATGTCCCATGATTCCTTAGCATCTTTCTCTTGTAATTTACCGTTGGCCGCTTGATCAATGGCACGCTTGGTGAGATAGTTGACATGATCATAGAAGATTTGGACTTGAAGCCAAAGATCAATGCCGTGATGAGGGACTTTTTGGAGTAAGTCCTTGAAACGAGTCCAAGCCTCATAAAGACTTTCACCTTGACGTTGTTGGAACGTCAAGATGTCATTCCTTAATTTGGTAGATCTCCCCGGTGGGAAGAATTGAGCAAGGAAACGAGAGGTGAGATCATCCCAAGATGTGATGGATCCCGCGGGTAAATGCTCAAGCCATTGACTAGCTTGGCCACGTAGAGAGAATTGAAAGAGACGCAACTGTGTCGTCTCTTGAGTGTCAACATCAAGGTCTATGGAATCTACTATTTTTAGGAAATCCTTAAGATGTTGATTTGGATCTTCGGAACGAAGCCCACAGAATCCACATCCGCTTTGCACCAACCGGATGGTGTCGGATCGCAAGGGGGACACATTGGCTATTTGGGGAAGCTCAATGGTGTTTCGATAGCCTTGGTGGCTAGGTCGGGAGTACTCACCTAGAGTACGGGCTCGAGGTGGGTCTTGGTTAATTGGTGGGTCTTGGTGTGGTTGTTGTTGTTAGTTTGGTGGAGCTTGGTGTTGTTGGTTGATAGGTTCAAAGATGGCTTCACCCACTATGATGGCGAATGAAGGGATACGAACAAAAGGAACGAAGAAAAGATAGACTAAAGAAAGCTAATTAAAAAAAAAATCTCACTTGATAGGAATCTAGTGAGTAGACCTAAACGAGATAGAAATTGAACCTAAACAATAACTATTCCCCGGCAGCGGCGCCAAAAACTTGATGCGAGGATTGCGTCCACGCAAAAGGTTTCACTTCTCAAGGGATCTTGAGAAGCTTGCAATCCTCCAGGCAATGTACCTGATCATTGTAGTATAGTATAGGTAGGTCCGGGGGATTGATCGTTCTCTAGGGGAATAGTGTCGTTAGGTCAAGAGGTATGACGAGATAGGTCTAGAGGTGAGGGATGATTCTTTTTGTATTTTTATATTTTTTAGAAAGTAATTAAAATCTCGGTTTTGAATGAGTGGGCGGAATTAGTTGTTAATCAACTAACCCAAAAACTAATTATAAAACTAAAATTAAACTAAAAACAAGAAAAATTAAATTGGTGAACTTCTTATGATAGGAAAAGCGTGTTTACTTAGATTTAATTACTCCCTAGTTATCTCCTATTGATTCATTGAATTGTCACGTCCTTGTTTTAGTTGAAGCGTCGTATTCCTTATTATTGGTCGTGGGAGGTACCGAAGTCCCCAACTCTATGAATATTAGTCTCCCCTAAATCCCTTAACATCCATTAAGTTTTCTAGGATCTACAAGCCGCAATTCACGCAATAAATACAACGAACAAAACCAATAGTGCACTCTACGGTTGCGTTTTTAAGACGTTCAAGCTAGTTACATGTAAGAGGTCAGCCAGTTTTCTTAACCTAATGCGATAACAATCAACTAAACAAGAGACAACAAATCAATATTCAATAACTAGGTTTCATTAGATCTAAGCAAACACAAACAAACTTAAGCTAGCATGATAGATAGAAGAAAAGATAAACAATTAATCAAACAACACACAGACATATTGAATGATTAAACGAATAACTTATCTTCAATAAAGCATAAGGTTCAAGGGTTGAAAAACCCTTACAAAGCTACTGAAATTCGACTAGGGTTTATTCTCCAAAATATGTCACCCGTAACAATGAAAACTTTCGAAAAGATATATAGGAATACAGTTCTGAAGGCGTCAGGTTATAGCCTCTGACGCTGTCAACTCGTCGTGGTTTAGGGTTTCGTCTGTGTAATCGCCGCTCTGACGGCATTAGAAAGGGATCTGAGTTCGTCACTTGTAAAATTCTTCTGAGCCGTCTCTTGTTAGCATAAAGCGTGACGCCCATCTCCACTTTACACATGACGGTGTCAGGTTATAAAGCCTGCAAAATCTTCTGAGGCGTCACTTGTTAGCTCAACACTAGAAATCTTCCACGAGTTTACAAGTCAGACCTCCAAGTCTGACGTACTTTTCGCGACTTCGTCGTTTTCTTCAGTTTATCGTCCAAATATGCTCCAAAAGTGCCGTTTTTCACAATTCTCGTCCCAAGTACCTAAAATACAAAAAGAAACTATTTGAGTCAATATTTGATCATATTTATTCGATTTTTGGCTTAGATGACCCCTTAAAAAGGTACCAAATAAATCCTTATCAGCAGACCATAAAGTCATAAACCATGTTTGTGTCATGTGTTAGTGTTGTATTTGTGACATGTGCAAACCATAATAACATCTATTTACACAAAAGAAACCAATCTTCATTACATTTCATTCATACATCTGATTACACAAAATAGACCCAACTTCATTAGAAATGCCTTCCATAACCACTACTCCACTAGCCCTACTTCATTACAAACACAAACCAATAGAAAGCAACAAAGCTGATGACAACTGCCTTCCAAAAAAATTCTTTGTTTTGACTTTTTTGGAGTTCAACTTGAAGGTGAGCATATTTAGCTTGAAGGAAAACAAGCTCTTCTTGGCTTGTTAACTCATCTGCTATTTCTTGTCTTTGAGCAGGATTTAAAACTTCATACATCCTATGCAAATGTCCTTTATACCATGAATTACCAATCCCAATATCTACACTTCCTTACTCCAGTTTTTTGAAAGTAAGAAAACATTCAGTATCAAAAAAAAAATTAAAAAAAAAATAATACATTTTGAAAAGAACTTACGTATCTGTTGGGGCAGACAAACAATCGTCTTGCAGGATTTGCAGGGGTCCATGAAGTGAGTTTCATCAAAGGAAGTTCACATTTACACTTAGTTGGATCGGGCTCATAGGTGTTTGAATTGATGGAAGATGAAGACATTTTAAAAAGTTTGTAAATTGGGGTTGCATTTTAGGGTTTGTAAATTGATAAGGATTTAGGGTTTGGGGATGGTGAAGGTTATTGTGGCTGTGATAAAGTGTATGGTTTTTACCCTTAAATGAATCGGGTAAGAAAAGAGTCAAAAAAAAAGGGGCAACACAAAGATGGGTCGGGTAAACAAAAAAATGGGGCAATACACTCAGATTTTATTTTACACGTGTAATTAAAAAAATAATTAATAATGACGTGGAAATTAATCCGGTGACCTTGGTGGTATCGTCACAAAACAAACAAGTACGTTGGTGAAGTAGTGTAATAAAAAATTAAATGGTTCTAGACGGACAATTTTGGAAAATACGTGGCTATTGTATGGTTTTTACCCATTATTTTGGCTTGTACTTGTTTAAAGTTTAACATACATATAGCTAACTTTTGGTACATCATCTATTTTAGAATAGAGCATACACAAAATCTATTGAGGTAAGTAACCTTAATTGGATTCGTGTTGCAAAACATACAAAAGAGCATTCTTAGAACGCTTTCAATATTGCATTGTCACTTACGAACACATCTCTGATTTTAGATGATCAAATCATATTAAAATCACACGTAACAACTCAACATACAAGATGTCTTCCCGTAGGTCATGCAATACGCCTTCTAAACCAAACAACTTATAGATTCCAAACACACGATTGAAACATCCTGCTTACGTTTTTCTTTTCATCCTAGAATGTAACATATCTCTATTAGGATTATTTGTGAAATATATCATCTCCATCAACCGGCGTTAAAATATGGTTTGTTGAGTCATATGGTTTGTTGAGTCATGTTTGGCCAAGTATTGGCGCATAAAGCTAATTTCATCTTTGCAACACCTTGATAGGCAAATATAATAATTCGAACGGTGAATTTTGTTCCTAGCTTTCAAATTAAAGCTTTCTGTAAAATTAACTTTTTTATTTGAGATAAATGTTTGAGTAATACACTTGGTTTTTGGCATCACAATGCCGCATGTAACTTTTATGTGAGAAATATTATAACCATATAAACTTTACAAAAAAGATTTTCACTAAATGAAGTGTAGCAAAATGATTTGTTGAAAAAGAAGAGTTGGTAAAGGAAAAATGGTATAAGTGGACCAAGTAATGTCTCATTGTGTGAAAATTTGTTTATGAATATTATGTAGATGCAGCAAACCTTCTTTTATATTGCATATTTGCATATAGAGTAATCTCCAAAATAAATTTATGTGGTTTGCCGAATTTTGCACCATACATTCAAAAATATTTTTTTTCTAACATATACATCCAAAAGTTAGTAAAAGTCAAACACAATACATTCTCCGTTAAAATAAGGACAAACGGCGCAAACCATTTCTCCGTTATCTCCTAACGAGATAGAAAATGTTTACACCGTTAGTCCTCTGGGTTAACTCTATTTGCACCGTTAGTCCTTTTTTACGTTTTCGTCTGTTTTTTTACGTAAAAAAACAGACGAAAACGTAAAAAATGACTAACGGTGCAAATAGAGTTAACCCAGAGGACTAACGGTGTAAACATTTTCTATCTCGTTAGGAGATAACGGAGAAATGGTTTGCGCCGTTTGTCCTTATTTTAACGGAGGATGTATTGTGTTTGACTTTTACTAACTTTTGGATGTATATGTTAGAAAAAAAAGATTTGGATGTATGGTGCAAAATTTGGCAAACTACAGGGATGTATTTTGGAGTTTACTCTTTGCATATATAAAGGTAAGGAACTTGGCATGGAATTGAAGCTATAGATTATTAATTTAGTGATTGCCTGGTCTTATATCAAACACCTAACCCACTACTTTTACAATTTTTTGAAACTTTCTCATCTACCAGTACCCACTTAATCGTTATCTGTTATTACCATTTGCAACAACCCTTTCATTTTTTTGCTTTCTTGACTTACCTTAACAAGGAAACAAGTATTTTCTCGACAAATTTGGTAAAACAGCACACAGTCAAGTTCTATGCAACTTACCAACCACTTTTACTTACCAACCACTTTTCACTTGTATGAATGCACATTACAAACATGTAATTAACTAATTTTTCAATTAGTACTATTTCTTATTTTCAAGAAAATACAAAATGCATAATATATATCCAAAGCATGCATAAAAACCATTGTACTATGTGCATCAAAAACTTGTACAAAGGATATATATGCAATTATTCACTTTGGGAGGGATATATATGCAATTCTGAAAACAAATAGGAATGATTGAATCTGAACTTTCGAAGTAATTAGTGTCAAACTTTCCAACTCGAATCTATCGTGTCACATTTTTCCATCTAAGTTAAATATATATCTTTGCCTTGTTTATAAGACAATAACCAAAGCATGCTTGATGGTGGAAGAAAACAACTCAATAGGATTTTATTAGTTAATACATAGGCGTGCCAGATATAGACAAGTTTTTTCACACCAACCCAATCGCATAAGTCATTTATATATTGCAAGTATCCATCTAAATTAAGAAAAATTACGTTATACTTTAACCACTTTCAGTTGAAATTACTTTTCATGAACACTAATTGCAATTATTATAGTAGTTTTTACATGTTTATCTCAATGTGCTTACATAAATATGTTTGACTTATGTGGGTTGTGACACCCTTCTTCCCACACGAACACACCAAACTAATGTACTATATCCATTTTCTATAGTTAAAAATATTTAAGTTTCGTCACTCTATAGGAGCATGAACAAATGTGCACTGCAGAAGAAAAAAAAAATGTCATTTAGTGACACAATACAAAAGTGTCACTAAAAGTAAAAGAGGTGTCGTTAAAGGTATTGAAATGTCAACAAAAGTTAGAAAATGATGTCATTAAATTTTTTGGTGTTCCCTCTATATTTAAAAAGAGTGTAGGTAAAAGTTTATTTATAATGATTAAAAGAAATTTAAGAATAAATTTTTAGTCGTTTAGAACACATATTTTTTACACAAAATTGTTATTAAATCTTAAAATTTTAACTTTATACATTTTAAAAAGTGTCACTAAATAGTTAAATTGGTGACGCAATTTTTTTTTATTTTTTTTAGAACGACAATAATTTTTAACTATCTCATAACATTTAAACCACAAATTTATCTCAAATGTCATAAGTAGGAACTGAACCCACAACCATTTAGAACACATATTTTTCACACAAAATTGTTATTAAATCTTAAAATTTTAACTTTATACATTTTAAAAAATGTCACTAAATAGTTAAATTTAGTGACGCATTTTTTTATTCTTTATTTTTTTTAGAACGGCAATTTTTAACTATCTCACAACATTTTACACCACAAATCTATCTCACATGTCCTAAGTAAGACTTGAACCCACAACCATTTGGTTAGATAGTTTTTCACATAGCATGAGGTACCATTAAGACACAAGCCCTTTGGTATTTAGTGTCACATTTTTAAGTCATTAGAAACCTTGTCACTAAAAGTAAACTTTTGTAGTGGTAGCAAGTAATCAATCACTACATATGTTTCTTGATTATATAAAGGTCACGTGGTGTCCTCTACTGTAGACGAGCAAGTGTTTAGTAGTTTGGGTGGTCCTACGGTTGAGAGGGTGATTGCTTCTGTGAATAAGAAGGGTGTTTATGTTGATGATGACCTGGATACGGGTAATGGTGGAGTGGAGTCTGATTCCGTCACACCTGACATGGGTAAGTCACCTGGCCCTTTAGGTGATGTTCCCACTTCGGTATCGTTAGCTACTATGGTAAAGGGGAAGACGAGCCAACACTCTGTTAATTTTCGACCATTGTTTACACCGACTGGTAATGGTGTGGACGTGTATCTCTCTAAGGATTCCGTTAATGTTGTGAATGATCAGTTTAACAATACGGTGTACCGGTTCTTTTTGCGTAAACGAGTAGCGTATCCTGTGGTTGAGAACTATGTTAATAATACATGGGGTAAATTCGGCCTTGTTAAATCTATGATGATTAAAGATATATTTTTCTTCAAATTTGATTCTAAGGATGGTATGGAAGCTATGCTCGAAAATGGTGCATGGTTAATTCGCAATTTGCCATTGATTCTTAAAAAATGGACACCGGATGCAAATGTTATGAAGGAGGACATTACAATATCCATGTTTGGGTGAAGTTCCATGATGTTCCCATTACTGCCTTTACGAAAGATGGGTTGAGTGCTATTGCAACCAAACTTGGGAATTCTTTGATGTTAGATTCTTACATGGCTGCTATGTGTACTGATTTTTGGGGCAGGGTTAGTTATGCTAGAGCCATGGCTGAGCTCAAAATTGATGTTGAGTTGAGAGACACCATAGTAGTTGTTGTTCCTAAATTCAGTTGTGATGGGTTTATTACGAGCACTATTCGTGTTGAGTACGAGTGGGCACCTCCTAGATGTTCAGGATGTAAGGTCTGTGGACACGTCCTAGATGAATGTCTTAAGAAAATCGTCTCGGATATACCGAAGAATTCCAAGATGCCTCGTCCACCTGCTCGTGGACCTCTGGTTGGCTTGAAACCTAAGTCTACTTTTGTGTATCGCCCGGTTTCTACCAAGAAAAATACAAAGGCTAATGGGAACCCAAAGATACAAATGAATAATAAGGTTACTACTCCTACTTTGAATTCATTTGAAGCATTAAGTACCTTGGTGGATGAGGAAGAGGGAGGGGGTAATCAAACTCCTAGTACAAATGCTACCCCTGTAGTAGCTAGGATTAATGACCTTGAAAGACAAATGCTGGATGGGAAACTTGTGCTTGTGGATGATCATCGGAAACCGCTGGAAATGGATGTAATGAATGAGGCACCGTCTAGCAAGCCCAGTACTTATATGGGGGACCAATTGGTAGAATCTGATGAGGATGAAGTTGAGTTGCCTGATGACGAGACTTCTAGATATATATGTCTTCGACTGGTGGAGGAGGATTCTTTGAAGATGATCTTGATTGTTAAGACGGACACGAGGCTCAGGTTTAAGATTTACTTGAACAGATGCAGACTTTTTGCTATCAATTTGATATCTGTCTTCGTAGTCGGGTTAGAAAGTAATTTTTCTTATTTGTGTTTAGTTCATAAGATTGTAATGTCTCTCTTATAATTGTATAGGTTTGAAGCACAATTGGTGCGTTTGGTTTGCCTTTTATTGGGTTGCCTCATCCTATGTATTTAAACTTTTTTTCTGGAGTAATACAATTTACCAGGGGCACTTTACCCAAAAATAAAATGGTGAATTTTGTTCACTAGCTGAATTATATGATTCGGACTTCAAGAATTATAGTTCTTATTGTATCTCTTCGTGTACGTAGTTGGAGTTGTTAGCTTTTAGCTAGAGCTTGAGCTTTCATTAAAAGGCATGAGTTGAAGCTTTATATGTCGCACATTTACTTAAAATTTAAAAACTTAAAAATAAGTAATGTTGTTAGATAAGAATATTCTTATTAGGGATGAGCATATCGAACCGAATCCCGGAACAGAACCGGAACCGTACCGAAACGGTACCGAGTCCCGATATACGGTACGGTACCGGGACTATTAAATAAGGCCAAAAAAATGGGGGCATTTCGGGTTCGAGACGGGACTTATTCGGGAAATCCCGATTTGGTACCGAAATTAGAATAATCCATGTTTTTTAATGAATTGTGCTATCCAAACACCCATTTGTTCCATGCAACAAGCAAACTAAAGGTAAAAAAAAAAAAAAAAAAAAAAAAAAAAAAAAAAAAAAAAAAAAAAAAAAAACCCCTACTGTTACTAACAAGTAACAACCACATTTCTTTCACAAAATCTTCCAAAAAATTAAACCCTAATTTATTATCAATCACACAAGTCATCTCAATCTTTATCATTGAAAAAGTATGGAGGTATGTTTAATTTTCTTTTTCTTTTTAACATATATCACTGTATTGGTTCCTTGCCGATACTAATTGCGCATATGAACATAGAAACATCGTTTGCTCTCGCATTTAGTCTTTGATTTAGTCTTATAAAGGACAAAAGGTCATACATGAAAGCAAACAATATATCTAATTATATTCGTAATTAGTATATACAATAATGTAATTTACTACTAACTACATGAAGCATTGCTGTAATTTACTCTAGTTTTAAACAAGTCCAAATGTCAGTATTTCGTAACTCATATAGCGGAAAGTGTTTTTTGAAGGGTTGGTTTTCATGAATTTGTCGTTCATTTGATGTTTGCATTTTAGAGAATATCACATGTTTATATCTCAATCATCACTGTAGCTACGTAACAAGCTTTTGTAAAACACAGGTTATTAGTTTATTTTGTTTCTAATTTGTATATATTGATTTTATGTAGGAAAATGACACAATTGTTGAAGAAACCCCAATGATAAATGTTGATGAATTAGATTCGGGTTATGATAGTGAACCCTCGGTTGTTGTTACAAAAGCTCAAAGTAGCAAAAGAAAAAGAGATGATGACAAAGAAGATTATGAAATTTATGAAAAAACAAATAAGGAGAGGGCTCCGATTTGAAAACATTTTGATCCGGTTAGAGTGAAGAAGGATGGGTCAAGAAGGGCATTGTGCAAGTTTTGCAATAAGACTCTAGCAGCAAACGGCCTAAGCGGTACTTCCGGTCTTCATAGACATTATCCTTGTCCTTCTAATCCTAAGTATGTAACCAAAAACCAAGATCAACAACAAACTCACTTAGAGTTTTAAAAAAATCTTAGTGGTGAAGGTACCAGTAGTTTACAAACTTGGAAACATGATGAAAGTAGGATAAAAAAAAGCATTGATTAACATGTTTGTTGTTGCTGAGTTACCTTTTAAGTTTGTTGAACATGATGTTTTTGTTGAATATACTAAGGCGTGTAATGGAAGATTTGTGTTTCCATCTAGACATAAGTTATCTAGGGATGTTTCAAAGTATTACCTAGATGAAAGAAGCAAGTTGTCAACTTATCTTACAAAACCAACCACTACCGTTCACTTGACTACCGATACATGGACAAGTAGTTGTAAGAAAACAAACTATATGGTTGTCACGGCCCATTTTATTAACGACGATTGGAATATGCATAAACGGATTATTAACTTTAGACCCATTCATAGTCATAAATCGGAGGATATTAGTAGTGATTTGCTTAAATGTATTGTTGGTTGGGGTATTAAGAATGTGATGACTATGACCGTAGACAATGCACCAAGTAATGATAAGGCACTAAATCATTTGATTAAAAGTTGCCTAATGCTAAAATATATGATGAAGGGAAGCATTTTCATATTAGATGCATGGCTCATATTCTAAATCTTATTGTTGGAGAAAGTTTAAAGGAAAAGAATTATCATGTGAAATGTGTAGCAAATGCGGTTAAATATATTAGTTATTCATCACAAAGGATAAACAATTTCAAAAGTTGCATGAACGAAGTTAACCTTGAATCAAATAAGTTTTTGTGTAGTGAATGTCCTACTAGATGCATGGAATTCCAAGCATGATATGTTAAAGATTGCATGCTCGTTATGTCTCTTCATAACATGATTTAGTTAATCAACTTGTCAGCAATGTGTATAAACTGGCCAACGTCTACCTTCTTTATCTTTTCTTTCACAAACAGATACCGTATAACAATGCTGCAAAAACAATAGGACAATCTCTAATAGCCATCTTTTCACTCAGCTGCAAAGAAATATTGAGCTCAACATGATTTAACGAAAAACGGGAATAACCCGATACGTACCGATTTCCCGGTACCGAATCCCGGAACCGGTACCGGTACCGGAATCCCGTTCGGTACGGTACCGGTACACACCTTTCTTGCCCGGGAAAAAAACGGGAGCATCAATTCGGGACGGGATCGGGACGGGATTGGTACCGAGCTCATCCCTAATTCTTATTTATAAAAGGTAACACAATATATTAAATATTTAATACGTAATCACATTTTAAATTGCTAACTTTTTTCACTCTCATTTACTCCACACCCATATAAAGATAAAAAAAATATTGCACACATAAATTAACGTTACTATACACCGTCGCTGCTATGCGTGGATAATATTCTATCTATATATAATTTTAGAATAAATATAGTTAAGAGCTTAAGGCTAAAAAACGTATACTTTTATAAAAGGAGTAAAATAGACGGAAAACTAAAACATATTTCATTGCAAGTTATTTATTATATATTTTAACCAATTAACTAGCTACTTTTATCCAAGAAATTAACATAATCTACAAGAGGAAATCTCAAATCAAATGTCAAACCTTCCAACTTCAATAAATCGTGTTACATTTTTCTTCTTAATCAAGAAATGTATTCATGCCCTTGTTAAAGTGGGAGAAAAAGGCCAACCTTAAAGCCAAAATTACAAATAAGTCAGCGTGTCACGACAGTCATACTTCTACACCAACCTAATATATACTAGTATATAAGCTGGAAAAAAAAACATATATATTTTGTTCTATTACAGCACAATCAAGACGTTTTCAATATTGATTAGTTTAATACGAGTTGGCATATGTTTAATCTTTTTTAGAACTTGGCCTTTGAATCAATCTTTAGATTTTCTTGTTGGATGGGAACGGCATTAAATATTACTCTTCAAAGCCAAGTCGGTAACTATGCTTGACATGATCTTCTAAAGTTAAGACAAAGTTATGTATGTTCACACACATTGTAAAATACGTAGTAATTTTTGCCAAATTTTTGTATTAGTAACGTTGACAAATTCACTTGCTATATGTCTTAAGACAATATGCGCAAAATAAAATAAAGTTCAACATTTATTTAGCGACCGCTTAAAAAAGGAAGCTCACTTTGGAGAAAGTGCATATTTCAGCGAAGTTACGCGCTGGTATATCGATCCAAAAGTTGCTACATGTTATGTGACTGTGGGATTTTAGCTTGGGTCTTCGCTGAAAAATTTTAAGTGACTGCTAGGCAACAAGTTTAATTTGGAGCTACATATGAGGTTAATATACGGTAGTAATATAATTTAATTACATCATCAACTTGGACTTTTTCAGCCATGCAACTTTTCAACTTGTCGCAAAAAAAACACTCACTACATGTCTTCATTTGCCTATAAATTTACAAGGATTCTTGCCATTGGATATTGCCAATTCACATTTTTATAACACAAGAAAATCAAACCTTCACTTCTTTTAATCATGAACATGAGAAAATATTATCATCTTCTCGCCCTTAGGAGATTTAAAGGTCTCTTTATCTCGAATAGGAGATGTGTTCATGATCAAACTAGTTCGGCCGTCAAATCACACCATCTCAGTGGCCAACCACGTCAACCACCAACGTCGTCGGCCTATTCTCATATAACAAGAAACACATACAATAGAAATGCTATTCTTTCTCACCACTACCTTCAAGCAACTCATTTCAATCTCACCCGAAATTATTATGATTCTCAACTCTCTAAACTCCACACGTCTCAACTAGAACTACCTGAATACGAGGATGAAATAACAATCCCACTCGACTATCAGGTAACCATAAAGGGTACAGAAGTCGTTAAAGCGCCTGCCATGCTAGGAAACAAACACTGGCTCCCCTTGTCGAACCTAGACTTACTCTTGCCTCCGATTGAGGCAGGAGTATTCTTTTGTTACAAGAAAAAGAACAACACTGATATGTCCACAGAAACCGTCGTGAATAAGATCAAGACGTCGTTGGCTGGGGTCCTATCAACATTTTATCCGCTCGCGGGTGAGATTGTGACAAATAGCCAAGGAGAGCCAGAGGTGGTATGTAACAACGGTGGAGTGGAATTTGTTCATGCACATGCTGATATTGAGCTGAAAGACATGGATTTTCATCACCCTGATCATTCTGTAAAGGGGAAGTTGATACCGAAGATAAATCATGGAGTGATAGCAGTTCAGGTAAATTACAACGCTTCGATATGCTATCATATCGAGTCTCGTCACTCATGTACACCGTTTAAATCTAACAAAATTATAACAAGTTTTGGCATACTTGGAGGACAAATCAACGTAATACATATGAAAATAAGTCAATTTAATTACACCCTCACATGCAATATAAAAAGGTATATAACGTTCATGCTATATAGGTAGTATTTTGATCAATAAAATGAACTCGATTTTTCTAACAGATAAACTACATATGATAGTAAATGGATATCCATGATCGATAACTCATATATCTAAACTCCACCACGTCTCAACTAGAATACCTGAAGAATACGGAGGGATTGACATAACAATCCCACTCGACTATCCACGGGTATCCATAAAGGGCTATACAGAAGTCGTTAAAGCGGCCATAGCCACGCTAGGAAAACAAAACACTGGCTCCCCTTGTCGAACCTAGACTTACTCTTGGCCTCCGATTGCCAGCGGAGGAGTATTCTTTTGTTACAGAAAAGAACAACACAGGTAAGTCACAGAAACCGTTCGTGGAATAAGATCAAGAGTCGGTTGGCTGGGGTCCTCTATCAACATTTTATCCGCTTTCGCGGTGTGGATTGTGACAAATAGCCAAGGTCGAGATCCAGAGGTGGTATGTAACAACGGTGGAGTGGGAATTTGTTCATGCAATTGCTGATATTGAGCTGAAAAGACATGGATTTTTCATCACACTGATCATTCTGTAAAGGGGGAAGTTGATA